>JBAIZL010000001.1:343402782-343717782 GCA_036971475.1 Prosapia bicincta
AAATAAATTTTAATCTTTAAATCATATACATCATATATATATATATATATATATATATATATATATATATATATATATATATATATATATATATATATATATATATATAAGTGTTCTTGTTTAAATGAATGAAAATTTCCATTCCTGAAGATGTTGGTACTGTTTACCAACAAAAAGCTTTGAATATAAATTAATAAATATCCTTGTGTTTGAATAACCTATGTTGTTTTAATATATATATATATATATAAATATTCTTGTATTTGAATAACCTATGTTGTTTTAAATTATTAAACATGAAAACGTATTATATATATATATATATATATATATATATATATATATATATATATATGTGTGTGTGTGTGTGTATGTGTGTGTGTGTGTGAGTGTGTGTGTGTGTGTGTGTGTGTGTGTGTGTGTGTGTGTGTGTGTTTGTCTTTACACATAACATCGAAGTCAGAACTATTTCAAATTATTGAATAAACATAATAAATGGTTCTACAGTTATTGAGTAACATACTGTACAATAGCATTGACTAATATTTTTAGCAAAATCAAGAAGAAATTTATTTCTCTTACACTCGTTTTTGATGCAATTTCTCGATGATTTAATTCACCATCGATTATTAAAATTACCCTTTAAATCAAAGAAAACTGTTATTTGAATATAAGATTCAGACACATACGGAAATGTCTACATAAAAATTTACTTCATATGTTACGATATATATTTATTTTACCAATAATACTTCACAACTCTAATAATTTATTTATTTTTATTTTATCAGATATATCGACCTAATGAAATAAACCATACGTGGAGATAATACACCTGCCAATCAGGACTACAACCTAGTGGCGTATGTTTGCTTAACATGTTCAATGTTTAAAAAATATTTTTGAAACGGTCAGACATATGAAACATTTAAAAGCACAATATCTAATTTACATCTATAGTTTAATACTAGTTTCAAATGTTTTGATATGACACACACACACACACATATATACAACATTTGAAACTTTTCACAGAATTAATTAAATATACTGTGTTTAACTATTTAGGTAAATAGTAAATGAAACTAACTATAAGCTTTGTAACAAAAAATTACCTTATTTACTTTTGAGGAATAATTAAATGTAACTGCAAAATTTGCAGTAAGAAATGACTGGTTTATAAAAAAAGGTTCCTTCCTAGACTAAAATCGTTCACTAATAAAGAGTTAATGATTGATGGTCAGTGGAGCTACCGTCCTTCAAGTCATTAGACATCGAGTATTGATAGTTGCCTATAAAGCTAGGTCTATCATAGTTACTATTCTGTATAGTCTAACCTAACCTACCTTAATAGATTGGTACAAACTGTAAAATAGTTATATAATGGTCCCTTTAAAAAGGCACATTCAGGTATTAAGGTTTGATGCCCGTTTGTGGTTTCAGGTTTGTTTCAATGGTGTAGCACTAATTATAGTTTGATATATTAGATACCATTTTATTCTAGTTTAAACCAGGGGACATATCAAAGTTGGCGACTTCCCATATAACCACAATTTCATTAAGGAGGGAGACAAACACATGAAAAACAGGAGGAGAAATAAACTTAGTCTTAATAATCCATACAGTGATGGTTAAATTTATACACGCCGTATGGGCACTATAACGTTTTCAAAGAAATATTATATGAGTAGTTTCATTTTATAGGGATAGCAAGGGGCACAGGGCTCCTTGGACTCCGTTTCGTTGCACCACTAGTTGGCGTAAACAACAACTTTTGTTCAATTTGCTTTCTATATTTTCTAAAATTATTTACGTCTACAGACATTAATTAAAATATAATGCATTACGTTTAACTACTGAGGAATTAGTTTCAATCTATGCTTGAACAATACACTCCGAACAATATCCTTGGGGCTGTAACAAAACCCACAACAAGAGGATTATTAAGAAAAAACATTTCCTCCACAAGTATCGTATAACAACTTATATTTTATTAAGTCTATTTTAAAATTACATTACTATTGTAAGTATAATATTACTGTTACTATAACTATTAGTCTAGGTTTTACTTAAGGAACAGGGCTGAGAGACAGGTGTGTTATTTTAGTCATAAAGTATTAAAGGGTTTATTAATATTCACTAATAATAAAATTATATTTACTTTTTTTAAAATGATTATTTTGTTAATGAACATGCTTGTAATAATAACATTTCGCTGCTAGTAATATCATCATTCCTAAAGTGATATAAATATTGTTGTTTTTATTATTCATATGACAGTTACTACTATGGCCTTTTATTTATATTCTAAGTCGAGGTTGCTATTTATAACATATTGTTATTATATTTTATTATTGCTATATATTAATATTATATCTTTTGTTCTGTCTATGAAATTGAGGTCCTATAAACTCGGATTTCTCAATTTGCTCGTTTGTTTTCTTTGTCAGATTCATATATTCCTATATTTATTTGTTTATTCATTATATTTGATCGTACGCTATTATATTCTTCTTATGCGCTTAAATCATATTTTATTCTCTCTTGGAACTCTTGTCAATTCAATAGATCCTTATTTAACTTCAATTTTACAAGTTAGTAAAGGATATCTACCTCTAATTGAACTGAAGAGATAGTAGTCTCAGGTACCCTAAACACTTGATATAAATGTTTCTCCTGGAACCTCGACAATAAGGTGAAAATATTTTCCTTCTTCTCATGATAGATAAACTCATTGCCTTAATTCTACAATTTTTTTTTACCTTTTGCATTTATCTTATGACATTTAAAAAATACCTTCCGTTAGTAGGATAGTGATTGTTTTGTTGACAATTTTTTTATTTGTGACGCTAATACGTATATATATATATATATATATATATATATATATATATATATATATATATATTTCAATACAATTAACCTAATATTATTTTATTCATCAAATTTATTTAATATATTTATTACTTCTTATAATAATAATAATACTTATAAATTAGTCAAGAAACATAGAATACTTCTCAAGATAAATAATTAAAGGGGAGAATAATTAAACGTGTTAGGGATGTTTACGCAATGCAAACCAAATGTAAAGGACTTGTAGAACAAAAGCAAGTCGTAGTTTCTGTGCAAGCATTGTTGTACAACCTTCGTAAACCACATGTCCAATTTGAATGTAAATATAAATTTGACTACTGTTCCGAGAAAGTTAGTTTATACCTCTTTACAAATTGTACAAGCGTTATTTAGGTCGAACAATTCTTTGACTTTTTAAATAGACTTTAACACGTCTAAGTACATATCAGGTGTGTTAGGGCATATTGATAATATTACCAAATGTACTTACTATACATACGAGTAAATGAATATAAAGTGTAGTTAGGATTGGGTTTGTTAGCAGATACATAACAAAATAAATGGTAATTTCAGTAAATCAGCACTCATTTAATAAAGTTTTTATAAATGTTTTTATTATAAGGCCCACTGATGTGTGTTAAAAGTATACTATATTATTTTTTAAATTTATAAATATTCAACAATTTTATAAATAATGTAGTAACCTATTTTATGGCATAAAGAATATACAAGTTTTTTTCCTACTTTCTCCCTCTATCACTACAGATAGGTTTATACTTAAAAAGTTGGTGGGTAGTTAAGTTTGTTAATATTCCAGTGTGACAGTTCATTTCATTGCCCGTATTAATCGGTGGCATTTTAATATGGTCGGGTTTTATGTCAATGCACGTACGGAGTATATTCACGTTTATTTATGCCATGAAGGTGTTTTATTTTTTTGTTTCTTTACATACCTAGTACAACGCACTAAATATAACAGTAGGCTAGGATCGAGGAAGAATTTAGAAAATGATATTAAGAGCGTCTTAAGAAGTGATATGAAAAGAACGCACTTTCTGATAGGCTGTGCTCAACCGCTTTCTTGTCTTAGTTTACAAGTGTTTTAAAATAAGTCTTACCCTTTATGAAGTAAAAACCGATCGATAAGTCGTAAAAGGAAAACAGGGAGGATCAAAATCCTGATATCAACAATATTGAATGTTGAACAAATGAAATAAAAATATCATGATCACAAAGAAACTTAACAATGAAGAAATCAAACATAACTATTCCTATACTACGAACTTTTACTCAGCTTTCATAGTTAGGTGAATAAAACTATGAAGAGAGTTGTTTTGCCGTTGTTCAGTACAGAGAATGTGTGGGCACATGAGCTCTGAACAGACAATGATAACTTTCCTTTGATTATTATAAACTAAATTAAAAATAGCGATAAAATGCTTTAATCAAAATTAATCGACCAACTGTTTTTAGACAAATCTACATTTATTTAAATAATTAAAACATGTTCTTTAGATTTTAAAACCTATCTTCTGTACCTATGTAGTCCATACTCATCACCATTTTTATTGGGACCTAAATGTTGGTTCTAATAGAATCTAATAGAATAAACCGGTTCGCTCTTGACTGTCTAGAGAAAGAATGAATCTATTATATCAATTGCCATCTACGAAAGGTATGATAATTTGTTATTTTTCTTCGAATCCTACCCTTGTGAGCTGGGCCAGTTTAACCTTTTTTTTAGTTTTGTTTAACACTTTCCTAAACCCTAATGCAATTTGCTGTTGTGGACCAAGCTATCTGTCATTCAATTTCAAAAACTGGCATTAAGTATTGAATGATCTTTGACAAATATGGTAGTTGAGTGTGTAGTATAAACACATTTTAAATTATATAGCAAAATGTTTGTGTATTTGTCGTGTATCAAGGAAAAATTTTGAAAGGGAAATCCTTCCAAACTAGGGTAAAGGTTTATAATATGGTTTACAAATAGTTACAAAGACGAGACAATTTTAATATAATAGTTGTTCAAAAAGACGAAATCCATATCATCACTTGTTACTTATACGGAAAAAATTATATATATATATATATATATATATATATATATATATATATACATATATATTAAAATTTCAAATATAGTCGCGAGAAAAGACAGCATAGGATGTTTACGCAACTCCTGCATAAGGCATTCTTTATTAACAACATATTTGTTATAAAGTTATCGAGTATCAATGTTTGTAGGGATATTATTCACCAAACATAGTTCCTTTTATATTCTAATAAATATGCATCACTTTATTTGAAAAAATGTCGACTGCAAACGTGTAAAGTGAATAATAAATTGATATAATTCTTAATGAATTTAGATGTTAAGTATTACAGTAATTCGTTACACAATTAGTTATTTGACCTGCAATGTCAAGAATTTAATTGAATTTATGAATGGTGCATTCAATAATTAATTTAACCAACAAATATTAAATTAAATAAATCAAGTTTTACTGCACACAAAATATATAAAATACAAAAGCAAAATTACTTCTGAAACATTTACACTACTTTATGTTTGGCATTAAATTGTTTTACATACATGATTTTATAAGAACTTTACATTATTTTAAAAAAACTGTGGCATGACACATGATATCCACATGAGATTGGTTTTACATAATTTAAAATACACTTAAGTTTAAGCTATTCGACATTGAAAAAAAATTGCTATTACATCTTACAAATTAATTAACACTTCCCGCATTTCAAAAAATAGAAATTTGTATTATTATTCCGTGAACAGTTAATGTTACGCAACCCCTCCATAGGTTATTCTTTATTAACAAGATATTTGTTATAAAGTTATAGTGTATCGATGTTAGTAGGGCTATTATTCACCAAACATAGTTCCTTTTATATTCTATTAAATATCTATCACTTTATTAATACATATCTAAATAAGGAACATATTATTAATACGACACGTCCTGGAATATCGCAATGAAATATTGTTTTCCTAGTAACTGTTGTATATTCGTTACTCCCGATTTACTGTACATTCACACAATACTATTATAAAATCAATAACAAAATATAAAAATCATTCCACCTGAGCTTATGAGTGCCTCATTATTTTAACTGAGAGTAAAGTAGTCCCTCTTGTACATTACAAGCAGCTTGTTGACTTTTACCAAGTTGTAGATCTGAAGTTTAAATAGAGTGGTTTTAAAGTACTTTATTATACTGAGATTATTAAATTAATTGATGTTGCCTAGCAACGTGAAATTTTTATATTGAAAACGTATGCATAAATTATTGATTTAATCTAAATTATTTGTCTAAATCATCAAAGATATCTTACAATGTTTAGAGAATGCATCTGTCGCCCAACTGAGCAGTGGCCGTTTGAACGTGTTTGTTATGTTGTCTTGAAAGTGGGCACGTCGACTGGAGAGAATCCACCATTAGTGGAGCCGCAACGAAAAGTGGAGAGCACAGAACAGCCTCTTTGTTATTGTAGCAAGGGTTGTGATTGTGCAGAAAGAAAACGTGCCGTGGACACACAAGGAGAAACCAAGAGCAGTAAAAACATTAAGACAAATCCAATAAGGAGAACTCAAAAAGGATTTTTTAAAATTATCGATAATAATTACTGAGAAACCGAAAGGAAAAAGCAGAGCGTGTGCATAATTCTACAGACGAAATAACAGATGATTTAGTACTAATATATTTGCAAGGTATGTATCCTGGAGTTCACGTGGGATACAGGGAATGTGTAGAGCCTAGGATTCTGGTGCTTAGCACGATGGGTTGGCTTTAGAATTTAGAAGACAACGGCAGTGAGCTTGCGGAAGTTTATTGGTTATGTCAAATTATTCCAGTCACAACTAAAGGTTTAGTAGACTTTTATTTATCTCCTGGATAAGTAGGATTATTTTATTTTGTATGACAGTCAAGACGCGGTTAGCGACTTGGAGCTATAGACAAGGTCATCAGACTGATCAGACGAGGGAAAAGAGCAGCTGGATTTCCGTTGACATGCCGGTGATTTCAGGCAAGAAGAAGATGAGGTCTAGACCCGTGTCAAAGAGAGTAAGTAAAACCGTTTCTAAGGAATATGAGATGATGCACTCTTCAGAAAACTAAAGGAAAGTATCATGAATCCTCGGATTATGGGAGAAATTGACCTCGTGGATGTACAAAAACTCCTTGAGATCAATTTCGTACCGAAACCTGGAGACTCCAATACAGGATCATCCGACTCATCATTAGAAGTGCAGCTGATATGTCCAAACGCCCTTCCCCAGAAACCTACGGAAGATGAAGAGAATGAAGAGAATTCAGAACTCGAAGATGTAGAGTCAAAACCTTAGGTCACATCATCAACTGAGAAAATAACTAAAGAAAGGGAAATAGATCCATCTTCTGGTTTATTTATGTTACATAATACATTTTAAAAAAAGGTGACATGACACACCCTTAATATGTACTAGGATAATTTACCTATTGTAGACTACGTAGATGAATGATAGCTGGATTTTATTCTTTTATTAGACTATAAATTTGCACTGAAGTGCATAAACTTGCACCGTGGCTCGAATACGCCTAGAACGTTTTTAAATCTAAACATTTAGTCTCAATTTCCTTTGACACCAAATTTCTCTCTTAATAACTTTTAGTATTAGACAATAGACGCTAAAAACTACATAACGCTATTTTATTATTACCTTTTTAAAATCGACAACCTGATTTTTTAAATTGGAAGATTTTGTTTACATCTTGTATAGACTTGTGTGCGGGCGGCTAAGTAAACAATCTAGGTAAACTAAAGATGTAGTATTTTTATATCTCAATAAATATAATTTATATTATCTTTAGAGGGTTTTAAAAGTAGAAACATATATATGTATATAGGTTATTAGTAGAATATATTTTGTTGCCAATGTCAATAGTAATAGGAACTACTTAAACTTGGCAATTAAACCTATAAATTTTATTTTACAAAACTATTTTTGTTCACAGGATTGTTTAGGATTACTATTATATTTCAAACTAAGAATTATATTTAACAAATAAATGATTAAAGCAACTAGAAGTATATAAATCATCCATTTTTGCAATGGTTGCATTGAAATATCAATTCTTGGGCAGTTCAAACTGGAAACAATGTAAATGATTTTTACAGTTTCCGACATGTATATAGTAAAGTTATTGATTTATTTTACCCTTTAAGGACTCGCGTCAAATTGAGAAATGTCTGCGTTAAAACCAATGTTTCTGCCACACTTTAAGACTGTATAAAACTGACCCACTAAACACTTGTTTAAAATGACAGGCTTTAAAAACTACCGGCTATTATTATTTGAAGCAATTGTTATAATAAAACTAAAACTATAATAATTAAAGAGGTTTAAAATATTTTACAAATTATATATTTTTTATACATTTGTAGAAATAAATACCAGTATTATAATAATTCAGTTATAAATATTAATAAATGAAAGTTACTTATCCAAAGTATATTGTCATGCAAAAGACCAATAGCAAAAGACGGGATTTAGCAATGATCCCGTTTTTTCACTACAACACGATTTGCATACAACAAATCGTTAGGAGTGATTTTTAAATATTCCTTGTACAAAAACCATAAATTATGATTCCTTTTAGGTCAGTATTTCTTTAGAAATACTGCAGAAAACAACAGATGTGCGACATTAGTTTGCTATGCAAGAGGTTAGCAGAAAACAACAGATGTGTGACATTAGGTTGCTACGCAAGAAGTTAGCAGAAAACATCAGAATTTTTTTCATTAGTTGGCTACGCATTAGATTTTTAGATTAAAGTTTTCGCCGCGTTAGATGCGCGTGCATTAGATTGTGTAGAGACAACTGATGCGAAACAGCTGATACAGTTGTTTTACACCATCCCTAAGAAGGACACGGTTTTGTAAGGTAGGGAACAGATACTGAGCACGTAGTGACAAATAGTAGTGCGCTTTAAGCGTTAATAGTGTATGAGAAAACTAAATAGTTGTTGCAGACCTAAGTAAAACAGTGTTTGAACGCTCTTATAAATTCTTAGTGTATGTAATGTTTCTATTCAAATGGATGGTAAAGGCTTCTTATACTGGTAGAGGTTAACTGATCCTCATATTTTATGAATGTGATTCCCTCGATGAACGGATTCTAAGTAGGTTTATTTCGTCAAGTAAAAGAGCCCAAAAGGCAAATATTTAATACACTATATCGACTTGGAATAATCATTCAATATATTTTTAGAATTTCACGGTTGTATTTTTACTATTGTCTTTTAAAAAACTTTAGTCATTTCACATTACCGACCTCTATCTCAATCTACGCTCGGATTTAAAAGTTTGAATAATGAACAATCTTATATAAAATATTTCATTCTCTTCTAACAATTTTAGGAAATAAGAGCCATAAACGTAGTTTAGAACACCACTACTCAGGAAAACAATCTTTGCTAGACGGTTGAATAAACTGTTTAACAAGACATTAGGGGAGGTGCTTCTAATGTTTACATTAGGTTTTTAATCCAGGGACATTAATTAACGAAGTTTCAGGAGAATTTATTTAGTGACTGACAACGCCCAGATTTAGCGCTGATAAACTATTGTCACAATAAATAAACTTTTCTACTGAAATTTTGTTGTGTGATAGTGTAAATGGGCATATTTTACTTTCTTTATATCGTCCAATATATATATATATATATATATAGGCCTATATTAGCGAGAGAGAGAGAGAGAAAGAGAGATAGTAGTTATTATATACATATAGATATCACAAAGAACTGATTCTATTCAAATACAAGAATTATGTAATAATATTTTTCAATGTTTTATTGATAAACAGTACCAACATTATCAGGAAAGGATTTACATCAATAATGAAAGATAAAATATTATCACCACATTATTTAAAATTACATACAAAACTAATAATAAATATAATAACTAACAATAATAAAATATATAAAAAGCATGAAAAAGTTGGTGTGTATAAATTAGAATTTAAAACATGTAATAAAACATACATAAGTCAAACAAAGACAAAATTAAAAGAAAGATATAAAGAACATTTGAATCCTTATGAAAAACCAGAAATATACAAATCAAATTTTTTGAATGAATGTATTAATAATAAAGACCCATTTCCAATTATACCATGTAAGTACCAAATATTTTTTTAGTGAATTAGGTTAGAAGGAATATTTTAATAAATTTCGTTATACAATCCCTTATAATTAGATTTACTTATCTTTATATTGTATTAAAAATTTTATCTCTGATTTATTATTTACATAACAATATTTGTCTGTGAGCATTTCTGTTTGTTTGTATATATATATATATATATATATATATATATATATATATATATATATATATATATATATATACTCTTTTATCTGTATTTAATGAGCTATTTTATACTGACATTTAGAATAAAGTATAGGCGATCTGTTTAAATCAAAGATCTGTATAACAGTAAAAGTGTTTTACACCATCTTAAAATAAACTTATGATTTAAAACGAAATATAATTTGGTATTATATACATTTTGTTTAATAAACAGGATAAAATTTAATCGACAAGATCATCTTATTTCAGAATGAATTCCTTAATGTTGTTCAGTAAACATAAAAATATATTGCTAATATAAACGACAATTTATGTTCATATAAATGATAAAACGGAGATATTTTGACCGTAAAAGACGAGGACTATAAACAGTATAACAACGCAGTTAAATATAATAGGGTAACTGGTTTTATAGTAAGTGAAGTAAGAAGTCGTAACTAATGCTACAGCACAGGAGTATTAGTTCCTGGGGTATGTGATACCGGTTTTAGGAGTTTTTATAACTTAGTATTTAGTATATAGCTCTTTGTAATAGGTGTTAAACTTTTTCAGAATCAAAGAGCATTACCAAAAGATGTAAAACCATTACATTATTATTGAATAATGTATTTTCTTTCTTGTAAAAGTTTAAATTTGAACGTTTAATAATTAAAATTATTTAATTATATGATGTTGTATGAATGGAAGGTAGTGCATTAATACAATCGTGTACATAAAGATATAGCTTAGCTAATAATGAATTTTAAAATAAATAAATTTTAGTAGGTAATTATAGTTCGCGAAGAGATATTTCCGGTAATCATTGTATGGTTTTTGTAAATGCGTTGCAAAACATATAAATTTCAGTAAACAATGTTAGTGAATGCTGAATATTCTAGAGATGATTGAAGTGTCCTCTAAAGCCTCCTTAAGACTACAAATCGGAAATTATCAAATGTTTTAAATTGAAAATGTTGAAAAAGTACTGAAACCAGTAGTATATAAATAAATTATTTAAAAGAATGCTTAAAGTTGGCAAGCATATATATATATATATATATATATATATATATATATATATATTAAAAAAAGCGTAGATCGCAGTTTCCATTTCTCTGAAAATACAGGTTCGAGTACTTATTTCACCTGAATTGATGACCAGTATATGAGATCAAGTACGTCTGAAAATTCACTGCAAATAAAATATATTCGTAATATTTACTGAAATATAAAGGTATTTATTGATTTAAAATTAAAAATTTATAAATGTAGCAATTGAATATATTAAAACATTGTTAGTTAAACTATAAAGTTTGAAAATCATCTACAAAAATAATTTCGCACGCTCAGGCACTGTTATCAATCTGAAATAATACAACTTTCGGGTATAAGATTTTGGAAATCTATATAAGAGGTTATATTGGGTTTTTAATAATAATTTTATTTAATAGAATGCCCCCTGTCGAGTTGAAAGGTCACGTAATGCTTCTATATAAAGAACAGGTTGACCGATCTCCATTAGTCCAGCTCTCTATATTTATAAACATAAAACCAAAAGTCCACACAAACCTAATCCAGAGAATATCTACTTTATTAAGATCAAATGTTCATAAATAAAATTGAAAAATATGAATACAATATAGTTAATTAGTAGCAATTTAGTTTTCAATTTGGTTAATAAATCTAACCTAGCAAACGTTTTCTTCTAGCAACCACACAGTTTTAGGTTTCATGGAGTGACGACGGTTAAAAATGAAAGAACATTCAATTTCCGTTTCAACTTTGGAATTGTTCTCCTCCTTGGATGCAACAACCTCCTCCTTGATGGGTTTCCTCTCATCTGCTGTTTCCCCATATGCACTTTTATATAGTCTCTTCAGCAATAATACGTCTATAATTATGCATGGTTACTGAATTGTCCATTCTTTGAGGTCAGTAGGAGGGAATGCTTTCATGTAATAAGAAACGTGAAGCAGTCTTTATTCTTCACTTGACTACACCGCAACACCAATATCACGACCAACGAAACCAAGTGGGCAAAACCTCAAACAAACTCCAGTAAACAATGTCTGATAGAGGCAGTATGGGTTCTCGGGGCCCAATGATGAAAGAAAATACTCAATCGTGCTACAATTGTTGATGGTTTTACATCGTCAATATCAGATGAGATTCCGGCGGAATGTCGGAACTGGCGTTTCATGCTCTACAAAACAAACGGATGTACACCGGATATTTACTATGTATCCTATTTTACCATCCGTTAAGGAATACGTATCGACATATATGTGTGTAAAATTCTAAGCCTTTGGTTTAAAAATGCTCCGCTCTCAGGTTAAAATAGACCAGGATAACAACTGAAATGCAATCAGCATCGTTGAGGCGTTTTTTCTCGATCTACGTTGATAGGTTTTTGTATCAGCGTAAATAGTACAGTTTTAGGCTTTCAAAATCAACTCGGTATAATTTTTTTTTTCAAAGGAGTTTTTGTGAAAAAAACACCTTTATCATAACATAAAATAAACTGCAAACTCAAACCAGTTATAATAGTAGTAAAACTGAAATTATTAATTGTTAGTTGCCCATATAGATTTTTAATTATTTTCACTCGAAAGTAAAGCTCTAATTTTGGAATCTGTGAAGATTAGAGTGTAAATATCAATGATACATTTAAATATATCTTCATACATAGGACATTTATTATTAGGCATGCATGAAATTAACGTTCGCATATATGACTAAATAATTCCTTTTAGTTTGTAGGTTTTAGCGAATCTATGATCATATCAAATATAGATATAATCGGGAATAATATTTTACGATTTAAACTCGTTTAAATTTATGCAACAATAATGTTTCTGATAAGAATGTATTCGCTAAAATTATAATTAGGGAAATGTAACGTTTAATTGAAAACAATAATATTAGGAAGACCAACGGACATTTTCTTAATAAATAATTCTCTTTATTAAATCCGTTATATTTTTTGTAATTATTATTTTGCAAAGCGTAACTTATTCTTTCCATGTACGATTACATATACGCAGTTAAACCTTTTGCCTCTCCTATTATCGAGATTAACGATAAATCACCCAAAGAATTATGGATTGCGAGAGGTGGAAAATGAGTACTTATTTGTAAAGATAGACTGCACACATTGAACGCAAAATAAATGGAAAGAAATGTATTATATGTATATATATATATATATATATATATATATATATATATATATATATATATATATATAATATGGATATAACATTTTCTTGTAAAATAGTTAACGAATTCAAATATTTTAAATACAAGGATAGTTTTAATTTACTTATTTTTTCAAGCTTTTTACCAATAAAATATGTTCTCGCATCTTTAGAACAAACAATATTATAAGAAGCTTATACGTAGGCTTAAGGCGTTTGAAGCTAAAAGGAATTGAAACAACATTCGGGAATTTCAGAAGTGTATACAAAGACAAACACAACCTGGCTTTCTGATTGAGGATTTCGATAGAAATTCTCTAGCCGTATAATTTTCAATGTTTAAAGTTTTACTGAGTATGGAAAGACAGTACACAATAAGTGTTTGCGCTTAGATTAAATATTAGGCTTAGTTTTCTAAGTACAGTTAAACTCCCAGCATAATTAATTAAATATTTTATTCTTAATTTATTATGTTATTGCTATGTTTATTACAAAATTGTTATTTGGTAATGGTTGTGAACAACTAATGCCATACTTATGTGAGATTAGATTCTTGATGCGCCATACTGACAATGGTAAACGATTCTGTATTCAGTTCGATATCAAATGGATGATTTGTTTTTTTTTTATTTTATAAACGCAGAAGATAAGTGATAAACATATGGAAAACCAAACAGAAACACACACACTCGCGCGTACACATGCATATAATAATATGTTGTGGTATACGCTAGTTTAGTTATACAGAAAGGTGCCGGCCTTTCATGTTTCAGCCAAGCAATGTCACCTTCATCAGTTATTGGTTAACACTAGCAGTTAAAAAGTATTAGTCAATTACTGATGAAGGCGATATAGTCTCAGACACTAATCTATTAATAAATTAGTGTTTAGAATGAATTCAAGTACATTTCTTAATATAATAGGTTACAATTATTTTATCATACAATAAATGAATAAGATTTCTTTCTAAATTGTAAAACTGTGCTCTATAGTCTTCGATAATTAATTACCTTAATTCACCAAATATAAGATATCATAAATCACAAAAAAAACTTTTATTTCGATTTACTGGATTTTAATTGTATCCTTCCAAAATTACTTTGTACTTCAAAGCTTTAAATCGTATTTATCAAGCAATTAATGTTTTTAAACAATTTCTATTTGTAAACGTACATTAAATAAGTATTTTAAATATAAGCAAATTGTTTTAGCACTTAACAGAATATTTCCTTTACAGTTTCAAAACTAACATTTAAAATATTATTTTAAGATCTTAATGTTCATCAAGTTATTTTATTCGTGTGTATGTGACTGACACACTTATCCGCTCATATCAAGAAACTTTATGGCATAGTAAAAGCGTTCTAAAACGTACAATTAAAAAATGATAATATCAATGTTTCGAGGAATTAACATTTTGTAAAACAAACATTTTCTTTAAGAAATGAGATGGGTTGAAATCTCGTTAAGTAGAATATTTATCACCAACAAATCATCGATTTTGTTAATTATATTAGGTTTAAACCAATGGTTTTTTTCAACGGTGAAACAAATGTACACCCACTATATTTACCAAAAATGTAAAAAATTTTATTAATAAATAATGTGTTTGTTTCCTCAATGTTTTTTTTAACATTTTCAAGTTTATATATTGATTTTCAATAATACTAATTATTATGTGTTTTAAATCTAGTAATTAAATAGGTTTTATTATTATTACATTGAATTGAATATCTTTAATAATAATCCAGGTAATTTATATCTTGATACAGCATTATTTACATTCCCAAAACAATTATAGATAATAATTTGGTAACATTCACAAAATATATACTTTTTTATCAAAAACATGTCAGTGAAATACTATTGCCAACACTCCAAAGTGAGCTGCCAGACCTTTTCCTGTAGTATTTACAACATAGTGAGCACAGCCATTAGATCGATAGTTAGTTGTGTTGTGTAGCATATTTAAAAGTAAGAATAAATACGAAAATTTATTAGAGTTAATACATAATTCACAAAAATTGCAATAGTAAAATTAAATTTTAGAAACTGGTTTTCCCTATAATATAAAATTTAACATTAATCATAGATTTTAATATCATTAATAACCATGAATATTTGGAAATGGGGGAATCGTTTTTATAAATTTGAAATTTAACTACTGTCCCAAAGAGTAAAGCAAGTAACAACTTACACTTCTTGTAAATCAAATTTAAAGGAATCCATGTAAATTAAAAGGAACGAGGGAAAGTTAATTAAAATCCGTGTTGCATAAAATGAAAAGCTTTCCTAATAATTGTAACGAGATACAAATGGAAATAAAATTAACCTTATCTGCAAAGTTTTCCTGAAGTTAAAGTGTGCAATATGGCTCCCTCTTGGTGTCCGTTATCTTCTAAATCTGTTTCTTTAGAGACTTTAACAATAAGGTGAAAAGTTCCAGTGAAACAAAAGGCCTGTAACTTGTAAAAGTTATATTACGATGTAAAGGGAAGAAAATTTTATTCATTCAAAGGTATTTAAAACAAATAACTATGTAAACATTTTAATGGAAAACATATTTATTTTAGTTAAATATATTTTATTTTAACATTTGTAGTAATTCCAAAATTACTTTTAGGACGTTTGTATTCAATATGTTAGATATTGTTCAATTTTTTTAAAAGGGATGTGTACCAAGGATCTCGTCCTACTTTTATTACTGTGTTCCGTTATTTTAATTATAACTACTATTGCAATTAGTAAAGACACTCTATACATCATAAGACATCAATTGCCTTAGATTAATTGAAGTTACTTGTACCATTCTATTATCCGTAATTTTCATTGCACATTTTTTGGCCAATATTTTGTAGGCCTATTTTGTATTTTAGCTCTACAAAGTTAAATATATTTTATTTTAACATTTGTAGTAATTCCAAAATTGACTTTTATTACGTTTGTATTCAATATGTTAGATATTGTTCAATTTTTTTTTAATGGGATATGTACCAAGGGTCTCGTCCTACTTGCCTAATGTATTTCTAATATCTTTTATAACAGATGGTTTTTGCTACTTTATAATTTAAAACTGTCTGAACATTACGACGAGTAATTTAATGCTTTTTTATAACATACATCGTCACTATTTTATCACATGGAGTGAAAACACACAAACACACACACACACACACACACACACATACAAATATATACACGTCAGCCTACTTTGCCTCTTAATGACAAACGTCTGCTTGGGTCCCTTCTTTCACAGCGATTTGACAAGTTTTGTTACTCTATGTGTGAGCTCCAAGGTATATTTATGTACCTAACAGAGAAGAAATTATTGATTCCATGACATTGAGTTCCAATTGTTGAAGCTCTTGTACAAACCTCAAGTATTTAGATAAATAAATATTATTTCACATTATGTTACCATAGTTTTAATACTCTACAATAGCTCTGTTCTGTGAGACACAATCATCGTCTTAATAAATACGCTCTTTATACATAATATAATCAAATCCAACTTTCTAGCCTTAGTTTTATAAACTCATTTAGTCACAGATTAAAACAAAACAACTGAAATGCAATCTGTGATCGCACGTCCCATGGTGATCAGTTTCCTTTCAGTTAGCGTAAGTCGAACCGATGACAATTTTAATCCATCAAGATTAAATTCGGCTTAATGGTATTGCATATGAAGCCGGTTTTATATTTATGTAATTGTTTTATTCGATTAATTCCAGTAATCCCGTTACGGTCTAAAAATTCATTTTGTCCTAATGGAGTATTCAGAAATATATGAGGTGAATAGTTTGTAATAAATATCACACAACAAAAAAGCAAATTAGTGAAGTAAATGAGTCAGGATTTTAAAATGTGCTAAGTTCAATCCAAAACAATAATATTCAGGTGTTGTCTAGAAGAAAAATACAAGGTTAATACAATAACAATTATATGGTGGGAAAATTTTAAAACGAAGAGCATCAAATGACAAACTGTAACATATTTTATCATAAGCGTTTTAAAGTCGTCAATATCAATGAGAATAGCTATAAAAATTTCAAACTGTAATTGAAATAACAGCAAAGATACAAATGTTTGTACAAGTCCACCCTTGCTGGTGATCACAGATCCACAGTGGTCCTACAAGTTACTACCAAAATAAATAAATTATGAGTAACTAGAAAAATAAATAGAAATTAGATTTAGATTAGAGTTGGTTGTTATTTATTACCTCAGATAACACGGTGTGTTATAATTTTGGAATTTGTTAAGTTTTTAAAAAAATTGAAATGCTTTGACTATTAGGTTTTATTAAAAAATGATACCAGGAAAACCAAAAATATTTTCTACTAAATACGCCTTTTTCAGAATTTACTATATTATCCCCGTTGCATATTTTTGGTTTGTAGAGTGTAAAGTATTCTTTACATGTGCCACTAACATTTATACTGTTAAATCTTTTGTCTTCCCTGCTTTCAAGAAAAACACCATAAATCACGCTCAGAATGATGGATTGTGGAAGTTTTCTGGAATACAGAGATAAGAAGTAAATAGGTATTTGTAAAGATGGATTGCAGATTTGTTAAGTCGCATGGATCAAAAGTGGGAAAGGACACATCTTAAGTAGCAAACCACCACATAAATACTTGTCATTAGAGGTCTTAGTTATTTTGCACCCCACAAACATTGTACTTGAAAGAAAAATAGAATACAATAATGAATAGGTTTTATACGTTTGGATCTTGAATTAGAAAGTTTTACTTTTTGCTTAGATATCAGTAAGCAATATCAATATTTTTAATATTGCATTCAAATGAAAAATATCATAAAACTTAGAAAAACGTCCTTGGAATTATTTTCCTACAAAAAATATTTGGTAATAGTGTATATTGTTTTCGGATGTATTCCATTGCATGAATGTGATTAGAAAGAGCCGAAAGTTTAGTGTTTGTAATATAGCTTTTTAGTCATTAAAATAGCCCAATAGCCAGTAATATATCGGGTCTATGCTTCACACTTCAAACAACAGTTTAATTTGTTAAATGGGTGTAAGATCAGGTCACAATGATCAAAGTGGCTTTCCTCACTAAACGAAATCTTTATATGCAAATTTTGATTTTGTAGTTCTGTAAAAGTTTTGCTAAAAAAGTATCTTCAAAATAAATAAGAGATTGGTTCTCCTGCGGTGGTGAAAGTTATTGGCAATGGTATTTGTTGAGTAATACCAATGGGTTGATACATCATACAACTACTAAACCAAACACTCAATCTAGCAATAATTGAACACACAAATTATTTAAAAAAATAATAATGTTACAATATTTAATTAGAACTTCAATCTACTCTAAATATTGATTTCATTTTCATAAACGATATGATTCGTTTTATATGTTATAGGATCATGTGTTGTGACTAATTTCTCATTTATTTTCATTAATATTTAAACCTAATGTTCAATACTAAATCACTTCTTAAATCATCGAGAAGCCATGTTTTTCTTTTTTCCCAATTGTTAATTTACAGTTTTAATTAAAAACTTTTTTACTTGAGCGGTTATTTGTCAATTAAAACGTGCTAAACAAATTTATTTAAAAAGAAGCAAATCTTAGCGTAAGTGTATGTTAGAAAATAATTTGTGCAATGTAATTTATTTAGGTAGTTTATTAAGGTGAGTACTATTTTCAATCAGTCTACTATTACTTTATAAATATTATATTGTCCGTCTGGACAATATATGCTGCATCATTTTTTTTTTTTTTAACGTACAGACTTATTAGACTAGACAATATAAGTATTGTCACACACCTCATTACTATATCATCAACATCATTTATTTATGCTTCTATTGAGAAATTGTCAGTAATCAAGTTTGAAATCTATTATGCATATATTCATGTATTTCTATCACATTACGTCGGTGATTATAAAATAGAGGAGCTGTACCAGCCTCTGAATGTACTATTGCGTTTATTATGATCGATCGATCGCTAGCACTATTTAGCTAACCACGACACACACAACACTAGATACGTTCCCATACACACATTGTCTCCAACCAAATGGAGCTAACAAAGTGACCCACCAGTCATGTGCTAATCGTTGATACATGTAACTCGTTAATTCTTTTTCTTAGAGTCTCGCCTTTTAATAATTCTAATGCCACATGAACTACAAACAATTGTGAAAGTCATCCTCCTTAATTGCTATTATGTTATTGTATTTCTAAAACCAGAAAATTTGTTCTTGTAAATATATTTATCAAACTGAAAGTATTTTTTTGAAAACATAAATTATGAAAAGGGTTTAAGAGCATGAACTAAAATAATTATAGTTTAATCACAAAAATATACATTCATAGCACATTATAAAGCATTTCCTACAATAACTTAATTTATCAACTGAAATTATGCACTATATGAATACCAGATGTCTGGAATTATTCATGTTGCAAGGGCTAAATTAAGAGGAATCAATGAAACGTCCCAAGAACGAGTATATGCCTGGTTACTTTCCAGGTTTGTGTACAAAGCTGTTTATTGTACTGCCAGCTTTTGCATTCGTGTTGTATTTGCATGGCTCACTGTTTGGTAGGTAATCCAAAAGAATATATTGTTTATTTCTATTGTTATCAGAGAGTTATTTAGAATACGTTTTGTTTGAGATTATTTTTTTCTTAAACTGTTATTATTTGGGGTTTATTATTATTTTTTGTAGTAGTGTTTTAAAAATAAACTACAACTCTTTCTTTCTCTTCATCGGAATAATAGGCGTATTTAACTCGAAGATTTCTACAACTCTTCTCAAAATCAAATGTCTGAAATGTTAGCTATTTCTTGTTATATTATTCAAAATGGAAGGATAAAACAATTGAGACTTGAATGAATAGCATCAAAGTCTAAAAAGCGTGTTCGTATACGTTATCCGACGAATAGATTGAAACCTGCGTGACTTCATCGACGTAACTGTGCGTCAGCTAGGTAAGGAAAGTGAGACACACAGACAGTAAAACTACATTACTTGAAGCATCGTAGATATGGAGCGTGTTGTCTTATTGTATACGGGAAAGTGTAAATGGTGCATGCCCGTTAGGAGATGATTTACTTGGCTCCATAACGTGTTCCGATAGTTACCTTTATAACTACCTAACTTTCATACCTGTCAGAAATAAAATCCAAACTCGATTTCAAACCCGTCAAATTCGATTGTCTGCAAATAGCAAGGTGAAAGCGGAAATGAAAAATATATGTTAACTTTAGTCGTTTTTCTGTAAAGCCTGTTTAGTTGTTTCTTTAACGGGTGAACCTATACTCAGATAAATTTTACATTCTGAAATATAGCATTTTGGTTCTATAATTTGTTCCCGGTATCAATGGAACTCTCTCACCGGAATTACGTCTGATTGAAGCCCTTTTAAAACGTATTTACAGATATATTTACAAACTGCATATTCGGTATTCAAAATGTATACAGTAATCGGCTTAAACAAACTAAAAATAGGTAATTTTATAAAAATATTTAAAGTTTAGGTAGTTTTATATGATAATATCTCTACAGTGAATGCATGTAGAATGAAGTATCTTTGTCAATTGTTAATATAAGCTGAGCATGGTTATATACTCTTCAAAACAAGTCTTTTGATATTTTTCGCGAAATAAAGCGAACGGAACAGGCACTTTGCGTTGTGGAACTGGAATAAAATTTATATGCACGTCAGAAATCTTCTGTTACGTAAGCGGAAATTCTTAAATCCAGCGACTCATTCTTGAGTGTTTTACAAGGTTTGCTATTCCAAGTCGGCATCCCATGTGCAATTTATATGCCTAACACAGAAGTATTACGAGGCTTTAGGTTCGATTTATTGACTCTCATTTATGAACTATTAATATTAAAATAAATATTTTTTTAAAGATGTCTAAACTTAATACTATTACGGGTTTGTTGCATCTTGGTGTTTTAGTTGTTAAATAAATAAGACTCATCAAATAAATTATGTTTGAATTGTACAACTTCATTAACATTTAATTGGAAAATCTAGATCACTCATTTCCATTGTTGCCCTTATGTACAGATGGTGCCATATGTATGGCAATGTATACTTTGAGCTACATGTAGTAAGATATTGGTTTTCTAAAAATCAGATTCTGGCAAACGTATTACTTAGTAAAAATTATGTAAATTACCTGGATTTTTATTATTGTTACAAGAACTTTATCCTGTAAAGAACTGCAGGATTGTTTGAGATTACACAAACAAGTTGTGCATACTAAATTTAAGTTGCGGAAGTAAAGATCAAGTAGTGTGTTTTTGCATTGTACTTTATACCCCACTGCAGGAAGACTGGGAAGAAAAATGCCTATAGAGAAATCTCATACAAATGTTTATTTTATATGAATAGACACTGATTTAAAAGATTATATTGCAAATACTCTTACCTAATTCATAAAATATTTGGTAAATGTATTATATAGTTTTCTACATAAAAGTAGTTTTATTTAATATTGTAAACAATGTAAGTTTTCACCTAATCATCACTGTAATAAACTACATGTAGTAATTATTAGCCGTTACTCCAGACAACTAATGTATACAAATGTTATATTGTCAAATATTTAACAAATATTTTCGATTGGTCTGTTGTTCTAATATTTCTGCAAATCAAACGTTTATTAAAACTTCATTGAGCAAGTCTCATTGGTAATACAGATATTGTCAGGCATTTATTTCATAAATACCGTGCACAGATATATCTGTAATGATAAATAGTCTAGTTTAATAATAGAAGATTAACAAGTACTAAAAAAAACTGATTATGTTGTATTGTGTTATTAAATTACTGAGAGTTGGATATGACTAGTGAATGTGAGGAAATTCATTTCGAACAGTGAGTAAAGTATGCTCAAAGTGTGTTACTCAAGTATGTAAATATAACTAAATATAATACTTATGCGGTCGTTGAACTGGAAATACTACAAGGGGAACGTTAATACTAGCATTGACATCATGCACTTATACTCGTACTTTAAACATTTAAAATTTACACTACAATTATTTTACAATTGGTTTAATAGAAAATACTCTGTTATAAGCGCTAATGACGTTTACTGCCTACACGATAACTGCATAACACTGATGTTCACAGATCTGTGTAAGCATCGGTTTGCATGGTCAGCAATAACATGAAAACAATTTCGTTTTTCAATGTATATATTCATATATTAAAATCTGACACTCTCAGGGCGTTTTAAAAATGAATTTGGTTACAGAATAAAACGTAACGGGGAGAGCAAATAAAAACACCCAATGCGACAAGCTACATACCATGGATGTTTTTTTTTAAGTTTGAGAAAATATGTCGGATTGAAGACAGTTTAATTTTTATTACACTTTTGCCATTACTTGCGACCAGACGTTTTGTTAACTAAAGGTTGTTAAATTGTTAACTTACACTTGGAGGAAAGGTTTTCGTATTACGACTTCATCAGCATCGTGTTTTTGTTAAGTAACAATAACAATTTTCTGAATATATAAGGGCTACTATACGAGTGAAGACGACAATAAGATGCACATGTGTTAAATGTTTTGGTTATATTTATAGCCCAGTGTCCTAACAAATAACTATATGTTTACTGCATCACAAAAAATATTAACTTCGCAATGGTTGTAAATAAACGAATGTCAGATCAAACACGCTAAGGGATAGAAGGAACAACTTTATCGTGACACTGACTTTAGCGGGGGAACAAAAGGGCGACCCTTTGATGGTTCCATTTGGTTGAACACAATGCAAGGATAAGGAAGCTCATTGTATTTTGTGTTTTTGTGATAACTAAGAGATACTCGGTCAACAATGGTAAGCTTAAGGGTCAAACAATGGATGGAATATTTTGTTTTTGTATTCTACAAAGACTTAAGGTATATTATAGATGAATTATGGGTATATAAATTGTACAATATCATTTAGGTTACAATCAAAATACTACCATGGATATATGAAAGATATATGAAACACCCTATAACAATTAAAGCATGGAATGTTAATAATATTAATAATGTAAATAATAACAAGTATAGTAAGGCCAAGAGTTAAAGAAAAAACAAATCATATACTACACAAGGAATAATCATTAACTAAATGGAGCAATAAGAGGTTGACTGGGTAGCAAATATTACATAATCAAAATATTAGGAATATAAATAATCTTTACATTCGAAAGAGAAATGTTAATTGTAAAGAACTAACAAACAGCGTACATATTTTATTCACAGGGGAAAATAATAAATTGAGGAATAAAATGGTTTTTTTTTTTGTAGAGAAGGTCTACACACACACCTTTTCCATTACAAAAAACGTATTTCAAGGTTTTCGACTTAACCTGATAAACTGACAATATGTGAGGCATTAGGTAAGTATATGTTTGCGTATTTCAATGCTCTATGAAAAATAAATAGTAAATGTTCACATTAATTAGAACCACAATATCAAATATACAATCTTATATTGATCATAGCATTAACTAAGGGAAGATAACAAATATCTTCTTATATAGGGTTTTAAATTTTACGAGAACCTATACAGCATTACGATCTTTATGTAATTATGACGTCGAGATTTCCATTCAGGAACTTTCCCCTGGAGGGATCTGCTACTGCTCAACTTAAGCTTAATATTACAGGCACTTCAACAAGTTAAACTACTGTTTGAAGTTTAAAACAAAAGGCGGATATATAACGGATCCTTGCTCAACTTAAACGGCTTTAAACTTTACGACGCGACGTTGCGCTCTTTATACATTCAAGTAGGCTTATGTAATACAAATCATACACACATACTGTTAACTATTATTTAACCTATTTTTTTCTGAAAAGATAATAATGAATTTATATCTTAATATTACTCATGATACCCTTAAAACATGACTTTTACCTGATTTTCCTGAATTAGTAGGATTAAATACATACTTTTTTATTTAAAGTACTTTGGATCACATAGGTCCTTTATAACCAATTAGAAATGCATGAAGTTTGTAGTTTTAGAATATTAAATGTTTACCTATGTTCATTAATCCTTGTGTGTAGAATATAAATAAGATTCAATTATTTTGTGATTTTACTGGGTTACAAAAAAAAGCAAATCCGTACTAATAAACATCAATTTCGATACATTTTACTGCATTTATAAATCATAAAAAGCAAGGAATTTAATTAGTATACCAAATTTCCATTACAACTTTCAAGATTACAGACAGATATAAAGGGCAAAGTATTTATAGCCAACATGTTTCATGTAATTGAAGAATATCACTCAGATATAGAACTCAAACTCGTTGTAAAACCTTATTTCTAAAAAAATTAAAAACATATATACAAAATAACCTTCAATCTCCACACATAAATATACTTGTGTTTCAATATCCATTTTAATGAATAAATTACCAAACAATAAGTTTTTTATAATCATGAATACTTTAAGGAAATAATAAAATAACATTCACCTGATAAATATTAAAATATTCCTTCACTTTCAAAGGTTATATCAAATGTAAATATTTTAAAATCTATAATATATTCCAAAAATGTTTATGGTAATATATAATGTTTCAAATAATAAAATACACAAATATGATGTTTGTTTAAAACCATTATTTTTATTACTATTAACAACTGAAAAGAATATAAAGGTGTTGTAAATGAATTCGTAAGGAAAAATATTTTGTGCGATCACTTCTCTAAAGCAACGTCTCAAAAAAATGTCGCTAAATTTCTTTCCCTTCTACCCAAACCTTTATCTTATTAATTTTCCTTGTATATTTTCATAGCACTAAGATTCCCATGAGATATATAAAATTCTGAAAGCACTATTCTTTTTTTATGATAGTATTGAATGTTTACAATCATAACTATTTTTTTCAAAATTCATTGAATACCCTAACAACTAATTTAAAAAGATTAAAATCATCTAGTTTTAAAAAATAATAAAGTAGTGTCCAATTGAATAACAAATTATTGCAAAGTGGTAATAATAATAAACCACTTTTCTGGAGTAATTTTAAAATAATGTTATTGATTATTAATTTTTATTTTGACTGATGGTTCTGGTTAATTAAAATATTTACGGATAAAATCTAATTATATTTAATAATAAAAACAGACATTTACACCCACAATCTTTATAAAAAAAGTACAACTGTTTATTTGGCATTGTGAAAGGCAAATTGCATATTCATATCAAACAGGTCATCAATAAATGTCAAAAAACGTTAAACCTTTCATATATGTTTTGTATCTGGTTCTATTATAGTAAATGCAGGTAAATTAACTTTAAAAAAAAGGTACAGTGTAACGTTTTTAGAAATTATTAATTATTAGTTTTATGTTTAAGTTTTAGTTTTAAGTTCTAGCTTACAGTTCAGGCGTAATATTTCCGTCTGTCCGTAACGCTCTTCAAAACTTGAAGGTAGAACTCCGTTACATTAAAATACTTTAAAATACAAAGTTAAATCATTTAAACTACCAGAGTTTCATTAAATTAATTTTTTAAGGCTTAATAACTTGAAATGCATGGAATTGTGTGCTGGTTAAATAATTACTCTTTTGAATTCCAATTAAAGCAAATTACACTCATTTTATTTAACAAAGAAAAATAATATAAATTATAATCATGATACAAATTTCTTGACATTGCTTCAGTTACGGATTATTGAACATTTAATAATTTAACTTATGAATTTTTACGAATAGCAATCTATCAATTAATCAATCAATGGATCAATGGCTGAAAATGAATCTGTACTCGAGTTTACTTGCTTTTTTCATAATCAAATTTTATAATTCAAGGTGAACACAAGTGCACTAAAAGATGCGTAAATTACATTTATGTATATAGGTTGAAACGTTCAAGGTTCATTAATTTGAGTTAAACTGTCTAACATTTTAAATTTTGCAATAAATCTCTAAAGTCTTAAATTGTCCACTTAGCTGTATTCACATGTCGTAACCTCGCATCCTCCTTGTGGAAAAGTCTCAGGAAATGTCATCGGTAACTTCAGCGTCCCATCTTTGTACCTGGTTACGTACGCTGTCTTCTACACCATGATTATAACATGTTTAAGAAAATGAATATTACATTAAATTTTGAAAACAAAATAATATTTCCTTGCTCTCGGACACGTCCGTTGCCCTTTACATCTTGGCTAAAAGAGGCCTTAAGCTATCGTTGGAAGCAACCTTCCCCGCTACCGCGCATCGCATGTGCGCAGACGTACTTTATTACTTGTTTTTAAACTTTCTGACAGATGTCACTATCAACCAGAGATCTCATTAAAAATATTCCTAATACATAACAATTTTTTTATATAGTTGTATATTGTTACAATTTTTGAATACATTCTCGTTTGTTTTCTGAAATTGCCAATTTAATATGTAACACCATCTAAAGTGTGTTACAACAGCCCTATGATACATGAGCCTATAGATTTCCCCTATGAACATCTTGTACTGAGTATGGCATCGCCGACAAAGTAATGCAATGGATAGATAATAATTGGTGAGAAATACCATTAGAAAAGGTAAACCGGATCATCAAGATAGCTTTGTTTTCTTTTTATTTCACATATAGTAATGAAATATTCATTCTAAAACAGAAAAAATGAATCGGTGAGGGAAAAGGAAATAAGAACAATTGTTTGTAGTTTTTTAACTAACATAGCCATTTCGTCAAAAATTGGCCTACTCATTTCCTGAAAGCAGAAAGGAAAAATCTGCATAGCCCCTTGACTGCATAAAAACGAGTTGAAAACATTGAGGAGTGGAAGAAGGGAATATCTGCAGTAGTTTTTTCCTTTTTCTACTCAGTCCAGATAGGGTCTGGAAGACATGTTAGTTACATGATATTTTAGTTACATAACAGAGCTGTTATGTTGTATAATGTTCATGAAGTGATTACGATGTGCATTATTCACACAATTATTCTCTTTTAAAGTTAACAAGATCTTACTGTTTATTAATAATAATGTATTTTAGGTAATAAACCGTGTAACGTGTAGGCAGTAGCTTATGTGTGAGTGTTTTGGATGAACTAAAATTTCTTTTCATGCTGAAAGGTGCAATTTTAATGTTAGTAATTTGTTTCATAACCTAGGCCTACAAACATGTCAAGTAACGATGAAGATTTACCCAAACCTAAGCGAAGGAAATGAGTTGTAAATGATATTATTAGGTCTGGTAAAACTCATGGTTAGGAATGTATAAACAGTAAAGGGAATGTGGTTCCAGCTATAACTACCGCTCCGGATTGTAATTGCCGTGATAGACTACCTTAAAATATTTTGTTGAAGAAAGTTTGATTAGGTATTTACATGGTAATAGAACAAAAAACGAACAAGATAGATATCTTATGGGCAACATATAGAGGCATGGCATAGTAGGAAAAATTGCAAAAGAAGATAATTCAATGACAAAGTCGTCTTCCTTTTTATACTTTGGCATTAAAGGCACTGAACGCATCAAAGTTTTCCAGAAAGCTTTATTATGTTTGTATTTTTAAGTCTAATAAAGCAGTTTTTCGATTGAGTGCAGTGGTTGCTCACAAAAAAACCCCAGTAGATAAAAGAGGAAAGCATGACAACAAAGGTAACTTATTACATCCTGATGATTTGCAAAATATTTGTATGCATATAAATGTGTTTCCTCATTAAACTGCCCTTTACACAACAAAGCCAGACATATACCTTGAGAGTACTCTTACTATACGTAAAACGCATGAGTTGTTTTAAACAAAATACGCAGAAATAAAAGGTACTGTAAAATATGAATATTACCTGAATCATTTAAAGACCAACTATGACTACCGTTTTGGGGGCCTCAAGTTTCCTCCTGTTCGACTTGTGAGGAACACACTAAGATAAAATTTACTTTTTTTGAATGGAAATGCAAAGAAACATGCTAAAAAATAATTCATGATTTGCCCGAGAAATATTTATGTTTTTTAACAGGCTTGTTTATTTAATCTGTTTTTATACAAAATACAAAGCACAATGTTTTTATATTGGTAAAATTAGATAATATTAATCATGAAATTTGGTATGAATAAATATTTACGAATATGAGTAGAAGAAGGAAATACGTTTGTAGATATATAATCACTATAATACGAGAATGCTAGAATGATAAGAGGTACATATTTTATTAAAAATATTTGTATTAAAGGAGGAGTATTTGTATTAGAGGAGTATTTGTATTATAAAAATTTCCTTAACAAATTACAAATGCTTGATACGGCTGTAAAGTCATAAATAAACATTATAAAAAGTTTTCTTCACTTTCTTAAAAGTTAAATGAGAAGCATTTATTCCCTTTTTTCACTTACCGATTCAAATTTTAAAGAGTTCAAAACAATTAAGTGTGGGTAAAATTTACGATAACTATTGCAATACAAACTTGACCTCATTTTAAAAACTTACACATTAAACCAAAAGTTATTCAGGAAATATCGCATACTTTATACCCCCTACTACACAACTATATGTAAATGTAACTACAAAGTGTTCGGCTTATAAAACATTAAATTAGAATGGGGTTACTCAGAAAAAAAATAAATTTCCTCATATAAATCAAAAGACGTCAAGATGAGCTGTTGAATCCTGCTTGACTGGCATCAATTTATTGCAAAGTAGTTAAGGCCTAAGTTATAGATGCTTTGCCTTGTGCATTGTATTGTCAGTGTAAAATTATTAGTTTGTTGCTAATAGAAACAAAGAATCCAGATAGTATGTGATAGTGTGCAAACCGAACGGTTTATTTAACGTAAGATAATACATCGTAAGATAAGGTCGCTACATTTGACGTTAGCAATAACTTGTAATGTTTTAATAACTAAACGTGTCCTAGTCGGTAACTTTCTTATTACATTTTGAGTTAGCAATACACGTGTAAGAATTTTAAGTAAAATATAAATCTGTTCGGCTAGAAAGCTTTTAGAGTATAAACTGTGTTTGGTATTTAAATTATTTTTGTATTTCTAGTCATATTTTAAATATTAACCAAATTTTGTTGTTGTCAATAAAACACAAATGCTTTTGTATTCTACAAAAAGTCATCGTTATCCAAATGAACTATTTTGTTAACTTATTTTACAAGAATTAAATGTAATTGGAAACATAGAAGCAACTTACGTTTGTAAAATACATCTGTATTGTAAACCCCAACTGTCTATGTAAATGGGGCAAACTTTTGTTGCGTAATTTATGCAGCGCTATCTAAAGGGAAGCTAAGTAATTTGATAATGTTCAGACACTGTAAACCGTCCATAATTACTGATTCATTTCCTATTTAAATAGAACCCCAAAAGTTCTGTGAATAATCAGTATTGGCCTTTGTGAACTAACAAATTTGTTCTTTATTCAGGAAAAAGACAAATTTAATAAACGAAAAGCACATTATAAAACCAACATAGTCAAAAACAACCTACATAAAACGTTAACACAGTGATAATGGGAGTGTAGGAAAACTATATTGATTAATTGTTTCTACGATTGTAAATATATATTGAATAATAAACGAAGTAATATTCGCCTTCATTTGTTAGAAGTTGGGAGAAGTATTGTGATAGGACGAAAAAGAATTTCTGATTTCTGATGGTTTATCAACAAAGATATTTTATAGGGTAGCATAAAGTTATTTGATTTTTTGTAGTATTTGTAAGTTTTCTTTACGGGAATGGTGTTAGGGTGACGTCTCCCGAATATTTGTCGCACCCTTATAGTGTGCAATAATATAAGGTAAGGATCTGGAGAAACTTATAATCCAAGCATCCTTGGATCTACTTCAACGATCCTTCAACTATCTGAAGATGATATACAGTATTCTAAAACTAGTCAAATATTGACGAAATGTACCACGTTGTGTATATGGGCGTTCAACCGCTGTAAAATGAACAAATATTTTAAACTTTGTCTGTTTATTAATGACGGAAGATTAGAAAAATACTCACTCCTAAGCCAAATAAAAACATGTGGACCCATATTCAGACATGGAAAAAAATTCAAATACTTAACCTTCGAGAGGGCGCATGCGGAGTTTTTCTCCGCACGTATCTTTATTTGTTAAGAAAACGTTTTTCCAGTTGTCATATGTTTATTTCCAGCTCATTACATCACTACCTGTATTGTAGGAAACGGCCAAACGTATTTTTATTAATTTTTTCCAAGTAGCGTTAGTGTGAAACATAATGCTAATGAGAGTGGGATATGTTTACGCTATACTTGGGGTGACTAGTAAGCTTGAAAATGAACAAATATGAGTTTTTTTTTCAAGAAAGATTATGTTTCTGCTAGTTCTATTTAACTGTAGAGCCTATTGTGTTATAAATGCAATATTTCTTCTATCCAATAATATTTAGAGTTATATATTTGAAGAAAACATACCTTATTTTCACTAAATGTTAAAGAAATTTCAAATTTATATATGTAGAATACTATCACGATTAGATGTATATATGTTTATACCTGTATATACTTTATTACAAAAAAATAACTCGCAAACGCCTCTCCCGTAATGAAAACAATGGTCTAGTATACATTGCTTACACGTTTTAATAAATCAAGTTAATGTTTAGATATTCAAAAGTGTGTAATAATTATTTTTTAAATTGTTTACAATGTATTTATATTGTATTTAATTACTAAGTCACCCAATATAAAAAAGAAAACCGTTTAAATATTAACGGTTTCTTGTACGGATTAAACCTCCACAAGCGCCTTCTCCCGTTTGAAATCTATGTTCCACCTCAATGGTTAAATACAGAATAGGAACCCCTTCCCCTATTCCATATGTGGAATCATTTGTCTTCACGTCTCCAAGTCCGTGGTTGTCAGTGTTAGATACATCACTTTTCTTCATATTAGCCCGTGCCGTTTAAACTATGTATATCAGCGCGCGTGCATGTGTATGTGTGTTTGTGTACGCGCGCACGTGTGTGTTTATAGGTATCTTTCAAACAATTAAATAAAATAAAAACTGTAAACTCAAAATTTAAACATTCTTAATATATGTCATGTTTATGTTATCTTTGTTTTTAAAATAATGCCACTGTACTAATTGTATGTTTTTAAACATACTTGTTATAAAAATTACAAAATTTTGTGATCAAAACCTTACACTCCTATTACAGCTCGAGCGTTACGGAGTGTTTCATCTAATTTAGAGCTGAAGGCGATGCATTTTTTCATATAGAAACTGGAGTGAAGAGGCGTGATAAATACAAGACTTGCTTTCTATAGAGACTAAAGTTCACATTTCAAATTTAGCAAATTAAACAGATTAATGCAACTTACGTCAATAACTTACGCGTGTCTCCAGTTCCCGCAACGTTGTGTAATTAATTCGCTTCCCTTTAGATCTCTCCGTTTAATTTACTCCATTAAATATTGCTTTTATTTACATATGCAATATGCGTTTATAAATATAAATTTGTTAAAGTGTTCTGTCTGTAGCTACAATATTTTAAATTCGGAGCGTAGATTTTAGGGTAAATTAAAGGAATGAAACAAACGTAAAAGAAAAGGGGTTCTTATAAACTCATTGAAGTTTCTATCACCTGGAAAAAAAAGAAAAAATGAAGCAAATTATTTCAAATGTAGGAAATACGAAACCAACGTAATTTTGTAGTTGTTAATGACACAACAATATAAATTACTATATAATACTGTCACTTACTAACTGAAACATCTTTTCTAAAGTAGTGAAACTTTAAACTGAAGTACGAATAAAAGCAAAAGTTTTACTTATCATAGAAACAGTGTTTACTGAATTTATATCGAAATCTTGGTTTATATTTGTATACAGAAAAAATATTGTTATAGGCATTTTGTTTATTTATTATATAATGCAGAATTTATAATATTTGAGATTTTATGTGAAACAGTAGTGACAAGAAAAAGTAAACTTATATTCCATTTTAAATATAATATCACGTCCCTCGAGATTGTTTAAAAATTAATTATTTATAACATAGTATAAAGCGTTATACAGAATAATCTAAAAAACGTTCATATTATTTATTAGTTTCAATGAACAACGTAGGTTAACGATTCATTCTTCCAAGATTGCATAGTGGGCGGGTTTTATCAGGAGCTAGGATAATGCGGTGAAGATTAACTCGCAGGTAGACATAACCTCTGGCTAAGCGGAGGCAGGCTAGAGCTTCACTTTTTTCTAGATCTCTTAGGATTGGTCTTATGGAAATAAAAGTATTCTACTTTTTACCTGAACTCAGGATCTTCATAGAGGATAATAGTTTTGCGCTAGTGATTTTGGTTTATCCGTATTTATCCTATATTTGGCTCTTCTTGGCCCAACCACAAGATTGACCGCAATATATGGTTTTGTTGACTTAGCTCCTTGATTTGTCTTTACTGTTGCCTCTTCCAACGCCTAAGTGGCTGGATATTCATTGCAGGAATACAATCCACCCTGATGACTGTATTATTTTAGTATAGTCCGACATTATATTTTTCTCAAGCAATCAATAGGGCCACAGGTGCCGAGTGGAGTATTTGCTGGCTGTGAGTCGTCCAAGAACACCACTCTCCCCGGGTCAACTTGTTCGCTTGCTGTTGTCCAGAAGCTTAGGTATAAAGCGTCCACCTCACCATTCTAACTATCTGCATTCCTTTCCACTGTCAATGAATTTTCCAATAGGTGTCAATTCCAATCCACATTTGCTCCCCTTGTGTCGGGCAAGTAGGAACCGTCGTTGTAAGTATGAAGAAATTCATTCGTTATTCGACGGAGAGGGCTTCCATTTGGTATGTTGTATGGCTGGTTATATCAAGATGTATTTTGGAAAGTGCTGACGTGACTGTGTCAGTACTGTAAGGACGCCGGGTGATCCATCGATAGTAGCAATCAGACATAATAGCCGGAGTAAGGGGGCATATCAAAGTAGATTACAAGAGTTGGTAAAGATAAACTGGAAATGTAACGAAACCTAAATAGGAATAGTTGTTACTAATTATGTAAAAACTATGCTTTCCATTATCTATTTAGGTTTTTACGTAATAAGGTATATTAAATTACTTACATATTGTTATTACATTGATAAATAAACATTGAAAATATTTATATTTAACATAGTAATGTTTCATACTTCGTGTGTTTATTAGTGACGGAACATTGAAAATACTTTCTCCTCGAGCAAAACAAAACACAAGTGGGCACATATTCAGGCCTAGAAAATAATTTCAAATCCTAAATACGTAGTAGGAACCACTTTCCCGAGTCCATATGTGGAATCATTTGTCTTCACGTCTCCATGTCCGTTATTTTCAGTGTTAGAGACATTATTTATCTTCATATTAGCCCGTTCCGTTTGAACTATGTATATGAGCGCGCGCGACTGAGTGTGTGTGTGTACGCGCTCACCTATGTGTTTATAGGTATCTTTCAAACAATGAAATGAAATTAAAACTCTATTGTCAAAATTTAAACATCCTTGTCATGTTTATATTATCTTGTTATTTTTATTATTGCCTTTGTACTAATTGTACATATTTAAAAATACTTGTTATAAAAATCACAAAATCTTATGTAATATTATAATAAGAGCTGAATCCAATTTATTTTCTCCTATAGAAACTGCCGTGAAGAGGCGTGATAAATAATAGACTTGCTCCGTAAAGATTAAAGTTCACGTTTCAAATTTATCTAATTAAACAGATTTATGCAACTTATGTCAATAACCTACGCGTGTCCTCAGTTCTCGTAACGTTGTGTATTAATTCGTCACACTTTAGATCTCTCCGTATAATTTACTCAACTAAAGACTGCTTTGATTTACATAGACAATTTGAGTTCATAAATATAAATGCGTATTATGAGGAGCTCTGTTTGTGTTATGTTTGTCGCTACAATATTTCAATTTCTGAGGATAGATTTTATTGCAAATATAAGAAATTAATATACAAACGTAAAAGAAAAGGGAGTTCTTCAAAACTCATTGAAGTTTTTATTAGCTTGAAAATTACTGAATGAAAATTTTACAATAGCAAAATTGTGAAAACAGACTAGTGATGATATTATGCACGTAGAAACGAGAATTGAATTTTCACTAGGTTTATTAATAATTGAGGATCTAAAAACTAAAATATTTTATCCTGGTTCTTATATAACATGATCCAGAATAGATTTCCCTAGATCATTGTATAATTATTTATTCTTAAATACGAGCTATATATAGTTAAAATATTATTCATTAGATAATGATATTTCAAAAATACACGTATTAAATTATTCATTTTTTGATAACAAAACGTTTTAACATTTCTAATTAAACTAAAATAACTTGGAGCTTAAACAGTTGTCAAATAATTCGTTTAAAAATTATGTCTTTCTATTTACTTACAGTTCGCACACACGTCACGTATTTGCTTGCAAACATAGAGTAAGAAAAGAGCTGGAGGTAGAAATGAAGCAAAATATTTCAAATATAGGAAATACCAAACTAATGTATATTTAGGTAGTCGTTGAGGACACAACAATGTCAATTACTATATAATACTGTAATTTATTACCTGAAACATGTTATCTAAAGTAGTGAAACTTTAAACTGAAGTACGAAACAAAAGTTTTACCAATAGTAGAAACAGTTTTTACTAAAGTTATATCGAAATCTTGGTTTATATATTTATACAGGAAAAATATTATAATAATTATTTTGTTTATTAAGTACAGAATGCAGAATTTATCATATTTAAGACTTTATGTGGAAGGATAGTAAGAAGAAAATATTTATTTAAATTCTATTTTAAAGATAATATTACGGCTCTCAAGATTGTTTAAATATTAATTATTTATAACAAAATGTAATGCATTCTACAGAATAATCTAAAAAGCGTTCATATTATTTATTAGTTTCATTGAACTCCGTATAGGTTCACTGTTCATTCTTCCAAGATCGCATATGGGGCGGGTTTTATCAGGAACAAGGGTAATGCGGTGAAGATTAACTCGCAGGTAGACATAACCTCTGGCTAAGAGGAAGCAGGCTACAGCTTCACTTTTTTCTAAATCTCTTATGATTGGTGTTATGGAAATAAAACTATCCTACGTTTTACCCTTAGGATCTTCAGAGAGGATAATTGTTTTGCGCTAGTGACTGTACTTTATCTGAGCCCAATCACAAAATTTACTGCAATATATGCTTTGATGACTTAGCTCCTTGTTTTGTGTTTATTGTTTACTTTCAGTAGTAGCCTAAGTAGTTGGGTATTCATTGTAAGATAACAATCCACCCGGTTGGCTTTGTTCTTCTAGTATAGTCCAACATTATATTTTTCTCAAGCAGGCAATAGGGCCGTAAGTGCCGAGTGGAGTATTTGCTGGCTGTGAGTCGTCCAAGAACACTCCTCTCCTCGGGCAACTTGCTCGCTAGCTGTTGTCCAGAAGCTTAGGTATAGAGCGCCCACTTCAACATTGTAACTATCTGCATTCCTTTCCACTGTCAAAGAATTTTCTTATATGTTTCAGTTTTAGATTGGTTTAAGGCTTGTTTAATAGTTTTATTGTAAGGCTGGTTGGATCAAGATGTATTGTGGAAAGTGCTGAAGTGACTGTGTTAGTACTGTAAGGACGCCGCGTAATTGATCGATAGTAGCAATTGCCCAGGAGGATTTCAGCGTGTGTAACTTTTGAGATTAAGTCTCAACACACGAAGACCTTAATGAAATCCGACAACATGCATAGAGTAAGGTGACATATTGAAGAAGGTGACAAGAGCTGGGAAAGATTATCGTTTACCAAGTGACTTAGAGAACGCCGAATAGGAATAGGTGTTACTTATTATGTAAAAACCATGTTTATCTATACCATGCACGCATGTAAAACCATGCATTGCAATATCTATTTAGGTTATTGCTATGAAGGTCTACTACTAATATTACCTATGAAGGTCTATTTGAATAATTATATATTGGTATTAAATTGATGAATAGATTTGGTATAATTTGGCAAAATGGTATAACCTATTTTGCAAACATAGGTTATAATGGAAATAAATTTGAAAAAAAAAATTATTTTTTCTTTTCTTAATTGTCAGTACAGTGTTAAATCTAGAATAATTTGTAAAACAGCCCTACAAACCATTTTGTTGTACTACCAGTTACTATATAAAAAAAGGATTGCAAAAAATACATTTTCTTGCGTTAAAGGAATAACAAATAGAGCATATAAACTGTAGTAGTAAATATAACATCTAACCAAAAGAAATATTTCAAAAAAATACTGCTAGCACCTGCAGAGTTGCAATACGATAATAATCCATGTGAATGTTTGTACCTTGAACTTCGTGTCAATATTGTTCACTCGAACGTCATTTGAGTTGGTTAGTTGACTGTTGCGTAAAGTGGTTTTTGAATGTTGTTAGTTGAAACGTTGGCCATTTAAAAGGTCTTCCTGTCACGTTATGTGTTTCTGACTCTTTCGAATGTAGCGATTTATGCATTCACTCTTCCCAGGGCTTGTGAATGCTGAATACGATTTTTCTTCTTCGCGTTGTTCTTTAGTTTCATTTTGTATTGTTAGTGCGTGTCTACGACAAAGATCTCATAATCTTTTATTACGTTGATCTTGGGTCTTAATATCTACTATTAGTTCTTGCCTACGTCTTACATCTAATAAACTGAATTCGCGTAGCCCTTGAGCTTCATTTTTTAATAAAAGTCGATGTCTTTGATGATCAGCTAATAATCGAGTTTCACTCTCCACTTGATAAGCATCCTGTAATGTTTTATTTCATTTGTATAAGCTTAGGCGCTAATGAGCCTTCTGTTTTATTTGCATTCCCTTCCTGGCGTTTATTTTTCTTTCTTTTCGCATTGTTTGTTTGTTTCTAGTTTGTTTGCTCATTTTATTCCCTATAATAAATTTTATCCTCGAATGTCGATATTTATGATATTTTGTGATGGCCATGAAAATCATAAATATCACGGAAATGTAGGATTCGACGACAACCAGGTAGGGCAGAAAAATTCATATACATCTATGAGAAGTTGAAAACTAGCTACTGGAAGGTTGGCGTAGTTGCAAAGCGCGATAGACTTTGAACATGAAATTTTCCAGTTCGTATCGAGTAGACTTCATAACCTAATTACCGAAGATATGTTTGAAAAAAAACTGTTAATAACGATTGTTATCCACTATTGTTTTAATAACTATATTTGAACTTGATTGGATAAATAAAACATATTTTAATAACATTTTGAAAACTATACAAGATATATATCAGGAGAGTATGAACTAATAGAAGGAATTTAAAAAAAAATCCTGGATAGCAATTGATATAGGGCGTTTCATAGAGAACAAAATTTATGAAGCCAGTATTTTTCAAAATGAAATAATATATTATTGCCTTAGTTCTCTTAACTATTAGACAGCACATATGTATCATTAAAAAAAATTATTAAGGTCTATTTTAATTTTTTTTCAGTAACATGAAATTTTTAATATAGTGAAACTTTTGATTGTTCAAACAAAATCATTTAAAAATATAGTTTAATAACTACATACAATTACATTTTATTTATATATATAGATACCTTATATATAAGTCTCTATAGACAGAGAGAAAGATTCAGATTTTTCTACAAGTGTAAATTCTTTTCAAAGTCAGGTGTCAATCGTAAACTAATTAAGTTAAATTAGAAAGAAATATCTGATATAATTACACGCTACAAAGTATGTTATTAATGTATCAACATTTTAACATAAAGAGAACTAGCATACTAAGCCAGCAAGAGTTTATATGCAAATCTATAGCATTAGTTAAATATGCAAGCATTAGAACCAAATTACAAATGCTGAGGCTATGGGTCAGGTAGGTTTGACATGAATTAAACAAGTTTATAGAATGAACAAATGACAAGGTGATGGAATGATTATCTCTTAAATAAAAATGAATAGCGTTTATAGAGTGTTTATACCGTGACCCTGCCTGCCTTAATCTGTTATTTAAATGTATATAATTCTATAATTCCTAATCATTATTATTTAGCCTAACCAAATTATTTAGTTTTTGAAGAGTGATGAAATTTACTAAAGCAAACATTTCACATGGAATTTCACATGAATTACATGGAATTTCACAAACCTACTACTGGCTTATAACCATTTTATGCTTCAAGATCTATATAAGTACTGAAGTAATATTTTTTGAGGTATTTACCCGAAAAGCTTTGGATATAAATAATAAATATTCTTGTGTTTGTATAACCTATGTTGTTTTAATATATATATATATATATATATATATATATATATATATATATATATATATATGCTATTCAATTAGACACTTCCATTTTTCACTATAGACTATAGAAATAATTACACAATATCTCGAACGCCGAGATCTCAGAAACACTAGGTTGAATATATTTCTAGCACTCTCAACAACTTTTATAAATGGATTCACGTTACAATTTGCTATGTCTTTCGACTTATCTTATTCTTCGTGTTTGAAGTTTCTTTAGCTTCAGTATTTTGTACTTTAGTGTCAACTAATACCATCCATACCTAACCTTTATTTATGGATGTTTTTCTTAAACCTTTCAAATTAAAAGAAAAACATTCATTACCAATACAATAAATCTAATTTTTTTTAGACAAATATAAACCTTTCCAAAAAAATACTCAAACGGTATACTACTTGACGAAAATTTCTTTACTGAACAATCATATTTCTAAATAACAATAAAAGACCACAGGCTGCAAGTTTAATTCTTAGGTATTGTTTCTTAATATACAATATCATTACCGCTTTGTTTATGTCGAAACTTTGCAAAATTTGATAATTATTGTAGGAAAATAGAATGTATTCGTCCACTAAAATAAATATTATAAGCAAAACATGGACGGTGTACGATGATTTATACAGGAAGGCTAAAAGACACGTAAGACATCATGGGACGGAGACCAGCGACAGGTAAAATTAATTTTATTTCACAATGAAAATATTGGAAAGAGCCCCAATACCACAAACATAATCTAAAGTAACCAATAAAAGAAGTTACTTAGGATTAAACCCGTATGTGCATTTCGATGACAATGTCATCATCATCAGAGGGTCTTATTACAAAATTACAATCTAGCAAACAATAAGTTACAAACTAGAGTGATCACAGAGTGATGTTTTTTAAAAAAATATCCAACGTTTGTGATTTAAGACGTTTCGTTTGTGACGAAAATAAGACAATTAGAAAAAATGGGAGAAAAGGAAAGAAAATATTTTAAAAAAAATAAATAATATTGTTCATTAATGGGTGCATTGATAATATATATATATATATATATATATATATATATATATATATATATATATATATATATATATATATATATATATATATATATGTGTGTGTGTGTGTGTGTGTGTGTGTGTGTGTGTTTGTGTGTGTTTGTGTGTGTATGTGTGTGTATTAAATAGAGTGATACTTGCCTGTAATGGATTAAATTAGTAAAATTATTCCAAATAAAGGAATTTATTTTAATTAATTGATTTTGTAAATCTTTTTGCTAGTTATTTTATAACCATTTTCAGGATAAACAATCATATAACTAAATATTACATCAATTGTTCATACAAATTTATTCATATGAACTAGTAGATATGATTTAATTTTTGTGAATAAATTGTTATATCATTGTTTTGCTTGAAGATGCTAATAGATTAATTAGGGAAACGTTTTGAATAATATATGAATTTAAAGCAATTCTTTCATTTGAAAAATGTTATATATATATATATATATATATATATATGTATAAACATACATATATATAAGTGTATTATAATTGTGAACACGCGCGCGTGTGTGTGTGTGTTTGTTAGTGTGTGCGTGTGTGTGTGTGTGTGTGTGGGTGGGTGTGTGTGTGAGTGTGTGTGTGTGATATAAATCAAAGAAGCGTGTATGTGAAATATTTAATAACTTCTAAAACTTACACTGCTTAGAAATAAATGACATTCTGTTCCATTCATTTTTACTACAACAATACGAATTTTTGTGAATAAATTGTTATATCATTGTTTTACTTGAATATGCTAATAGATTAATTAGCGAAGTTTTGAAAAATATATGAATTTAAAGCAATCTTCAATTTGAAATATGTATATATATATATATATATATATATATATATATATATATATATATATATATATATATATAGCGAGAGAGAGAGAGAGAGAGAGAGAGAGAGATACATTTATAAAAGTGTATTATATTTGTGTACGTGTGTGTGTATGCGTGTGTGCGTGTGCGTGTGGTTTTGATATAAATCAAATAAACGTGTATGTGAAATATCTACTAACTCCTAAAACTTACACTTCTTAGAAATAAAAGAGATTCCGTTCCATTCATTATTATTACATCAGTACTTAGCCCTTCTCGATCCTAACCTAGCAGATTGAAACTATTATGAAGTAAATGAAGATAAATATGAGGGACAGATAGATATAGAGAGCGCTAAAGAATTGATGTTGAACTTTGCGTATAAGGCTTTAACCTATAAACATTTTACGAAATGCCAGTAGCGAAAAATTCCTACTTTTCGAAGCAAATAACGATGTTTTTTAATAAAATCTTTAAGACGATACAATCATCATGAATTGTAATCAAACTTTGATTTTATTTCTTGTTTTCATAATGAAACATCCACACTGCCATCCACCTCTAAACCTTTGTAGTCGAGAGTGGCCGTTCCATTTGTTTTAACAATAACCAGCAGCTGCAGTTGACGCTAGACAGTGGTTTTTGTATTTGTACCTGTCCAATTTAATGATTTAGTTTTTTTGTTACTGCTATTCTTATGTCATAATAAAATTAAAATTATTCAAAAGATGACCTTTAAGTTAACCAAATGAGTTTGGTAACACAATTGGAAAGATGTGTTACAGAGTCTTAGATTTATTTACCAAATTAGGGAAAAAAACTTATTGGTTATATAACTTTATATTTATACATTGTTTTTAGACTAATGTAATGATACCTAATTAGATCTAATAATAACATTAAAATATGATACTTCAAAATTATTATAAAAATTGAACAATGTAATTCTGGATGTAGGAATATTTTTCTGTAGTTTAAGAGCAACCTGGAATCTATGCTTAGTGACATGCACTATTATACTGTACTTAGTTACCTTTCATGTTATCCGTCCAAGTTTTGCTTCCGCAAAAGTTAAATTCAATCGGAGAATGACTATGTTTTTAATGAACCTCTAATAACCCAATGCAATTAATGAGGATTAACTAGTTTTATACAGGTATTCCAACATCTGACAACTCATTTTTACGTGAGTGCATAATGGTGTTTGGAACATAATTACCAGAACCGAGACGTTTCTGCAGAATGTAAAGCAAAAGCCGTCTTATGTTATTCATCATTTTATTTCATCCATTGATTCAATATTTCTCTTGAAATAAATAAAATTTTCTGTTGTTGAATTAAACGAAAATCAAAGCTTTTCAGATGGCAGACTCTATACTGTGCAAAATGCAAAATGTTTTAAAAAGAATTGAGTATAGCTTTACAATTTTCTTCTTTTTTATTAATATTCTGCGAAACTTTTATCAATTTCCCCATTATAATCCATGACCTAGGTTACCCAATACTTCTATTGTTTATGAATTGTTCTATGAACAAACATCGATATGTTTTAGTATATGTATTTAATTCTTCTCATCTAGTAAATTTTAGTACATCTTATTTACATCTTAAATATATACTTATATTGAATACACTAATAAATAATACTTAAATATAAGAGGTTGAACATAGATTAAATTTATTTACATCATTATATATATATATATATATTCTTGATATTTAACGTTATCCCTTGTTTTTCCGTTGCACTGACTTTATGAAGGTAACATATCACTATTGTAAGCAATTTTATCTACCATTAAGGTAAAATTATTGCACTTAATGGTGGATAAAATTGCTTACAATAGTGATATATTAACTTCATATATATATATATATATGTTAGAACAACGAGAAAGCTTTTGATTAAATTCATTAAAGGCGTGACACCATTCAACTGTTTACAAATCCATTAAGAAGCAAGTAAGGAGAGTTAACTGTGTCGCTTAGCTGTAACAAGAAATTCCAACGGTCTGAACTGGAAGTACTTAGTTCTCAAACAGAAGAGTTTAGAGACAGATGTGTCCTAACACGATTTGACAGTTTGGGGAAACTCACTTGCTACCTCCCAAAACCTTTTTACAAACTAGGTTTAACAACGTTTTTTTAATTACTTTATCTTTACTACATGCACCAGTCGTTGAAAAGGTTTCCTTGATTATTATTGGGGGCCTAAATTTTATTAAGATAATTTTAATAAAATAATGTAGTAAATACTAATTATTGGATACATAATTTCTTTCCAGTTTCGCATGAAAACACAGTTTTGACCGTAGACATAAAGCAATCTTTAAGTTAAATTTTCAGAAACAATTTTATAAAACATCTATTTAAACAAAATGAAATTTTGAAATCAACAACAGTAGAAACCCATTACGAAATAAATGTACAAGACAGATCAGAATTTTTATAATAGCAATGTGTTACATTTTAGATGTGTCTATACTTATTATAGTCTTGTTGTACTCACCGTGGATTTTATATAATTTGAATTATTAGCCTATACATTTATTGAGGATAAAAATAGTTAAAAAAACGCCAACTAATTGCTATAACATATGATATTTGATATGAGTTATTTTTACAATACTATTCCCAAGTTTTGTATAATCTCAAGTTTCAAACAGAAGACAAATATCGTTCTTCGAGTTAAATCCTCATAAATATCCTAATGCATGATCTTTGACATACAAATACAACTCTGAAGTAGATGGCAATAGTAAATATTACACTCTTACGAAATAAACGTAAAAGATAGGTAATAATGTTTATAGTAAATATTGCTTACACTTAAAATGTGTTCATACTTTTATTGCTTGGTCATTGTAGAAGATTCTCGGAGCCTATTAAATATTTGAAACATTTATTTAAGAACAAAAATATTTGTATTTGTTTAGAACTTTTTTTTAAAAAAAAAGCGTGTTCGGACGTCTTCTAATGGTATATTATTAACATTGCCAGTTGGCAACAATTCTGTTCTAAAACAACACCGTATTCAAACTATTCTCATCTATTACTTAAAATTGATTTTTCCGTACAAATACATTTCAGAAAACTATGATATTAACTATTAGTAAACCGTTAAAAACATATATGAACTATTTTAAAATCTTAAAACTCTTCTCAGATACCATTTTTTACCGACTTAAAAACAGGAAGGAGGTTCTGTATTCGATTCATATGTTTTGTTTTAATTGTTTCACCATAACATTGGAAGTATCATAGATCAAAGTGATTTTTTGTGAAGGAAATAGAAAATCTTCACGGTGGTCCTATTATAGTTACATCCCAATTCGTCTGATTTGGAGACAATGATTCGCTATTTTAAATCTAAACAAATTATTTTTTGGGGAAAATAAATTTTTTTTGTAAGGATTAATTTTTTTAGTATAAGTATAAGATAATTATTTAGCAAAATAAACAATTACAACATACTTAAAAAAAGAGAAAATCCTGTATTGTCGGTAACTTTGGAAGTAGCTAACCGATAAAAAAGATTTTGCTTGCAAATGAAAAAGTAGACTTTCTCAATGGTCCTATTCTGCTTACATCCCAATCCATTAGAGACAATAAGGCGCTATTTCAAAACGTTTCTTAAAACTAACTCGAAAGAAACTAATGGGAAACCTAATTGTAAATTAATGTAAGCTACGGGCATTCAAGCAAATAAAAGGTTCTAATTGTAGTTTAACTAAAACCTCGTAGGTTTTTACCTGATTATATAAACTCTTTTTTTACTAACTGAAGGTATCTATTGGTGAAATTAAAACAATTCCTGATTGAAGACGATTTAGCAGCATATAAGCAAATTGTTTATGACACGGTGTATCAACAAGGTAATATTGTTTTTTTTCGAAACATTTACTATCCTTTATAAGACCCCTTCATCATTCTTGGCCCAAAGATATAACATTATATCAAATATTATATTCAGGGATCTTCTATCTAACCATACAAGATGTCCATTGAAACGGTTTACAATTGTAGGTGGTAAAACCCTCTTGAGTTTTTTTATAGCTTCATCTGTTTCATTTAGAAACTTTTTGGTATACTTACATTTAAAAACCTCATACCTCTATTGAAACATAAGAATAAATATGTATTATAAGATATTTTTTTATAATAAAAGATCTTTATACTATTAAAAGTAAACTCCTAATAAAATCACATATACCTGTTTATAAATGCATCATAGATATAATTCCGACGCCATGATAAAGGATCATGACAAGTGTCACAGGAGAAAAAGTTTCTTTATTGCAGTTTTCAGCATACAGATTAACGTCCAAATGAAGGGAGTCCCCAAATATATTTTTGACTTATATAGCCACTGTAAGCTTTGGAAATAGGGACTTTCAAAAATCCGTAAAGCAAACCTTATGCCCCATAACTTTTAAGAAGGAGATTTCAGAGAAAAATCTTCTTGGAATTAGAAAGTAGGTTGCATATGAACTGTATTTATTTGCAAGATTTATACGACGGCTGATATTAGATACGGAGCATATTGCATTGAATTATTACCAAGAAACACATTTTTAAAGTAAATATAAATTTTTTTCAAAATCGCATTACGTGAATTTGTGTTAACTAATATGCTATACTCGTATAATATTATATAGTTAACTATTCATAGTTAGAACTATGGAGTAAAAAAAATGTACACGTTTTTCCAAATAAATCATTTGGTCGCGTTGGTCCAGCTAATTGACATTATTTTTTACCAATTTGAAGACTTACATTCATTCTAGGTTATTTTAATTCATAACACTTAAATGTGTTAGAAAACAGCTATTATTTATATTTGCGACACATGTGTTTCTGACGTAGCAAATACTGGTTCTAATTGCTTTTTCCTAATAGACTTATTGCTGCAATTGAAATATTTGTGAATGAATGGAAGAAAAAGCTGGAAATATTTCGCGTAAAAGGACTACGCCAAACCAGCTCAATACTTTATTGTTCCTTAATTTATTTCAAAAGAAATAGACTCTTTTAATTTAACTGAGAGGACCACTTCGTAGTACTACATTCGGAAAGCATATAATAACCTAAATCAACATTTCTTAAATTCTATCAACTCAACATAAATCTTAAGACGTTACTGCTTTATAATTGCTATGAGTATAATGTTGTGTTGATATCAGTACTTCCACGAAGGCACAGAGTAATATAGTGTTATAAACTGAGCAAACGTTTAGAAATGTCTCCGAAATATACGGAGGGTAGCAATAATTTGAGTTATAGTAATATAAAAATATTTTTGCTTTGAGTAGGCCATATTTTTACACAAACTATATAGATATAAAATAAATTAGACTAAATATTAAATAAAATTGACGCACTCACAAGAGGTCTTTTTTCCAACAGTTGATTACGATTATTATACAAGATAACATCAGGAGCGCATTATTGTAACTTTTAATCTCAGAGTGTAACTCCGTTTTTGTATGCTACAAACATAACATCTTGTCTCTGGCTATCCGAAAGAGCCTTTTGTCTGTAACCAATTTTTATTGTATTTTATATATTCCGTTCACTGTTTCATTTTCTCATCGATATAATTAAAATAACGAATAAGTAAATTTACATTTGTACCATTATTACTTTCATTAGATTATCATCAACATATCGAAACCATTTGTCATCCGTCTTATATCGTCCTTTAGATGTCTATTTCAAAATATTTATTTCTAAAATATTAAAACTCTTTTCCTCATAATGCGGAATTCTTTAAAAGTATATTTGTATACTAGTATATAAATAAATATATATATATATATATATATATATATATATATATAGACACACACACACACACACACACACTTATAGTATTTAGTAGAGTCTCATTAATTAGAGGTAAATGGGACCGAGACGCCATCGAATCACCGAAAACTCGGACTACACGGAAATACGCTCTTGTGCATTAGAAAAAAACCGGAGTTCCAATGTACCCTAATACTATAGTTAAGAATCCAGGAAATACCTTCATAGAACTTTATTGATTTCAGTACCTACACAAATTATTATTCCTTTGGAATACATTGTACATCGCGGTTGCTACATGATTTGGAAAAATTTATAAAATTTTTTTGCAGTTATAAGCGTGCCTTCTGCGTTCGCTTATCAAATCTTTTTAGAGCTGGAGTACGAAATCATTTTAGTTATAAAACTTTAATTTCACACGCGATCCGATGACGTATCATAATTATCAACGATGCTACTAAAAACATATAGCTGTAACATAAATTTAGAGTTAAAGTTATGTGTTTGTGGTAGCATCACTGATGATGTAGTCATAAGTCATTGAAACACGTGTGAGATTAAAGTTATGTAATTGTGAGTAGTGTAACGTATTTTGTTTATAACCCTAACTCATTAGCCAGTTCGAATAGGATTTATAAAATTGCAAAATATGTTCATGAAATAAACTCGATCTGTATTTTCAATCTACATCTAATTTAAATAATACTTTGGTTGTAGTTTTCTTGAAATTTAGCGTTCTTTAGAATTTACGGCGTTCTAAAAGGTTTACTGTTTTTAAAAATACAATTTAACATTTTTATTTATAATAATATTACACCGTAGAATTTTGTTGGAATTTACAACAATTAGACTATAGCCGCATATTATTAACTTTAGATATAGGTCAAAATTTCAATAACCTTGAATATTTTAAAAATCCATACAACCACATGCTACATTATCTGATTATGTACAGTCTGTTCGAAAATATTAGTAGCTTTTTTATAATCTTATAAAATATATATTACCAATATTTCTGAATCCAGACTGTATTATAACATGTTTTGGTTACCCTCTCCTTAGGTTATTGTTGTTCAGGTCCATTTATAAAAACACATTTTACATTTAGTCATTTTCCTATTTTCCCCTTGATATTTCCAAACATATATTCAAACTACTTCTCTCATGCTTATGAGGTAGCCTATACATAATGCGTAAATTTTAGTTTCACTACAAGACGTTCTGTACATTTCTGAATTTCATTAAATATTCAGACGTATTATAATATATATGCATGATTTAATCACAAAATCTATAAGCTCACAATGTATAATTAGTTGACATTTTCCTTTGTTATGCAGTGATACAGGAATAATTTATAATATTCGAATTCTTGAAATCAATAATTTTACGCTTAAATTATTATAATTTATTTAGATATGTAATACTGTTTCTCTACTACGTTGTTCTAGTCAACCTTGATATTCGTTTTAATCATCTTCATGGCCGTTTGCGCCGTCAATACTAATGAGGAAAATCAGGAGGATCGTGAGAAAAGAGATACAATTTAGAAATAATTTTCTAGTGGCTTAATGATTTTAATACTTCGTTGTTGGAACAATTCTGAGTTTCATTCTAAGGTTAATATTCTTCATTCCGGAATATCAGATGCTCCACGTTACATTCATGATTGTGTAAACGAGAATATCATTGTGATCCAATTCAATTCTCTATTGTGCAATCACATAAGGGCAATAAGAAATTTAGACATGTTAGAAAATATTAGTTAACTGCTATCGGCTGCTATCTTCAACGAATCTCTATAATTTATTATCTAACAACATACCATTGCTAGATGGTCACTCGGGCTCTCACCCCATTACCTATCTATTATTGAGTATACGAAAAACAAAAAATAATAATAAATTATTATTTGTGTAATTCTTTAAATCATTGTATAACTTAGAATGTCATTTTCAAATATCGCCTACCGAATACTGCCTAGTAAACACAATGTCCAGAATATGTTTTGAAGAAATTAATACAACAAGGCACAGTTGTTTCACAAAATGATTCCAGCTATTAACACTATTTCCATTTTTTCTTAAAAAAACATACAACTATCTAAGAATACACAGTGTACGAGATGAAACACTAACAATGGAATATCATACAAATGTCTACATATTGGTAAACACGTGTTAGGTGTAAGTTATTTTAGAAGTATTTTGAATACTAGAATAGGTACAAGAATGACTATTTCTTTATTTAAAATAATTATTCCTAATTGCACAGCAACCTAATTACCAACAATAATTGTAAAACAGTAATTACTTAGAAACATGGAGGAAACGTCAAAATAATAACACCTGTTATAACAAATGATTTGAGATTATGTTTATATATATGTTCGGGAATCTTATATAATTATCTGCTTTCAGAATTAGTTAAAATTATTTTAGTACCTATTAACTTAAGTAAAATTGTATATGTTTTATAGAATTCGATTATACTGACACATAAGAAAAATATTAGGAAAATTTACTTTTTCAAACATGATAGGACTATAACGTAAGTAACCCAAGCATTCAAGTTTGAATATATATATATATATATATATATATATATATATATATATATATATATGTGTATGTATGTATGTATGTATGTAAAATATTCTTGTATTTGAATAACCTGGGTTGTTTTTAATATAAATATATATATATATATATATATATATATTTAATTAAAGGAGATTAGTTACTTAATTAGGAAGATTAGTTACTTTGATAATGAAAGCTTACTGTCTACTCCAACCCTATTAATAAAATTGAAGTATTTTCTGTTCACTGTTGCTTTTAATTCTATTTTTATTAAGACTCCAAATATATTTGAAAAGAAAGAACATAACTCCTCTAGTCAATAATCATGTGTACATTCGCAGGGTTTGTTGTTACATTAACACGGTAAGGTACAACTATTTTTGTATAGAGGCAACGTTTCAATAATGGGTACGCTATCATCTTAATGATGTAATGTACAAAGTAAAATGTAATGACGATGAGGCTACGTATGTTGGTGTAACTAAGGGGCAGTTGTGTGTATGTAAAAGTGAGGGGAAAAGGAGTAAAGAACTTGAAGTACCTCCTATGTCGGTCGTATAGGATCACATCAAGGGGTTTAATCATAGTTATGATTATCAAAATCACGAGGCTTTGATGTATTAATGTAACTCGCAACTTTGTATTTTTCTGCGCAGATCCATATTAAGTTATAGAAGAATGCTAACAATAAGAAGGTGGACACTAAAAAATTGGCCCTGTCTATTATAACCAATATCCTAACATTATGGCATCCTCAAATCTGGCGTTAAAATAAAAATGTTAAAAAAACAATACCAAATTAGTTGCATCTAAGTAAGGATTAGTATATTAGTTTTAAGTAATAAGGTTCCCAAAAAATACTATTACCAGGAGTTTATAATTCCCAGGAATTATTTAACGTTGTATAAACGCACATAGCTCTCTCAAAATATTGACAAATTTTCATTGTAATGCCATTACTTTGGTATATATGAATCCTACACCTCACAAAGACTTTTTGAAACAGTTTTGGATTTATTTGTTTAAATAAATATTTATTAAAATATATATTAGCGAAAATTAATTAATAATAAGAACTAATTGCGCATACTTTAAGTATAGATCTTTAACACAAACCTTTATATTTGTACGTGTTGGTTTTCTATTTAAATGTTTAGGTTTGAGGTTTGCTGTTACTTATGATGTCAAAATGTGTTTAGGATAAAAATTTAACATTGATTTCAAATCAGAAAATAGTTAAGAAGTGATAAGGAATCTGAAATCGTGAATGAATAAGGGTTTTTACTGAACCATTGTTTCATTAGAAAACAATTACCTACATATTCAACAATTGAAATAAAAAAGAGGGCCACAATTGAAAGTGGATTATAACACTGAACTAAATCATTGCAGTTTAAATTGCATAAAAGAAATTTCTTCCTCTAAGAAAAGATAAGAAAATCTTCCTCTAATAATTTCAACATTGTAAATTGTAGTTGAATTGGAAGACGGATCTAGGAATTTAGAATGTAAGATCAGTACAGGTTAGTTTTCAAGTATGAGACCAAAAATTCCATTTTTTTTAAAATTTGTCTGGTAAAAGTAAGTAGATAACTGGAGTTAATTAAATAATACATTTGTATTAAAATACTTTTCACTTTAATAACCCCAAAAATTTTTAAGTGAAAACACCGGAATACTTTAAGAGCATTTTAAATACCAAGCAAGATACTTTTATTTGAAAATACAAAAATCTATTTCTGGTAAAGAAGAGTGAAAAGATGGTGGCAATTATAGTTGTGAGAAAAATAAATATATGGCTCTGATAAATTACCACTCCTATTGCAAGGTATAAGCAGCAAAGCCGAGACGATATAAACCCCTGACTTACGAAATCAATTACAATTTTAGTATGACGCCGCCATTGTTTGAATGAAATATTTTTATATACCTTTAGGCTTAAGTTGAGTTTTATATAACTTATATGGAGCAAAAATGGTATCTATATAGGCATTCTAGAAATGGTTTCCCAAGTGGCACAAAGGCCTTTAATTCACGCTTTTAATGTGTTTCTGGCAATTGGTTGCTAAAATGGAACTGTTATATTATATAATATGGTCCAATACATTGCAATACAACTAGTTTTGCTGCCGAATATTATATTTAAGAGTTGAATAAGAAAATGTCGTAAATGAAAAATAACTTAATTTGAGGATGGGTCAGTCACCTGGACTTCTCTCTTGCCTACGTCACCGAATCCAGTATAGTATAAGTGAGAAAATACTTCAATGAAGGAGCTCTTAGGAGTGTATTTTAGACCTTAACATCCGCTATACAGGTATAAACTGTATCAAAGTAAAATGTCTAGAGTACAAAATCATTTTGGAATATTTTTGTGTAAATATTCTACATCAAGAAAATATTATCTGAAAAAATGTATGAAATAAAATGTATATAAAAAAAACCACTATTATTTCTACAAATAATTAAAAACCAAAATAGTAAGTTATGTAGGTATTATTCCATGTTCTTGTATACTAAACTCAGTTACCAATATAATATAATATATTTTTAGTCGTATTAAAATAGAAATACAAATATCGATAGGTTTTCCAAAGTAAATATTCAAAAAATAAAAATGTATAGTTAGTGCAGTTACCTTAAAATAGTTAGCTAAAATAGCTAATAGCTAGTTATTTCAAAGTATAAGCTACACGGATCTATGAAAGTGTATCATAGCCATGATATTAAATGTCCCCTCCACAAAAGGTAGGAGAAACGTCTGCCATAAAAAAAATTGAATATATGATTGGTCAAATTACCTGTCTTACAGAAATATAGTTAAACAAGTTTTAAATCAAATATAATTTCATGTAAAATATAAAATGTTTTTAGAACTAAATACAAATATTAAATATGTACTCTTTGCAATCTATCGTTTTTGTTCAGGTATAGGTAAAAGTTTCACAATAAAACAAGCACACAAATATGTAGCAAGAAATCTTTAATGATTACATTGCATTAACACCTAACATTCCCCGATTATTTACCTCCTAGGTGGACATTACCGCTTACACGCCTACCGTCCTTTTCAATACTAGCGTCAAAATCACCTCCAATCAATTTTCCCAATCCTCCTTTAATTTTTCCAAAAATTTTTCCAAATTGGATCTTGGGACTCCTCTTTTCTCTGAGATCGTCTTCTTCAGATGCTGCTGCAAAGGTGACAGCAATAACGATTGCAAACACGAAGAGAGTGGTGCGGCTGAACATCTGAAAACGGAAGTTTTGCATAAAAGGGAATTGTTATTTGGTAATATTAACGGAAAACAAAATGTTTCTGATTTTAAAAGTCCGCTGATAAGTTATAGAATAAAGTTACATTTCTGAATTTGTATTTGTTACAATACTAATTGTTTTCTAGCTTTTAGGTAGCAATCCCACCACTTCCTCTTTAGATGCATTTTTACACACATTTAACGAACAGAAACACTCACCCTACAAACACACTCCTACGCGCAAGCATTACAAATATGGTAATGATTTACATTTTGTTTATGTACACGATTTATTGTTTTTTATTTTATTTATATGAACTTTTGTCAAAAGCAGTTTTTATGATAAACCCAACTACAACAAAACCACCTATTCTATTTTATCACTATCATACATCCAAATTTGATTAACTTTATCAACGAATGTTTTTTAAAAAAGTACAGCAAAATGCATCTTCCTCTAATATCTATCCTTAAAACATAACTTCCATAAGCCTTAAGATTAGCTATAATACAATTTAATCATTAGGTTTACTTACGGCTGGAGCTTGGTAGTAGCAATACCTGAGACAGGAAATGTGGCATCCGGTGAAGCTTATGGTTATTTATACTGGAAAATGTGTAATCACTAAATACTTCCGTGTTGGGAGCATTTAACTAATGTTTGTTTTAGATTGACGTAAATGATATTTACCAAATATTTAATTATTAAAACTTAATTACAAATAGCAATTTCACAACTGTTTTATGACATTAAATTCAGGGTAATTAATGAAGATGTGCCAATACTTTAGAAAATCTTTCTAAATGTGAAAATTAGAAAAAAATATTATAAACTTGGGTCAAAAATTTAGTGCGGCATTCAATGAGAGGGAAAAAAGTTGTTTCTTCTTTGTTTTTTAGTGAACAATGGAATAACGTCTGTCCAATTATAAAATATTTAGTAGTTGTTAGGACCTAAAACAAATAAGGCTAAAACAAACTGTTTTTATAAATTTAGGTAAATGATTATTAAACACATAGTTATAAGTTGGAGTTTGTAGTAGTAACACTCACTGAGGATGATCACTTGGTCATTGAAACGCGTAAGAGAAATAAATGTTTAACTTGTGAGTTTTGTGTATGTTTTTGTTTATTTTTAAACACTTAGTGAGTATAAAAATAAAATTTGTAGAAAAATCTTTTGTCAACAATATGTTGTCAATAAAGTATTGTCAAAGTGAATTGTAAAAGTAAATTACCTTTAATTGATGACTGTGAAAAGGTAACTTAACTAAAAACATTAAAGCTATCGAAACGCCAAGCTCTCTCTGCACGTTTTAGGATCTATTGTGGTACTTTGTCATATTTCAGCAGGGCTGTGTTTTATCCGCCCAAAATCATTAATTAAACGGCATATTGGGTGTTTACTTTTATGTTGATAAATCCCAATAATTTTTACCTATACAAAGTTTAAATTTATTTGAAAATATTCCAGTACCCTAATATGAATCTTAGTTATTTCTAAAATATAACAAATCTCTACGTTTAGAACATTTTTTTTCAGCACGTCTTATTACATCTTATTACAAGATAAAGAATAGTTCAAGTGAAAATTTAAACCACTTTCCGTACTTGAAATGTCTTCGTCCTATACATATTGGTAAACTATGAAACTCATCTTTTCCTTCACAACACAGTCTCTATAGAGGCTAACATTCTACTGACAATATGCGTTACCATCACCTTGCTTTTATAATCGTTATAGGCCATTGACACATACCTAACTTCAACCGTTGGCCTATAAATTATTAAGAAATTATCTTGAATACAGTTGCCATCATCTGGTTCTTCTCTATAGTCTATAGATTTTCCGACACTGACTTACTATCATCTGATTCCCTCTAATATCCTCTATAGGTCGCCCTGCATAGAGCTTTCCTTATTTCACATCCTCTAGCACAGGCTGTAAGTTGACGGGTCCATAGCTTCAACAATCCAGCTTCCCCGAGCATCGTCCGACATCCAGAGTTAGATTTATAACTTACTGTATTTTAGCACATTTTGTTCTAGAATGTCCAGTGGATATCTTGACATCTTTCCCCTACAACTTTAAAATCATTTTCCGAAACCTCATTTTCTGGACCAAAACCTTAGGAGGACATATGTGGTTTTATAGAAGAAAGTTATAATGAATGATTATAGACGTTAGTTATATTGAATATGGATTTAAATAAACTTAATTTTATCTAGATTCTAAGTTACTAAATTACTCAGCAATAATCTTTATATATAAAAATGTGATGTAGGATTGTGTACTCTTCAAAAACTCAAAGTATTCTTCAGCGATTGAGGTCAAATTTGAACACGGTAAACAACCAACTTCCAAGTTTGTATTTATATTTTTCATGCCAGTAACATATCTAAGAATGCGAGAAAACCGCCTCTTTAACGATCCGCTGAGTACCGACAACCGCGCCATATGCCGCACGCGAGAGAATCACTCAGTACACTAGCTAACGAATACTACCGACACATGTGATACATTACCTGTTCCTAATTACATTGTTTATTCACAAATACAAACATCCACCCGCATCCAATTCAGATTATTATACAATCTGAACTAAATAATCACTTTAATCGAGGCACCTTTCTGTAATCTTATCGTGATCGATCTGCGCCGTTCCCCAATACGTAAGTACATGTTATATACGAATGCCAGCAAGTTTGGGCTTAACTATAAATAAGCCCTCTGATTTCAAAATATTTGTAAATGTATTTATTGCTCTCTGAGACAATACATTTTCAAGTATAAAGGTATGAGAAAGTGAACAGGTTAACTGTCGCGTGACACTGTTGAGGATCGCTTAGTGATACGAAATCTCTGTGCCTTACATATTTAACGAAACTAAATAAAGGTGAACTATGATTTTTTAAGACTGAGTAATTTGTTAGGTTCTATCGTAATAGTGATGTCTGCAATTTTGTTCAACTAAATTTTAAAAATGTTTTTATATCTATAAACCGTTGTTATTATATTTGAATACCGTATATATATAATCAGTTCCTCAAGTCCACAAAATATTCAGCTGTGTATTTACCTCAGTACCAATGTTTACCCAGTTGTTGAAGAAACGCAATAGCTTGTTTGATATTTTGTGTTGGGTTTCCCACACTAGATAACTGAACATTGGTCCCGAAATGCTTCATAATCATAAAAATTAACTGGTTTTCGGGAATTAATGGGTCTAGATTTTTTGCTTTATTTACCATCATGACGAAATATTCCGCCATGTTGGAAGGCCCGCTACTATTATGCCCGCCCTGACTAATTTGTCTCCGAAATCTTTCTTGTTGGTGAAAGCTCCAGAAGTACCGAGTAAACTCCCGTCGGAATCCCTGATACGTCTCGGTACCCCTCCTAACCGCTCTCCACCAACTGACGGCTGAACATTGCAATTATCTTTCTATGAGTTTTAGTTTCGTATTTTCCTCCATAGTGTTATCTATTTCAGAAAATAGCGATTCCATTTCGCATAGAAATTCTATCGGGTCTTCCCGAGATGTTCCCCAAAACTCTATCTTACGATATGATGTCTCCCGCACGTTGCTTGATAACGGAGACAAACATATCTGGGTTATTGAACCCGCCGTCCCTGAACTCGTGACTTTATTTTCTAGCTTTTTGACGTGTTGATTAACTAACCTAACGTCTTTTTTTATTTTCCTAACTTTTTCGCTAACTTTATTTTGTTTAGCTTCAACATCATTTTTTATTTGTTCAATCGCGACCGCTTGTTCGCACATTTTTTCTTCTAATTGGCTCGTTCTATTATCAGAATCCGACCTATATCTATTCATTTCGTCTTGAAATGCTTCTAATATTTGTTGCCGTTCTAATGTTTCCATCTCCCACCGTTTCTCGGCTAACTCTAACTCTTTTTACCTTGGTTTTTCATCTTCTTCCCTTTCGGCATCTCTAACCGCCTTATCTAGTCCGCGTTCCTTTAAACGCTTTTGTTCTTCGCGCTTTTCTTTAGCCGCGTTCTCTAACACGCGTTCCTCTTTCTCTTTTAAACACATTTCTTCATCGCGTTTCTCCCTAGCCGCATTTTCTAACTCGCGTTCCTCTTTCTCTTTTAAACGCCTTTCTTCAACGCGTTTCTCCCTAGCCGCATTTTCTACCTCCCTATCTCCTTTATCTTTTAGTCTCTCTAACTCCCTATCCTATTTCTCTTTATCCTTCTCGGCTTTTAGATAAGGTAATAACTTATCCATGTCGGATTTTGTTTCCGATTTCGCCATGTTGCTTTTATTCGAATAATTTTTAAACTACTTTATTTATACGACTAGAGATATTTTTTTTTATTTATTATTTTTATAATTTGTAAAATTATTTTAATCTTTCATATTTTATTTGATTTGGCCGTTCGGTGCGGGTTGTAGTAATGTCTTATGATGTAGTTTGCTCTCATAACTAAATTTAATTTATTTATTTTGTTGATTCATTTATTTCATTAATTTTTGTTTAAATATTTATTATTTTAAGGCTTTACTGCCTGCCTATCATTGTTATTCTCGTTGACTTTACATATATTAATTCTTAATTACCTTTATTTATTTTATAACTAATTAACCACTAATTTTGGTACTTATTTGGGTTTATGTATTTTATAATTTATTAATTTTTGTGCCTATTTGTGCATGCCTAATTCGAGCCCCGCGTTCGGGCGCCATATCTGCAACGGTTCATCACCCCGGCAAGCTTCAACCTGTCGAAAGTTGTCTACCACCGAGTTACATGAGCAAGTATTTAAAATCCCATCTAACAAGTAAACCCTGGGAACGTTTTCTATAAAGTGTATTTAAAGTCATGGTAAGGTCAGTGATCTGTCATATGGTCTAATTTATGTCAGCTGAAAACACATAAAATTTATCATATCATAAATTTGCCTTACCATGCTTTGAAGACAACGCTCCACCATGCTCTGCTTTAGTGAAGTCCGTGCAAGATAGAGTCTTACCATATCCTCCTAAAAGAGGTCCTGTGTTTCATATGGTAAAACCTGCCAGTGCGTATCAACTCCTGGCCTTTAAAGCAAAACCAACTAGTCCTTAAGCTAACTCATAATTTATAATTTAATTTAATTAATTTCTCTGGATGGGTTGCTCGATTATCTTTAGGTTGCACATTGATTTCTAGCTATTTATTATTAAATAAATATGACTGACTCTAATAGGCTGGATTTTATTAATTGTATTGATTCTATGAATTTAATATTATGATTTACTAGTTGGGAAATAATTAAATTTATTATTTTTGTACACAGGATTAATTCAATAAAAATTACTCTTTTGGCTGTTGTTGGAAACTAAATTTAATAATAAAGAAATTTGTAAGTGAAATAAATTCTTAAATAAAAAAAATTCTGATATAAATTCTTAAAGTCCTTAGCTAACAAAACATAAAATAAATTTTCTTTAAATAAACTAAAATTATTTTGATATTTATTGCAGGGAAGTTGGCTGAGTTTATTTCAATTATTATAAATTTCAAATTTAATTTATGATCTTATTTTGTGCCAGCAGTTAAATGACATTCATCAAATTTACATATTTAAACGAAATTTGTTACTAATTCTACTGCCACAGAAATCATTGATTTACAAGCTTATGAATTTATATATATATAATTTGAAATATTTTAATTATAACTAAATTTCAAATTTTATCACTCATTCAAAATACTATATAATTAGTGATTGACTTTGTTTAATAATTTCTGGTTGAGAAATTATTTATATTTTTCAACAAGTTAAATATTTTTTCCCAGTTTATTTGACTACTGGTAGTAACAAATTTACTGCATTTCCTTAGATAGTATGAATGAATTTATTTTATAACTATGCCTAATCTTCTTTCTATCTTTTTCCATATACTTTATTATTTCTCTTATTTGCAAACATTTGAACATTTTTACATATCCATTTTTATAACTAAATAATTTTGTAATTACCAATTTAATTTTAAAGGAAAGAAAGCCATTATTTATAATTTTACACATTTAAAGCATTTCTTTGAATCTTTGAATCTTTGAACGTATTTCAAAATCAAATTTAATTTTATTACTAAATTTGTATAGAAATCATGACTTGCCCAATTCTCGCACATTCCAAGATACGTCTCAAGGTCCAAGGAGATGACTTTACGCTTCCTGACTGGTAGTTCCTCTCGTCTGTAAATTGGTTCATCCAGGAAGCAGGAACGGACAAATTCGGCGAAGCCAGTTTCTTGACAAATGAAATTTTAACCGTGATTTTTCATATTTCGATGTCTAGTTTTCACTAGACATAAATTAAGACATACTACATTATTCCCGCACTCCGCGGCCTCGAGTTTGTGCTCTAGAAACCCATTTTGGTAATTTTGCTAATTTAACAGAAAACTATGACCTTTCTGATCAGTGGCCTAATTACGAGAGAGCGCATAAACGCCCAGCAACAGTTATCGTCTCTATTCCCCCACTCTCGATTTGCTTGTCTGAATTGGATTTTGCCGTGTTTTCTTGTCTTAACTTTTTATTTTAAATATTGTAGAAACCTGATTTTTTCGTAGCACAAAAAACACTCCCGAAGTCATGATTTTTGTACAATTACAATTTATTTTAGCGTTATAGACTTAACGATCAATAATCATTACTTGAAAAATTTAATTAAATTATTTTCATAAATTGAGATTATTTTAATTTTTTATTGAATTGAAACGAGACATTCTTTAACCCGTTTCAACACACACACACACATATACATATACACTTTGTGTTAAATACCCATGGGGGTTGTTGATATATTTCCCATGTGAGACTCGATTAGGCATTCGAAGACCAGTAAAGGGAAGTGATGTCAATTATTATTTAAGTGAACTAATATTTTTTAACTTCTATGTAAAGCAATTACACACACACACACACACACACACACACACACACATATATATATATATATATATATATATATATATATATATATATATATATATTGTATCGTTTTTTTCTATATTACTGCCGAACTAGTCCCAATAGTGAATAATTCTAATTGTCGCCACTAGAGACCGAAAGCTAACCAATAGAAATTCAGCTGTGTGAGCAAAGCTTGATTTTTCCGGTATAGTTTTGAATTAAATAAAAGTCAGTCGTCGATTGGAGTATGATATAGAGAGTATTCGAGAGAGGACACGTCTTCCTGGTGACCAGAGAAGTACATCTTGCGGAATGCTATCTTCCCGAGGGAATCAGAGAGAGGTAACTCACAGTCCTAATGAACACTCACAACAGGTAAACGACCTATTTATTATTCCTTTTATATTAATTAGTAATCAAATTTATTTAATCCTCTGTACATGGCCCGATGAGGATTATTTATGTCTATTAGTTATTCTAAATGCTATTTTAAAAGTAATATTGATGATTGATTTCTCGTTTTAACAAATCCTCCGACGGTAGTGCGATATCAATATATATATATATATATATATATATATATATATATATATATATATATATATGTACACGTTCAATCGCAGAGGGCAATTTAAACTGCGTTACATTTAAAGCATAAACCCTCTTTTTTCTTAACAAAAACAAATCTCTTGTAGTAACATGTTGAAAAGTAATCAACAATCCTGCAGTTGGCAATTGAACCCTCCAATTAGATCTTAGAATCAGGTTAGCCATTGTGTTAGTCTTTACTTTGCCTTGAACAGCCTTAAAAATTGTAAACCAAGCTAGATATGTTTCGTACTCCTTGTTCTATACGGGATAGAGCTGTTCAATAAACTGAATAGGAGATGCCAACCACCCTGTCTATGCGATGCGTTTTGTACCTCGATCATATTTTAAAAAAATGTTCGGGTTTAAAATATGAACAATTGTCAAACTTCCACCGTTAGGAGTATGGCAAAAGGTGCCCAAGCAATTAACATCTCCACTTTGGAAGCATTATAAACTAGAAATAACGATACAAACACCTAAGGAATGAATATTGGAGAAAATATAGAGTTTCAGGAATAGATATTTAAAATCAAATACAATTTTTATTAAACGTACATTGTAGTATATAATAGATCTTTAAACACATACAGCCACAACATAAATCAACATTATCGTGGCAACGTTGAAGCTATGCCATTGAGTCTACGCCTTATAGAATATTTGCTCTGATATGGAACAGAATGTTCTATAAATGTTATTTCTCAAATTCTTGGATAACAAACTATGTTTATTGTAAGTGTAATTAGAGTGAGCTTTTATTTTTTGGAGTAGGAATTGTTGGCTTAAATTTGTCTGGAATTTCTGTTTTTAAATAGGTATAAGGTTAATTGCTTTTTAAAAATCCCAACACAATATCATTTTCAAAAAGTAAAATTAATTAATAATGGGATAACTGTTTAAAGAATCTGAAATGTTCTCTTTCAACCAGTAATTGTAGGTTGTGAATTTTATTGTTTATAAATACAGAAAGAATCCTAATATAAACTTTTGCACAATTAGTGTGCTTTTGATAGAGATATTTTTTCGAAAATGTTTTGAATTTTTTATATTATATGTAATCAATACATATTAAAACAAAATTTCTAGTATAGCATTTCTTTTATGGCAATATTGTGTATCATGTTTACTTAAAAACTGAGATACATTATTAGTAGTTGTGGGTTTGCAACTTTTTTATCTAATCTAAGTTGTATCAACATTGTCCTTATAAATAGGTTATTTCAAAACTTTATTACTGTTACAATGCTTCTTTAAATTTATATATATATATATATATATATATATATATATATATAATATGGTGATATGTTTTCTTGTTTTATAGTTATTGAATTACAAATATTACAAAAACAAGAATACTTTTAATGAATATATTTATTCAAAGCTTTTCGCCGATAAAATAGTACCAGCATCTTCAGGAAAATATTTATCTCTTGAAGATATCTCTAACAGATAATTATTTTCCTGAAGATGGTGGTACTATTTTATCGGCGAAAAGTTTTGAATAAATATATTCATTAAAAGTATTCTTGTTTTTGAGATAATTTTAATTCATTAAATATATATATATATATATAAATATATATATATATATATATATATATATATATATATATATATATATATATATATATACATGTTCAATCGTAGAGAGCAATTTAAACTGCTGTCAATTCAAAGCATAGACCTTTCTATGCATAGCAAAACACAATTCTGTTGTAGTAACATGTTGAAAAGTAAACAACAAACCTGCATTTGACAGTTAAACTCTCCAATAACATCTTTTTAGGTTAGCCATTGTGTAAGTGTTTACTTTGCCTTGAACTGTCTTGTAGATTGTAAACCAACCTTTATACATCTGTCATTCCCTTTAGATATTTTTCGTATTCTTTATTCTACACTGAATAGGGCTGTTCAGTAAGCTGGATAGAATGCCATTCAGCCTGTCTGTGTGATATTCTTTGTACCTCAAACATATTTAGAAAAAAGTTCATATTTAAAAAAACATCACCACTCTTGAAACATATTAAACTAGAAATAACGACACAAACACTTGAAGAATGAATAATAGAGAAAATATAGAGTTTCAGGAATAGATATTTAAAAACAAATACAACAATAATCGTACATTTTTGTAAGTAATAGATAGAAGACAACACATACAGCCACAACATACAGCAACACTATCGTGGGCAACGTTGAAGCTATTCCATTGAGTTTACGTCTTATAGAATATTTGCTCTGATATCGAACAGAATGTTCTATAAACATTATTTATCAAAATTCTTGGATAACAAACTCTGTTTATTGTAAGTGTAATTAGAGTGAGCTCTTATTTTTTGGAGTAGGAATTGTTGGCTTAAATTTGTCTGGATTGAATTTTTTTAAATAGGTATAGGGTCAAATGTTTTTCATAAAACAAAAAACAAAGCCATTTGAGAAACGTGAAATTAATTAGTAAAAGGAGAATTGTTAAAAGAATCTAAAATGTTCTGTTTGAAACAAAAATTGTTGGTTGTGAAATTTATTGTTCTTAAATTCAGAAGCAATAGTAGTTCAGACTTTTATAGAACAAATAAATTTGTGTGTTTTTGACAAAGCTTATTTTTCAAAAGTGTTTTCAATTTTTTATATTATTTGTAATCAATATTAAATAAAATAAAATTTCCAATATAATAAAACTTTTATGGTTATAATGTGTATCTTGTTTAATTAAAAAATGAGACACATTTATTTATTAGTAGTAGAGATTAGTAGTAGTAGATTTGCAACATTTGTATCTAAACTAAGTTGTATTTACATTGTCATTATAAATAGGTTAATTAAAAAATTTAATTTCCAATGCTTCCATAACTTTTCCAAACTAAGTAATATTTTTGTAATTTTAGGTATTATTGCAAAATCAAGATTTTACATTTTCTTAACAAGTGTATTATCAGATATTCCTTTTAGAATGATATATTATTATTTTGTATGTTTATTGGAGAAATGTATTACTGATTACTGTTTATGCTTTGAAGTACAATTTCTTTTACTTAAAGCAAAATTATAGTTTGAAAATATTATTTTTTGATCAACTAAATCAGAACAAAATAAACAAATGTAAGTTTTGTTACAATTTAGAAAAAAATTGCTTTGAAACAAAAGCAGAATGATAAAATACAAATGTATATTAAAAATTTGTCTTTCTAATTTATATTAATAATGGTGTTATTGCCTTAAACGTAACTGCCATTTGTACCTGCCAAAACACTGAAGATGAAATAAAGTAAAAACAATGATAATATAAAAGTTTTAAAATATGTAAATTTATGAATAAATTTTAAAATAGTTTAAAAATAAAACTATTCTAATATTTTAACAGAAGTACATTGAAACACTCAATTTAACCACAGTGTATTTATAACTTGATCCAAAGCCAAGTGACGCCAGACTATGTAAACAAATACTGGTTGTCATTGTGTCGCGTCATTTAGTTCCATTAGAACCCGTAATGTCGTCACAGTGTGGGAGAGTATTTTTCCGGTTTAATAATTCTACAAACAATTGGAAGTTAACGTTATGTTTGAATTTTACTTGAACTTCTTTATCCAAATGTTTTTGTTAATAGTATGTTTGTATATTTCTTTATTTGTTATTATTGCTATTATTAGTATATTGGTTAATTATTTTAAGAATTTTATACTCAACACAAGTATTTCCGGAAAATATGTCATTCTTATTAAAAAGAGTGTGTCTAAATTATATTATTAAATACTTAAATTTTTCAAAAATTAAAATATTCTTCATATCAAAAAATTGTTCTAATATTTAAATTCAAATTCATTACAAAACAAATTTTAAGCATCTTGGATTTATAGTAGACAATGCCAAGGTTTTAATGAATGTTGCAAACTAAAGAAAAACACTCAAGTGTAGGAAGGTTCAAATGATATTTGTTAATTTATTGATTGAATATTATACCCAAATATACAAATATTTTGGTGAATCCAAAATTATCATTATAATTCTTAATCTCATTTAGTCCCTTTTCTGCTTATTAGGGAAAGGCTATAAATGCAAATTGACCGGCTTAACGCCTAATAAATAAATTATATTTCTTGAACTTTATAGTCCTTGAAGTTTGTAGTTCGAATGCAGGTAACGCCAAAACAAGGAAGGCGTTTTGGTTTACATTCACGATAGGTTTGATGATTAAATGAGTACGTAAAGACAAACCTGAGGAACTAAGGGAAAGACTATCTAATGGCAGCATTACTTCCAAGACTATAGTGCACCTTACATTTGTAACTGTATCGAGTCCCCTTTGACTATACCAATTACATTTGTGGGAGTTCATACCGATTTGTTTCACAAACTAATCTGATATACATTTATTTTTAAAAATATATTTAGACATAAATACAAGTGCTAGGTAAATATTAATCACAATAAATCATAGTAAAATGTAAGATACAATGTAAAAATTATAAATTTCAATATGTTATAAGTAGAACTGCATCTGTGTTTTTATTGATGAACAGTTTTAAAACAAATAAACTGCAATTGTGGTGTACATTTATGTGATGTTTTAGAAACATCGCAGAACTCGTAGAATTATTATTTTGTAAACAAGTTTTAGCTACTCTTAACAATGAATAAGGTAAATATCTTACAACAATATTTAATTTGATACTAATATCACGTTTTAGATAAGCTATCACTTTCATTTCCGAAATGGATGGAAATAAATCCCACACATGAAAAACGTTTTATACAGATGGAATATATTTAAAATCTGTTTACGTTTGCAAAATATTGGGCTGCATTTGAAAAAAATGTAATATTCGAGGACAATACAAATCTAGTGATCTGATACGGCCAATGAAGAATAATCCAGTGGAATATCGAAAATATCAAACAAGGAATAGATATATAGGAATATAGGAAATCTGCAAGCAAGAAACAGAAGAATTGAATTTTAGAAAATTAAACCTATTTTCGAGAGGTATTGTCTAAAAGCAGTAAAATGTAACAAAAATATACTTGTCGATTCTGTAATAATTCACTTCCATCATTTAGGGCATTAACGAAAGTAATCGCTTCATTCAGTTACAGAAAATAACAAATACATGAAACGCTTTTAATGAGGTCCTTTGGTATTTAAATGTAATCGTCTAATGTTCTAATAAGATCATCTGGGGATCTGGGTTAGATAGCAAGTTCTGTATGCCGGGTCTCAAGAAAGTTGCGTGAAAATACAAGACAAATCAGCTTAAAATGTGGTTAAGTCACACAGACGCCCTGTTATTAAATTATTTTTGTAAGGCATACTATAGTAACATTTTCTTCAATGTCTCTAAACAAAAGGCCCAAAAAAACGTAGCGCAGACGTTCCTGTAGTAAACTACATCCTGACGACAACACTTGTATTATGTCTATATAAGACACGATAGTTGATCTTTGCTGCAGGCCTACATGCTCAGGGGCCACATATTCAAGTCATCTTGGGAAAGCTATGTTTAAATAACCCATATCAAATTATATGAAATTTAATAATTTAAACTAATGCTTGACTTGATACCGCTGTCTATCTCCATTTTCTCTCCTTCTCACTCTCGCTCTTCCTATCAATACAAAATTAATACCATGAGATGATTGACATATTCTGATAATGTAGAAATATAGATAAACTTCCGTATGGATTACTGGAACTATAACTTATATATAATACAGTCTGTAATGTTTTTCAACAAGTATACACAAAGACAAATTGTAGAACTTATTTAACACCACAATTATTTTTATTACATCCATCTGTTGTTCTGGATCCACAAACCTAAAAAAACATTATTATCAATGAAACATTAGGCTGAAGATTTTATTCCAAATGTCAGGCAAATCTGACATATCAACGTTTATTACAATACTATATTGCTCTTGTACTGGATTTCTATTATTCAGAAAATTTCATTTCATTATAGTAAACTTTGAGAAAGAATTCCAATATTTCTTGCAAAGAAACTTTATACAAGTAATATAGCACAAGCACTGTTTTCTAACTTCTTGGATCTAATTAGAAAAGTGGTTATGACAACAGTTGTAAGTCTAGTAAATTGAATGTTCGTAACATCATGTTAAACCAACAAACAATGTTTATATTGTATAACTGAGTAGTTTTAAATCAATATTTGTAAAAGTTCTTATCTCAATGATAATGTTAAATAATTTATATTATTATAAATTTCATCATTGAACGTTCTTTTGAAAGTTTAACATTTTTTTCATTTTTAATTTAAATTTTTCGTTTAAACTTCGTTAAAATGTTATATGCCGTTTTCGTTTACTAAACCTGTACATAAAGAGTAAGGAAAATTGTGTTAACTCAAGAATATTTTTCTTAATAAAAGAATATTTAATAATAGATATTCTATTTTATTAATCTTAATAATGCCTTGCAATTTATTGAATCCTGTATTAAAGTAACCGTATGTTATAACGCATATGTATGCATGAGGAAGTAATTATATTGTTTCATTTAAATAATTTGCATGTTAGGAAAAACCGAAAAATAACTTCCTGTCACATAAGGGAACTTACACTAACAAGGAAAGCAACAATATTATTATTTCCTTTATTGTATATTTTTATTAGTAGACTAATACACGTAATACAACTTTAATAGTGATGATGTTTGAAACAGACGGGTACTCTATATTATGTGAATATTGGGCTCCAAAGAAAAATAGGTTTCGTAATTACTAATGGTTTGTATTTCCTTTTGAACTAATAAATAGTTTTAGTACAACTTCAGGAATTTATGACAATAATTACCGCAAACTGAATTTCAAGTGCAAATTAGACAGACGTATGATCATAAAAAATTGTCAATTTCTGCTTTACTTTAGATAGTTTTGTGTCTTATGTGGTTACCTACAACTTAGTTGTGTTTTTAGTTTCTATAGTTTTGAGGTTTATTGCCTCGGTGAGTTATATATTCACATTTCACTTCACTTACTATTATTATACTTATATTATTGAAAGTTACTTATTTAGCATACTGAACAATATTTAGAATATTATGAAGTGTATATACTATTATTAATTATTAATATTATGGAGGTATAGATTTCGTGCCATGTCCCAAGTACATTTATTGAACCAATCGCTGTAAAATGGTTGATGCTTTATTATTATATTTACGTCGTTTCATCTCATGTATTTTTTGTCACTGTCGTTTTGCATATAACTTTTGAAATAGACAATATATTTGTAAATCCAAATTTTTATTTGTCCTCAATTACTTGTATATAATTAAAGTTACATTTATGTAAAGTATTTAAATCCTAGTGTAATAGTTTTACCAAAATATATGAAATTATAAATTTAAAAAAAATATTTAAAAACTGTTTAACGAAGGTAGTTTTAGTTTTTGATAATAAATACATTTTGGAAATATAGTGTTGAAAATTAATCAAAATGAGGCTAATAAAGCAATTTAATCTTATTAATATGATTTTAATGATTATAGCATAAGATTTCATTAAAAACATTTTTTTAAAATTTATTATTCATACTGTCACACGTTCTCTATAAAATTTATTTTCGGTAAAGCTAAACTGCGCTTTGCTTCATCCACTAAGTAAGATATTATTGTCATTCTGAAAAATTATCGTAATAATAAGGAATTTTGACTGTATCGACTTTGGATCAAATCAATGTAAACAGATTTATGAATGCAAATTGGCTACATTCAGCCATTATTTAACAAACCACAGGTATTTGTAAATATAATTACTACATTAGATGGCATTACGTGATTAAAGAATAATTAAAACATTAGTGAAGTTAAACTATATTGATGAGAAGTGGGAAAATTAATTGACCAAATATTGTATGTCAATGCTTAAAACTATGATCTAATACTACAAATTTGACTTGTATTTTGCAAAAAACTCCATTACTTTGGATGTAATCCTAAAGAATATACATTTCAAAAAAAATAAATAAACCGCTGAAATAAAGTAATTTTAATTTATTTTGACACGGAACTATACTTAAAATTAGGAAATATATAAAAGAAGAAATAATTCAATGATAAAATTATTTTTAATTTGAAATATAAATAGGTTAAAAATAGTTAGATATTTGCCACCCATTATAAATTTTTAAATTTAAACGTTATTTTAAAAACTTCAACCGCGATTCTTTGCTTTAATAATCAAAAAGAATATCGATAAACAATTTAATTTCAGTAATATTAATATGTATTATAATATGATTTAAAAATTAGTTTATCAGACTTTAAAATTGGTTATTATAAAATCTAGAATAAATAGATTGATATCATGTAATTATTCTGTTTATAGAAATCATATTTTGGCAAATGATGATGTTGCATTTATATTCTTAAATCGTTTGTTTCCTTTGTGTTGCTACTTACTGACGCACAGAATGATTGATTGTAGAAACGTCTGTTGTTTGAAGATAAGGAGGGTATAAATATTTGCGACTATTTATCACGCAAAGTCTGCAAATTGAGAAGAACCTAAAGGGAATGAGTTACCCTAAATATTGGAAGCGAAATCATGAAGATGTATTTTTAATAGCCTATCCAATTTTACTATACACACTTACCATCAGCCACTAAAGTACATAAGGAGCTTCAATTTTATTTTAATCAATGTAAAAACTATTGTAATTTATAACTTAATTCAATTTATTTTAAATATATTTAAATGATATAAACCAAAAACGATAGTAAAGTGTGCCTAATTGTTGAAAATCCTATACAATATATTCATAAAACCTGGGTTACTTCTGATTTAATTTAAGTTACTTTTGAGTTCCATAACCTAAATCTCTTAATTAACATACAAAAAACACCTTTTAATTGATTCCAAAAAAGACATACAAAGTATAGTCACTATTTATCAAACAGTTAATTGTTTCACTATCACTATTGGCATGAACAGGGTCCATTTTATTATCTGGTGATACTCGTACAGATACTAATTTTAAAAATACTTAACTAAGTCTACACGTAATTGCTTACATGCAGACGCGTTTCAAAACATTCGTTCCTATTACGAAGTTATCCTTCTACTGGAGGGTTGGGCCAGTAGAGGGCTAGTTTCGTAAAAGGAACGAATGTTTTGAAACGCGTCAGCAAATAAATAATTACGTATTGACTTAGTTAAGTATTTTTAAAATTAGTTTATTCAGTGAATTCAAAATGATTACATCAAGCAACTCGTACTTATAGATTTTATTTAAGTATCTGAATATTTTAAGACCTTACAGCTGAGGTTTTAATTTTAAACCTGGTTTCGTTATTAGATAATGTTAATATAGAAAACGCTCTAGGTAACATTTTTTTGGGCTTATTATTTGTGTTAGCTATTTGACTCAAATGGTATTAGGTGTTTCATTGGAAATTCTAATTTTAAACAAATTAGTAAGCTTCGAGGAGTAGAATATGGTATTTATATGTCTACGTGTAAGCTTTATCCTTTTTTCAGAGCCATATGCCCTCATGAAATTCTGTTGAACTAATCGAAAGATGATATTTAAATATTCAAAACTTAGGTATTATAGAAAGATCCAAATACTGTAACTATAAATAAATCACCTACAGTTATAAAACTGTTTACAGTAACTGAAAGTTATAACTGCATGTTCTATGAAAATGTATCACCTATAAGCATAGTAAATGTTTTGTAAAATAAATGATATTTGAATTAATAAATAAGAAAATGTATTAATATGTAAATAAAAAATTTGAAACAAGAAACCAATACACTGCCTAGAATGTTGGCATGACGGGTGAAAATACATTATATCCCTAATCCGTTTTGTCGAAAACCATTCCAAGTATGAAAAATTTATTTTCTCCATGTACAACGATTGCTAAGTTTTATTTCAGACTAAAATGAGATGGATATTGCATATCTCATTCCAAATAAACCTCCTAAAACTTATCCATAAATGAGTGATTTCTTTTGTGTTCTAGTAAAAGTTAAATTTCATTATTTAATTTTTTATTTATGTGGTAAAATATTCATACAGCAATATTAAATCTAAGAAATATAATTTTTTGGTTGCTAGTAGGTACAAAACAGTTTTGTTATATAAAAAAATTGTGGAAATATTTTACATTTATTTTGAGTAAATATATCGGCAGTATGTAGAAAACGTTTCTAAAATGAACCCTCAAACAACGTCGATTGTAGTTATAAAGCATTCGTTTACTGTTTCATTGGATCACTTATATCAAAATAATATTATTAGTGTTAACTCACTCCTACAGCATTGACGTTATTATAACCTATGATTCCATAGATTATATTTATCTATGACCTTGAAGTGAGAAAATGGTCTCGAGTTCGACCGACACATCGCCATTATAATTATGTATTAAAGCGAGTATTATACCAAAGTATTAAGTACAAGGTCTTTCTCCGCTGTACAGATTGAATCCTTATCCCGCAAAGTGGTTTTCCGACACGTCCCGGACTTTGCTAAACGTGATCATTACAATGGAATATTCCGATCATAATCCCCAAGCCTTTATACAGCTTAGTATTAGTAAGAATAGTAAGACCAGGACAGAATGTCTTCGCGTCTAAGATTCCTAATATTATTGTGATATATAAGTAGTAGGTATATAAAAAGGATTTATATTGATTTTAGTGTCATCCTTTACTTTGTTAAGTTTGTTGAATAAATTCGAAACATCAAATGTTAATTAAATACTACTAAATAGTGTATTTTTTTTACTTTAAACTTTGAAATAAAATACATAAAGCAATCTAAAAACTTTATCTGTTTTTCTTCAAAATATAAGAATAGTTATGTAAAATTAATTTAATCACCATCCTGGATTAAATTTTCAAAATCAACATTTAGATAAAGGTAAATTATAATTCGGCTGTATTGATAAATATTTCATATTTCTTTTACTAATATTACATTTTCTTTTTTTTCGAGAAAAGCCCATCCTAATAATAAATATTATGCTGTTTTCAATATATTACTAAAATATCAATGTACCTACCAACAATCAACCAAATAAAAAATAAAAATTACCATAACAATGTTGTACTTCAAAATCATTTAAAAAATGAATGTCCACTGCTCAAAGAAAACAATATTTCACGCCACAAGAACATCGTATTTTTTATAGTTTGTAATAATTAAGCTTATCTTTACCAGATACTTTATAACTATATATTATTAAAACTGTATTAAAATGTAGTATGACATAGTGACATAGCTCCTGCAGAATAACCTGATAACGTTGTGTGTTCTTTGATTATTTAGGTCTGTGGGATTATAAACATTAGATCTTTATTTATTGTTTATGCTATTAAAACCATTTTGTTGTTGTTTACAACTTATTTTGTATAATTATTTGTAAAATTCCAAAAAATTTAACATGTAATTTGAGATATGTAAATTTAATATGGGAAAGGGAATTTTTAGGATAAATATGTATTTTACTATAAAAAATTAAATCTGTATTTTATTTTAAAACATGTAGAATTTTAATGTTGATTATATACATAAAACATAATAATATATAAATTGGTAAAGTAGGTGTGAATCTAGAATTGTTTGTTGCAAATAAAATCTGCAGTCATTATCTCCAACCTACCAATAGATATAGTTATAGTATTAGTAATGGTAATAGTTAGACATTATAATATAGTAATGTAATATACTCGTATTACAAGGAAGAAGTCACCTACAACGGGGATGCAACAGTTCGCAACACAATACAGCGCTCCGTCTGTTTACGTTAGCCCTACTGGAAAGTAATTATGCACATGCTCGCTCAGGCGACGTAGTCAGATTTATTCCCTTCACTTTAGGTCTTGCTGAATGAATGACTTCAGATCTCTTTCATTCATTTACATGCATAATTTAGATTCATAAATAAGGTGTTCTATGAACTATTATAATTTAAGTTTTTAAATTTATCAACTTTAATTTTTTCTAAATTTGAATTATGATTTAAATTTTTCAAATGAAAGCACAGTGAAAAATGAAGTGGCAATGACTATATACTTAAATTCTTGATTGCTTTTAATTTTATGAAAAAGTATGATTTACATAGTTAAAAAAGTTTTCTCTAGGCTCTTCGAAAACTTGATAAGAAAACCGTTATGGTTTTTAAAATCAATATAAAATATCAATATAGTGTTACTTTAGATAGGGCCTATGTAAAGAGAAACTCTCTTAGTGCAAAGTAGAAAGGAAAACCAATACAAAAACTCAGCAATATTTGCTTTAAACAATTGGTAACATGAAATTTATTTTTAAAATTCATTTAAAACATTATATTATTTACTATGATTTGTAATTATTACATTTTAAATAGAAAAAGAAAATGTTGATTAGTAAAGGGTGTTTATTTGTATCATTGTTTCTAAATCATTTTAAATGGTATAAAAAATGTTGGTTGAAATGTTAAATATTTAAATTTTACGTTTAATATTTAAAACAAAACCCTTTTATCATTTTTCTGTATCTGTACAGGAGCCTGTATGTTTTTCTGTAATTTTTTATACTAACAATTATTAAAAGTGTTATATGAAATGATGATGAAACATTTTGTTAAGATAAGAATTGTGATACAAAGATATAATTCAATAAGTGCAAAATTGTTTAAAAGTTTTACAATTTCACTACTTTTCCTAAATAAAAAAATTTATAAACGTCTTTGAATTTGTCTTGAGTCTCAAGGTGATTGTATAGTTATAAAATTTAAACGAACCAGCAAAAGGATGTTTTTATAATAACAGCACAATGACAAACATTTATAGAATAATTAAGGTTAATATAACAAATCTATTAAAACGACTTGTAGAATATAATAACTAATTACTGTTTGTCAAGTGCAATTAATGAATAATTGGTTATTTGTAACGGCTTTTATGAAATATTCGTATTTATTATGAGTTTCTGTTACAGAGAGGAAAGAATAAGAGGCAAGCTAATGAGATCAGTAAGGCTTGTTCAATGAAACTTCACAAATGAAGTAGACGGACGTAATAGCAAGCAGAGTCTTAAACTAAGTCATTTAAAACATTTATGTCAAGTTAGCAATTTAATAAATATTCTATTTGTACTTTGAAATTTATTATTAGTTTTATTTTACCTTTATAAAAAAAATGTAATTGCATCTATTTATTTATTTCTATAGAGTATCACTATTGATTTTTTTGATACAACAATTTCTTAGGTAGCCCAACTTTAAATAATTTTTTTGGAAGTAACCAATAATTTAAGTAGTAATGTGTAGACATACAATTTTAAATACAATATAACGAGCACAGTGGTACAATTAATTACAGTTAAAATATTGGAAAAAGCCTCAATATCACAAAAATAATCAAATGATCATCAGGGTCTTATTACAAGATTACTGTCTGGAATAAAATAAATTAGTAGACTGACCAAGGCTTGTGGTTTTTACAACCTTTTTATTGTGATACAGTGAGGATTATATTACTAATTAAACTTATACAGTTCATTTATACACGTACGAGAATGCTTTAATCTCTATCTATACATTAGGAGAGAATAAATTGATAAATACATGAATATATATATTCCTTCCTTGAGCTTTTTCCTAACATCTACAGATGTATGTCTTGGCTAAACATTTTACAATGATTAAACCCCTTCGCTCTAATTTTTTCAGCTATAAATAAATAAAAAATAATTTATTTCGCTTTAAAATAATTTCCCCTACAAATTTACCTTTATTTCACATAGAACATATAATTTTGTATATGTAACCAATGAGTATTATATATGTTGCGATTTAGAAAGTCAAATTAAAATACAAATTTAATAGCTTGAATTTCGTAAAATTTAATTATCGTGGTGCCATCATAGTACAAGTCTATTCACAATTTTGTTCTCATCTTTAATTGTGACAATTGGTTATAAAGCAGACATATAATACAGTAAACCCAATTGATAAACCATGAAAGCTTTAATGTCTTCAGACGGGTTTCAGAAACCACGTTGATATTATCAGTATGAAACATATATTAGTTGCAACTTAACTTGTAACTAAATTACCTGCAACTACATGTTGTAGATTTAATCGTATGTGAAGAGAAATTGTAGCTTTTGTAAGCTGAGTTGTGAAGAGTTGTGAGTTCCTGATGACATCAAAGGTATTCGTGCTATGGTAATTAGGTGGAATAATGTGTTCAGCATAAACATATAAGCGCTTACTATTAGAACACTTGAAGGGCCTCAAAAGGCTTTTTCACTTGTTGGCCTAAAACCTAAACGTACATATTTTATTACACTATAATATTAGACAGTTTTTCATTTATATCTATTAAGTATTTAAAATAACAAATACAATAGTTTAGAATTCATTTTATAATACCGTTAAAAATATGGTTTGCAGAAAACCTTTTAAACTGTGATAATTAACATTTTCTCATGTTTTTTCTATTATTTTTAAAACAAATAAAATTACCGTCTAACTTAACGGGAAAAGTTAATTATTTGCTAACTGGGAAATTTATTTTTACTAAGAGTCGTTACTTTTTATCACTGTTACTAAAAAGAAATATCTTTTGTCATAACCCCCACCCGTTAAGGCAATAATTAGTATTTTAAAATAATGTTTTTTTTATTTATTTAGTATAATAACTTAAAACAGTAAAGTAGCCTGATTAAATTTAATTACTTTTTCGTTGTATTAACATTTTTAAGAGTTTCTAAAGAGTTATTATTAGTGTAATTATTATTACATAGTTTAATATTTTTTTAAATTATTAGTTGCTTCAACACAGTTTAAAATATCATGTTATGTTTTGCATCTTAAGGGTGGAGGATGCTGGTAATAATATCCACAATAGGCCTACAATGTTGCCGTTTCTCCCTTACCCATTTAACTTTACTTGATCAAATTCATTTATATACCAAGCACAACTCATACAGTTGTAAAAGAATCGGCTCTATTTCTGTTTTTAAAGAACGAAGATCTCTCTTACATTCAATTTATACACATTTATTATCTAATTCAAATATTTTACTAAATAATTAATAATAATAGTTGATTAAATATCTAATTCATTAAAGTTTAATAGGCCTACTGTCATTTAATATATCCCAGATATTTTTCTATATTTCTAACAGAATACATTTAATGTAGAAGATTGGTTAAAATGTTGACGTAAATATAAAGGTTTTTACTCAATATCCCGCGTGCTTGAAACATATCTTACTGACATTGTAAGAGAATAAATACTCGATATATTGTTCAATTATTAATTTGATAGATCGATACTGTTACTTTACAAGTCTATACTTTAACAAATTATTTACAAACCATTTTGATTAGGTAGATAAAAATCTATTTAACAAATAGTAGGTTTGTCTACTTGGTGAAGTTAACCTGGCGACAAGGTCCAGTCAAGCCCCCATCTGTCTTGAAGTTAATCTGTAGCTACAATGACGGCTTTCGACGGCCGTAATCCAAAAATCTCTTGATCTCTTTGCGTGGCAATCCTTACTCTTCTTTAAAAAACGTTTTTGCTTACTCAGTGTTTCTTCCTCAACACGACAGTTTTGTTTAACATCACATCTCCACATGATCATTTAACATATTTTAAAAATAAGAAAAATTCCCAAAATTTAGAACTTTACTCTGGTCTAAAATTGAGTTTCTTATATAGGAATGCACCCCGCCTGTTAAATTAATAACAGTTCTTAAGTTACGCTTTTCAAGTTTGGGTGTCTGTTACCTAACTAGCATTTCTAAAATACAATTTGTATGTAAGGGATGCTATACCGTTTTGAATGCATACTACATTACAAGTTTATTACTTCTGTCTAAGGATAATTAATAAATTGCTATATATTTCTTGAGTTATTAAGTTCATCAAATATAAATATTTAATTATATTTTACCAAAAATATATAATTAGGTTTTGCCTAAATATATCTCGGAATAGCTCTGACGTTTTGCAGTTAGTAGAAATCTATAGGCCTAAAGGTTACATATACAAGCTTTATGTTTGCTATATTTATTATGTCATTGTTAAAGTTTGTATTGTTTTAACATATAAATTCTCTTCATAGATCGATATATTTTAATTCAGTGTAGGAGTCTAATATTACTTACTTCTTATTACGAGCTTCCAAGGTTGGCCTCGATGGCTCGATGTCTCCTATACACACACTCTGCCAATGGCCAGAAACAACTTTCTTTCAAGATTCTGTCCAGGGTACATTCCCGTCCTAGATGTTTTATCAATAGACTCCTTGTTGCTGCTGTTACAGGACACTTCAAAAGCATGTGCTCTAATGTTTCCTCTTCTTGCTTGCACACTCCACAGATAGAGTCGTTAGTAATATGAAACCTTTTCAAATATGTATTGGTGACAATGTGTCCCATACGAGCTCGTGCCGCAAAAGATGCCACTGAACGTGATAACCTGGAATCGGTGAGAATGCAGATGTTCTGTGCATCCATAGTATTGCTAAAAACCAAAGCAGCATTTAAGGCCATCAATTCAGCATTCATGCTTGAAGAGGAATCGCAGGGCACATAGTAATCCTCGTTTAATTCTGGACAATGACAAGCTGCACCTCCCTTATGGTTATCTTTATCAACGAAACCATCTGTGTAGATTTTTACAAAGTTGTTATATGTGGTGTTTATCAATTTCATAGCGACAGATTTTAGTAGGTGAGGTGAATCTTCTTTAGTGAGTGAACCAGGAATTTCAAGATTGGTTTTTATTGGGATTCGAAGCCAGGGTTGTTGTTCCAAAACAACTGGAATTTTTTATGATTCCATTGTGTTTAATGATTCGCCGGGTTTGTTATGATGGTAGAATAGTGACTGTCGGATGTTAGTTACCAATGCAATGTTAGAAAGAGAGTTGAGCGAAATTGCTTTCATCTGAAAATGTTTCTTCCGCATTCTGTTTTTTATATATAAGCCAAAGGGCATGACTGACAGTTCAATTTCCATAGACTGTATACTTGTGGTTTTTGGACAACCCAAACAAATCCTCAGAGATGAGTTCTGTAATATATGTAATTTTCGAATATGAGTTTCAGCTGTTCCACCCCAAACTTCACAACAATACATGATTTTTGATCTTACAAAGGACAAATAAAAATTCCTTAATATATATGTATCTGCTCCCCATGCCCTGCTGGCTATAACTTTCAACGCTTTTATTCTATTTGCACATTTGTCCGCTATGAAATGGACATGTTCTTTCCACAGTAGTTTTGGATCCAGTTTAATACCCAGAAGTACAGGATTTGGGTTATGCCGCAGTACGTTTCCACTTAAATTATAAGTGGTTTATAGTTTGTGTGCAAGTATCGCCTGGAGAAGAAGCATACTTCAGTTTTTGATATTGAAATGGTTAGTCCCCATTTTTCAGACCACTCAGAGATTTTGTTAAGTGCCTTTTCCAGTTGGTGAGTAGAAGCAGTTGGGTCTTTATCAGTGGCCCAGATAGGGACATCATCTGCAAAAATAGCCATGCCGATGCCTGGAAGGTCTATATTCCCTAAATTTTGCATCATTATGTTAAAAAGAGTAGGACTAATGACTGACCCCTGTGGTATTCCGTTTAGAGTACATACTTCTTCAGAGTAGGTATCATTGATCTTAGTTTTAATTTTCCTATCCTTAAGGAAGTCTACAATGTATTTCAATATCCTCCCTTTTAAACCGATTTCCATACACTGCGAAATAATAGATATGCGTGAGACCTTATCAAAGGCTGCTTCGAAATCGATGAACACCGCTGATGTACACATTTTGTTTGAGAATCCGGTATATATACTTTCTGTAAAGTTTAGTAAATCATCACAGGTGCTTCGTTTAGGTCTGTACCCGAAAAGACCTGAACCCAGCAGATTATAATTTTCAAGCCTCCAAGTTAAGCGGTTATTAACCAGTCTCTCCAAAAGTTTACCGAGACATGATGTCATGGCTATAGGCCTGTAAGAAGAAGCAAGTTCAGGAGGTTTTCCTGGTTTTACAAGTGGAATAATTATAGCCTTTTTCCATTTTTGTGGTATGTTACCTGTCTCCCAGATTTGTGTAAAATTGCATCTTATTTCTTCCATAAATGACTCAGAACAATGCTGTAACATTAAATTATGAATGTTATCTTCTCCTGGCGTAGATGACTTCAATTGTGCTACTGCAGCCTTCATTTCAGTCTCTGTGAAAGGTTTATCACAGATATCTGTTTGGGAAATTGCTTCATTCAAAGTTGTAAGAAAGCTCTTTTTCTCATTCTTCAGATTAGTAGGCCAATTTTCCTCTATACCTGACTTTTTGACATATAATTTGTTGAATACATTAGCAATGTCATTATCATTAGTAGTTATGATCCCATCCGGATTTGTGATCTGATAGATTTTATTATCAGGTTGTCCCTGAATTGCTTTAAAACTTTTCCATACAGCTGAGCAAGGTGTGTTTGAGTCTAATATTACAATATATGAGATATTTTGTTAGTGTATAAACAAATACGGCTGTTTCTGTTTTGGCCCTTAATTCAGGAATAAATGGTCATATCTTTCTCCAATAGAAAAAATTAAATTTTTGAATTCTATAGTCCATTACGTTCGGTGATTCAAAGTTTGGATAGTCATAAACTATTGTTTATAAGAAAAAATTATTTCATATAATACTTACAAATATAATCAAACTCCATTTACCTTGTAACTCCATTCATTCTATTAGTTCGCACTCTCGTTATGTATATCTTCTTCAAATTTTCAATCGTTTTAAAATACTTTTTATTCATCCACCCATGTTGAAATACATTTTTAAACTTGTCGTGAAGGCCATTTGATGTGAATACAGTTTTTTAAAATATGAATTCAATTATTGAATTTAAAAATGAATAGTTTTTAGTTTTATAATGATTCAGTAAAACGTTTTACGAAAGGGGCTAGGTATGCAATATTTATTTATTTCGTCCTTTCTGGCTTAAATTAAGTTATAACATATGATTTCATAGCTGTTATTATGTTGTAGGATATGTAGTATAGCAGCTGCTTCAATGTATGGGTGTTGCAACGGGCTAGCCCCTGCCTTACACACTCAATTACCCTGCCGTCAACCCTTTTGTTGACCAGCTCTATAGCGCAAGGCCGGCACCACACGCCCGTTGCAGAGCAAGAATTTTGAAACGAGCCGCTCGCAGCCAAGGCCACGAACGCTGTGCAGTGCTCGCCAAAATCTGCCAGAGAACCAGTCACTGGACTTAAAAAAGAAAAAACCTAACTTGCTGAGGATTTTACCCTTAACGGGTGAATCATCCCGGGAAAGGAGTTCATTTGAAAGACATCTAATCGGCGAAATGACCATATCGCTTGTAGGAGAATGTAAGAAACTTGTTTAAAAGAATACTTATAAATATTTATTTTTTAATTTTAAAATTTATTAATTTAAAATGTGCATAGCAGAGTATGCATCTTTTTGACCTTGAATTACATTTTGTGTTGTTTCTCGCTAGTGTTAAGAAACCACACTATTTGTTTATTCCATTTGAAATTAAACATTTAATTAAGATTTTACAATTTTATTTTACTAACTATCGGAATATAAAGAAGCGTAAAACGTTGCTCAATTAAACACTCAATTTTGCCTGTCAAAATAAAACCCTTTCAAACCTGAAGTTTTTGTTATTATCTTCAATTTAAATATCTCTTTTCCCTTAAGTGACTATTTAAAACCTTTGACTGCTTGTCCTAATTTTATTTCAATATCCCTGGCTATGTAACCTTGATATTTCAATTGTCAATGTTTGTTTATGTTTACTTGGATTTTTCCTTAAAAGTTATTTGTTACATTCCACAAATTTTCGTTTTAACCCTTTTGTTTTTGGCAAAGCTTTACTCTTCAGTACACTCCGAAAGCTCCCTAACTTTTACATTATGTTCAACTAGTTAAAATCTCTAAACAAACAACTTATTTATGTCAACATTCTATATGGCTATGTAAGTGATAAAATTTTTCATATATCTCTATCAACTCTAATTGACCTTTCAATGTTATTTTCTACTTGCTTTTACAGGTAGAAATTAATTCAACTTTACCAAACAATCTTAAAACAATAACATAAATTACTTTATATTATATAAAAACCAATTATCAAGCACATACTGAAACAAAACATATAGATATATCTCCCACAAAATCTCTAAAATATTTACTGAACAACCAATCATAATTAATAAAAACTGTTAAAACATCTGCTGAATGAAATCAAACACCTACTGAATTGAAATCACAATATTTAATACATATTTTAATTAAAACGTTCTCTGAAACATAGTTAAAAACCTTTCTGACAGAACCTTAATCATTTACAAAAAGAAATCTACACATTTACTAAAATTTATTTAACCCTTTTAATAGAAAATATTTAACCCTTTGGTTACCATTAAATTTACTCTTTCTGCAAGAAAGTCATACATACTGGAAATTTACTAACATTTACTGAAAATTTATCAACGCAATTTCTGAAGGAAATTTATACTTACTAAAATTTGATTAACATTTGCTGAATGGTCAATAACCCATTTGCATAAATTATGTAACTTGACTTTTAACAAATTTGCAAAAATTTCATTTTTCTATTAAGTTTTCTATATCACCAACATATAATTTTATATATATAAATCATGAAATAAACAAAATACACTTATAATTAATCTAAAAGAAAAACTTATTTTAATATATTAGCTAGCCCCACTCACAATTTTAAAATCTGTTGCTTTAAATATTTGGGTATTATTCATATTTTCCCAATGTACAAACTTCATCTATATATATATATATATATATATATATATATATATATATATATATATATATATATATATATAAAGCCTCCTTTTAAAACATCTCTTGTGTTACTTAACCCTTTTGTTGCACTCTTAAAATATTTAAATTTTATACGTATCAAAGTCATAACCCTTTATTTTTACTCAAAACATTAGTTTAATTTAATTTATTTAATACATATATATAATTTTACCCCTTTCTAAATAAAATCAACAGTTTAATTTAAATAGCTTGAATTAATAATATAACCCTTCTTTATTTAAAAAATTACAATTTATGTTAATTGGTTTCACCTTTAAAAATTACAAAATAACTCCTTCTAGATAAAACAACAATTCAGTTTAATTTAATTATATAAAATGCCGCTCCACTGTTAGGAGTTCTTGAAAACAATGCATGGCCTTCGAATCAGCTGTGGTAAACAAACTATCTTTGTCAGTCATCTTGCATGCTTACGTTTAGCATATCATATTTAATTAAGTACAACATATCTCTTACTTAACTTCCTTACACCCTCATAAAATTTGACCCCTTTGAATAATTTAAGCACCTGTATTTGAGTTGTTTACAATGAAACCTTAACCCTTTACAACATTTCTAACCTAAAATTTTTATTTCCCTTATTTTCATGAAATACAACATAATTTCTGCTTTGATGGCAACGCCATCTTGCAACCCCTCCCTTAAACAAAGCCACCAGTATTTATTTCTGAATTTCCAAGTTTACTGTTTATGCTTTTAAAATTTAATTAAATTGTATTATTTGCCCAATAAAAATTTTTTTTCAAATTAAAAATTTCTAATTTGCAAAAGATACACAAAGCAGATCTGACCTGAATTTTTCCACAAAGCAAGGTTTCCACATTTCTCCTTCTCTCTTCAGTACTCGCTTTGTTCTCCAGCGGGGTGGGGAGGTCCGGCTTGGCTTTCCCTTTTGAACGACGATGGCTACTTGGCTGCATTCACATGAGTTGCCGCCATCTTTGAATGTTACCTTTCCTTTGTGTTTTGGTTCAGCTTATCTCCAGGCCTGCGTGGCTTCCCCTTTCTCTCCATGAATGATCATATCTTCTTTCTTCGATGCATTTAGCACATTTTTAAATTTGAGACTCTTACTAATAAAATTTTAACTTTAAGCCCTTTTTTGACACTGATCCTAACTGGGCATTTTCTAACACTTGAAATTTTTAAGATCTTTTACAAAGTTAATTTGGATTATTTTTAGTTAAGTTTGAATTTTAGTATTATTTAAAAAATCTTTGCTAAGTCAACACTGTTCACTTCGCCTTACCCTTTTGTAGAAAGGTTGCCTTGTAGTTAAATTTGAAACACATCAACTTCTGAAGACGCCTGCACAAATCGATCTAACTGTTAGGGCAACCTCTTTCGGCTAGATCTTCGCCGAAAGGGCCCCATTTTTGGAAACACCACGTCACGACATACCGGCAAATCACACTTTACTTAGCCGCTCATAATTTCTAATCGGTTTACGGTAAAAACACTAATGTCTATTGTTTATACCGGATCCAGCTTCGATACACGTCTGTACACTTAGACAGTCTCAGACAAGCTACCGCGTCATGACGCCAAAATTTTCTCCCACCAGGAGCATACCATCACCAGTATTCGTTCCCACAATGCATCTCAACCAATAAGGATCTATATCGATTACGTCATAATCTGCGCACGCATCTCCTTTGTATGTTTCCAAGTTTCTATCAAAAATCAATACCTGGGTCGAACTATTAACTATTTTTCGTTCTAGCCGTATAACTCTTTACGGGTGCCTTTAAAGAAGTTTTCTTATTCTTGGTTTTTGATTTCTTTCATCTTGCTGTATCTTTGGAAATGTCGATTGTAGTTCTAGATCGATTTTGACAATTTTCCCCTTGCAAACGACTCTACTTTAAAGTTTCTAACCCCTCTTTGGTGGCTTGGTTTGTTTTATATAAAAAAAATTTATTCTCCCTGTGTTTTAAATTTTCTCTTTTTGCGGTATGTATTCCAACAGAATACAGCCCGCCGCAGTGTGTTACTTTATTTATAATATTAGTAATTATTTACTAAATAAAAACTAAAATAAAGCTTGTCTTTCTTGACCTAACTAGGATTTGTCTTTTAAAGTTTATATTTATACACATATTACTTGTTTTTTTTTGTGTGAGGTTTGACACAATAAAATAAAACTATTCTGTTCGTCCTTATTTTCAAAGCAACTTTTGAATTTATGTTCGACATTTGATTCATTTTTGTGTTCGCACTTTCATTGGAATACTTTTCTAGTTCTCCTTTTACATCATCCAAGGGGAAAAATATTAAATATTATAATATAGACTGTAAGCTTATCAGATTTCCAGGTATTCTCCACATGTTTTCTAACCTATATTCGTGGATTCTAAATTCTCCAATATATATATAATAATGTATATATATATACATGTACATATAATGTACAATATACTCCTCATTAAAAGAGCATGAAAACTGTTTACAAAATGTGTTTATTCTCTGGTAATTATTGCGTTAAGAATTACTTACCCATGCCCGATAATGCCACACGAAATAAAAAGACTACGCTGAAGACTAAACAAGACCTTAATATTGAAATTTTAAATGTGATAAAACAACATTTACTAAAAACGTTTTGAAAATAAAACTATCTGAATTTGCAGTAAAATTATAAGTATTTTCTTACAAAAACTAACTTTATGTCTGAACAAAGTCTTTTCTCTCCCGTTAGACGTACAAAGTAATGTATTCCTTTTTCCTTTGTTCTTTGTCGTGACGCGTTTCCTGAATACATAATGTTCTACTGGATAAATAAAAACTACATCACAATATCTGCCTACACTGTGATATTGTCTACACATATACTTAAAAACACCACCTCAGGTTAGGTTCTTTTCTATTATTATATTATCAATTTGTTTCTCCCTTAGGATCTACTACGTTTATAATATTATTCTTAATCACTCGTCATAAAAGACGTTAAATCATTGTAAAATAAAATACTCCAAGTGCTTCAAGCATTCTATGTCGAATCAATAGGAGCGTCCCTTTTGTGTACTACATCATCATATCACAATGTTTGTGGGCGAAAGTAAACTGTATTGTGTGTGCTTACGTAAGCTGTAAAGTACTGTAACAAGAAAAATGAGTCTAAGTAAATTATAGGATCAATAATATTATTCGAGGAGAATTAGGTTTCTGTAATTTACAAAGATGATAGAAAATGATGAATATGTGTATGTTAGGCAATATTTTGTAAATATAGGAATTGGATTGTTAGTAATTTATTTAGAAATAGTAAGCGATATAATAATTAAACCATAATACTTAATAACTAATAATAATTTAATTGATAACTAAATCAAATATATTGCTAACTAAAGAAGGATATAATGTATCATACATTTCCCTAAGGAATCGGTTTTATGTGTTGGACTAGTAACAGGTTGACTTCCAATTGACTTAATAGTAATGTAAAAGAGTAAAAGTTTTTAAATTCCTACGGGGAATATTGTATATGTATAATACCCACACATAGTACACACTGAATTGTATTCACGAAATAAAATATTTTACACACAAATATTTTACCTCTTTAAACAAATACATTTAAGATATTAAAAAAAAACCGAAATAAAAATATGCCCATTAAAGTTTAGAGATATAATTAAATATTTTTAAATTTTCAGTATAATTGTTTTGATTCAAATTGTTTTATTTCTCAAATGAAAGTATACAATAGGTGTTTATATCAGTAGAGATAGCTAAGAAGAACCATGTTAAAACACAATCACCTTGGAAGTTTAAAGTTCTAAATAAATATTTTAAAATCTTCAGTTCAACTCATTTGATTGAAATTATTTTTAATGTACAAATGAAGGTCAACAATTTTTACATTAGTTGAGAAAACAAATATCAATTACAATTTTAGTTTTCGATGGGAGAAAAACTTTTTAAAAAAGAGGCAGGCTATGACATAATAATTTCATACCATTTGGTTTGAAATAAGAGATATCATATGATTTCATGTTACATTCTATGTGGTATAACAGCGGTTTTACGTATGGGCTTATTTATATTAATCCTAATTACCCAATAAATTTTACTAAAATTAAGTTTAGCTTATTTGATTGAAATTATATTTTAGTCTCAAATGAAGATAAGCATTAGATGTTTACTATGGCTAAGGAAACATCCATCAATATAAAAACAATCTTCTATTCCTCATATCACACATGCGCCTCAGGAGAATGTTATATAGTTATATGATCTTACATTCACGAGATCCTTTATAATGGCAAAGAAATTCCAAATTAGAGATTTACCCTTGATTAGGCAGGCCTCACAAAACTAGGCCTGATTCTACATTGCAACCAGTTAGCCACTGTTGTTTGAAGTTTGAAACACGGCAGATTTAGTACGGACTATTGCTTAAATTTAATGATTTTAAAGTTAAATTTAAGCACGCTAAGCTATTGTTGCTTCAAAGTTAGTCTCATGATAGTCAAATTACTCAATACAAAATAAACAACTATCTAATCAATTTTTCTTGAAAATGTAAAAACATATAAAATATATTTTCGTTTTCATTTTATTTTTAGGAATGATATTTATTCAACGTATTAAATGTTATTTTAAATACTATTTAATTTAAAATAGTTTTATTATTTAAGTGACTGTTACGTAGTTATGATAGTACAATACAAATATACATATGTAACACCAGTTGGTGTTTGTTTAATCCCTTGAAACTTAGACAATTTCCCATTACTTCCTCACGAAAAGTATGCGATCATTTTTTTTTCAAATACGTGTACACTTTTTAGCTCTAGTTAGATAAGTCTTCAACTTCTGCTTGAATACTTACTTTTATTTTTTCTTGGTTTATGGGTGTGATCCATACGTTTGCGTAGTCAGCCTGAACTAAGTCAAGACAAGCCATGAACGTCAGGAGCAAATTACATAGAAAACTCTTTGTTTCAAGTCTCTATGAAAGCCGATTACTCACCAGACCCTCCATCAGATGGCCTTGAAACGACATTAAAGAAATGGGGTGGTAAGAGCTCGTTGACGATGCAACTTATCCAAGCTTCAAAAAGGAGATCTCTAAAACAATTTTCCGCTTGTTCAAAATTTTAACAGAAGCCGAAGTCTAGCAGTATATATATATATATATATATAAACAAACCTGTGTTTGTTAGGTTTTAAACTTTAATTTTCATTTTTTCTTCAAAATATTACAAATGTCATCCAATTACCTTGGTTTCTAAATGACCTAATTGGGATGGATCATTAGTGGCATATATACGTTTTTGAAATTTTAATCAGTTCGTTAAATTCATTATTAACTCAAAATTTGCTATAGTAATTTTTGGTCAAATCGTAAATTTCAGGTTTATTTAATAAACTTTTAATAAACGATTTCATTGTTGGTTGATGATATAATTTGTTTTCTTTTTACATAACACGTTTTATAAATGTGTTTCAATATCATTATGTTTTCTTATTATTACTTCCCGATCTCGATTCTTGTAGTAACTAAGACTTATCAACTTTATTCAGTACAAATATCTTAAATAGATTTCAAAACGAAATTATTATTAGGTAATGAAATAAAGTATTATTTGATTATTATTAATAATAATTTAAATGAATCGATATCTGTTGTTGGATTTCTTGACCTAATAAACTTTTAGATGTAGAAGGTTGTTTTGTTTCTAAACAAAAGCTTCGTTAGAAGCTGAGTCGTTATTGTTGATGTCTGCAGAAGACAGGTTTAGAAGACGACAGACAAGGAAAGAAAGGAGCATCGGTTCACAACTTGTATTGAAGGCCAAATTACAACAACGACAAAATACTTGTATTTATATTTGTGTTTTGCTACGATTGCTAGAAAACTATACCAGTTTACACAACACTGTTTTTATTAATCTTATACTTTGTGTGGTTTTAAATTAAATAGGTTGGTGTTGAGATAATATTAAATTTAGGATAATTAACCTTTCATTTTGTAAAAGTTTTTTCTGTTTTTATTACAGCTTAAACTAGTCGGCCATCATAAATTCATAGTATTGAAACTATAATTAATTATTAAATTTTAGTGAATTAAAGTTCATTTCATTAATTAAATAATGAGTTTTTTTAAGTCCAGAAAATCTTTTACTAATTTGTTTCTGCACGAACTACATATTTGGACCTAAATATCAATTTATTAATAAAAATATCATTTTGTGATAATGATAATAATAGTTTTAATGGAACATTTGCTTATAAATAATTTTGAAATATAATAAAAGCGGTGGTATTTTATACTTGACTTCAATACATGAGCGAACCTATATTTTATATTTGGAACCAAAGTAGTATGGTTATGTTTATATATATGTAACGGTTTTATACTATCAAAATTACGTTACACGCTAGAGGTTGTATGTCCCCAGACAATATACAGCTATATACGTATATAACTTATAAATGTTTTAAAAAAGAAAATATATAATAAAAGATAATATAATACAAACATATTTTATTTAATTATTTGCAAAAAATAAAATTTATAGTTAATAATAATAAAGTTACACAAGAGAAAAAATTACCAATAAAACCCAGCAAATTTTAACTTCATATAATCACCAAAGTTTTCAAAACCTTTAAAATAATTAGGTTTGCAGTCTACAGATCATTTTAGTTACTTACCTCACTAAATAATCAAACTTTTCATTTTGATAACTTTCAGGTTAGTGTTACTAAAATTAGGAATTTTATTACCTAAATTCAATAAACTCGGCTACACCGTGTCCCGCCCTGTGCCTAACCTTATGATTACTAAGGAGAAGGGATAGGTACGTACGTCCCAACGAAAAGCAAACTTTCTTTCAGATATTACTTTGCCATGAACACTTGTTACGGATTATTGTGGCAATCCACAACAACTGTGAAGACGAGGTAGAGATTCTTTGTAAACAAAGATTCGACGAAATTTACGTATAATCCTGATATCAACTTTAACCTAAAATCTACTTTGCACGTTAAGAGGAGCTCGGCCTTTAATAAATCTATAATAGCGTATCACTATTATTGTAGGTTATATTGTGTAGTAATCTTTCCGATCCTAATGCAAAATTGTTATAGTTTTACATAAATAGTTATACGATAAATTTATCAACAATTTGCACAAATGAGAAACAGAACAAAGTGAAATTATAATGGATCAATAAAACGTCAATAGGAATAGGCAGAGAAACAACAACATATGATGTAAAAATTCATTAAGGAGTGACGAGTGTTTGCTATTTTCTCATTTACTCCGTTTTCGATGAAACGTCAAATGAGATTGCAATGATCTTTCATCCTGAAGAATATTTAGAAGGTTGGTGGATCGTATGGTTGCTGAAGGAAAGAGCTTACTAGGTTTTCAACTGTAGTCTGATTATTAAAATTTATACTTTTATTATATTTGCTACGCTTTTCTTTGAACATTTCTATGTGGACTTTTCTTTTTTTTTCGTGTAGTTCTATGAAGCTAGTTAGAGATGGCTTTTTTCTTTAATCAGCATTGTGTAGTAATTACAATTATTTAAGTAACAATAATACTACAGCCTAATGATCGGGTTAAATAGACTATGCATTGTCATATATTTAAGTAGAGAAGGCTATCGTTGAGACGGGTCGCTTGGGCCCGAGCCAATAGGAAAGCCGGATTTTCTACCCCCAACCCCTTTCCAAGATGGCAGCGCCCATATGGCGGGAACAACATTTACACCGAGCCAATAGGAAAGCCGGATTTGCTACCCCAACCCCTTTCCAAGATGGCGGCGCCCATAAGCGCGGGAACATGAAGACGGCGCCTATATGGAGGGAACAAGATGGTGACGCCCATTTGGCGGGAACAAGATGGTGTCTCGCTCTAGTGTCCTATGAAAAAGTGGAGTATGGGGTGTGTGTTGGTTAGATGAGGGGTTGAGGTCGCCCCAATGGTTGGTTTAAATAATATATAAAAATGCCTAAAAACGATCGGTTTGATCAACCGACCAACGTCTTACGCTAAGTGTAACCGATCAACATACATCAAGTTCAAATAGTCAACTGGTTGTGCGAGAATCGGCCTATCATACTGCAGGCGCTCGGTATGCTTATGCCTGACGGACACACAACACACGGGCAAGTTGCTGCAGGCGCTCCCGCAGGAGGGAGATGTGTGAAGAGTATGAATATCAGTACACCAAACTCTATGTCTGTTCCCGTATAACAAGGTTGATTCTCTGTAATTCGTAATACTGTGTGTAGCAAATATACAAGGTTATCTAGACACATCCACTCCTAATCGGTATGTGTAGAGGTAAAATAATAATAACTCCAATATCTCGTAGTCTAAGGTTAGTCTCGGAGCTCCTGCATGCTCTGTCATGGATAGTTCCTAGCTTTATAAAGGGAAAAAACCACGAAAAAGCCTGTACCAACTCAGACCTACACATCCCTACGGAAAACGTTGTTGCAAAAAGACCCATCAGGGGCGCTGACCTCGGATACATAAAGACTGACATAAAAGCCTACATAAAAAAAAGACCGACCTCGTTGTATCATTTTAACTACCTAAGCGGACGACCTCAAAACCGTCATGATCAATGTTATCTCGTATGGGGTAGTCGTCAAAAAGAAAGTGCACCCCCGCCACCTTCCCTTCCCCCTAAGATATCGATATTCCATCCTGACAGACTCCGTCAGATTCCATGCTAAAATACATACCGCATTGATTGCCCGAGCCACCGCTCATTCCAAGTGCACCCCTGCCACTTCCTCCATCTTCTTGTTCTACTTCTTGCGATGAATAAGGTAAATATATTTAACATAACTTGTAACCCGGTAAAACCGGGTAATGCTCTGTGGGTTACTATTACACTAGACAAATAACTTTAAGAGAGGTAGGTTCAGACATAGTGGAAAATACAAACGGATACGACCGGTTATTTCCGTAATCAGATAACAAGCTCTGGTTAAAAACCTGAATATTATTTCAGCCTTCAGAATTATTCCTGTTGTTTTAGAAGAACCTGTATACGTAGGACTATAATCCTTATACTCCGTTATAATTATGACGCGGTTTATCAGTGAGAGAGCTAAACCCAGACACTGTATAACTTGCTGGCAGTACATATTAGAATCCCTGTTTATATGAATTATTTACTATTTTGAAAAGAAGAAAAAGCTGGAAAGCTATAGTAATTATTATGTCTGAATATTAATACTCTATATTATATGGCGCAATTATCTTTGAATTAACAATCTTGTAATGTAGAATATAATTGTGACCTGCGTTAGAAGGAGAATTTATGTTTTTAAATTAATTATAACAGAGTTTAAATTGTACGAGACTTACAGAAACCACAGCCGTAGAATGATATCTACGTGATAAGGAAGCTTCCGGTCTGAGTGGAATAGTTCATTCTAAATGGGTAAAGGAGGTTTAGAACATGTGCGCTGTGACGTCACCGCGCATATGCAGCGCAGTTGTGCAGTTGTATTCGTTTGGGATAACATGTAAGTACTAATATAGTAATAACTTAAACATTACAATCATAAAGAGAAAAGATTTAACGTTTACGACACTCTTTTATAACTAACACTGTATTATTCGTTAAAGAGCTAAAATAATCTCCTAATGTTATATTAATTATTTGTAGTTACGTCTGAATTAAATGTTTGTCATATTAAATAAAGCGGTACAACCTGTCGGTTACAAACACAAACAAATCTTATAAATACATACATGTGACTATACTGGTGACAACATTAAAAGGTGCATACGTATACAGGAGTCTGTGTATAAAAGTGGGTAAATATATAGATGACTACATGTACAGGTGACTAACTGTATAGGTGACAAATCAATAAAACTGATAAACCTATAACGATATCATAAACTTGATGAGCTCATATAGGTGACTCGTTATAGAAGTGACTAATATATATAGATGCCTGCGTATACAGGTGACTACGTATACAAATCACTGCTTTATACAATTATTTACACTTTTGACTAATTCTTAATGCTATGATTAATGTTAAAATAAGTATAGGCGGCACACCTATACAGGTAACAGTACTCATAAAACCGTTAAACCTATGTTGGTGTCATAAATGTACAGGTGACTCATTATAGAAGTGACTAATATATATAGATGCCTGCGTATACAGGTGACTTAATACAGGCGACTACGTATACAAATCATTGCTTTATACAATTATTTACACTTTTGACTAATTCTTAATGCTATGATTAATGTTAAAATAAGTATAGGCGGCACACCTATACAGGTAACAGTACTCATAAAACCGTTAAACCTATGTTGGTGTCATAAATGTACAGGTGACTCATTATAGAAGTGACTAATATATATAGATGCCTGCGTATACAGGTGACTACGTATACAAATCACTGCTTTATACAATTATTTACACTTTTGACTAATTCTTAATCCTATGACTAATGTTAAAATAAGTATATGCGGCACACCTATACAGGTAATAGTACTCATAAAACCGTTAAACCTATGTTGGTGTCATAAATGTACAGCTGACTAATGTAGAAGTAGCCAATGTATGCAGATGATTACGTTTACAGATGGCAACGTGAACATGTCGTTACATATACAGGGGATTAGGAATACAGGTGACTACGAATAGAAGGGACTACGTATGCAAATCACTGCTTTATACAATTAATTACACTTTTACTAATTTGTTCACTTTGACTACGTGTACAATTAGTTACGTATACATATGAGATATCTATTAATGTGACTACCGACACATCCAGGTGCTATCTATACAGGTGATAAAATATATACGTGACTATGTATACAGGTGTATGAAACTGTCTACATATATAAGTGGTTACGTATAGGTGTGTCTACATCCACAGGTGACTGGTGGTTTAATCGTGTTGCTACGTATACTAGTGAATAGACCTGACTACCTATACAGGTGACTTAAACCTTTAACTGACTTATATTTACAGGTGTCAAGAGTGTTCAGGCGACTAAAAATACAGGTAATACATGCTCATCTTGAGCACTATTAAAATACATCACATCGTGTCAACAGCCTTGATTTCGCTAAACTCTCACTAAACATGTAATCTCTTGTAACCCTGTTTATCCATTTCATCGAATTACATTAATGCTGTCAAAGTTTGATTATTTCTAAACATTACACTTTCTCATTAGTTTTACTTTAATTCGGTTTTCTAGACGCTAAGAGTAGGTAATTTTATGAGATGTATTTATATAATTTGTTGTAATAATTTTCCCGTTTCTTTATGTAATGATAAACTTGATTCCATTCTCTAATCTTTCGTAGCTAGCCGCTAGTAGCGCTAATGCGTCACAAGATTTTATAAACCTTAAAAGAAATGAATACGTTCAATGTAACTTTATTTATTTTAAAACAGGTTTTGTCTAATCTTTTACGGGTAGAAAGTGAAACTATCTATTTGATTGTTATTTACAAATCTAGGCTATTATCTCAAATTTTAATATCCTAAACAATATTAACTCATTAAATTAAAATTATAATTAAATAACTCATTAAATTTATCTCATTTTAATTTTTACTATCTATGTTTCTAACCTAGTTCAGTTTAGTATATACAATATCAAGAGCACAGTGCTACAACATATTACAACGAAATTATTGAAAACAACTCCACAAATACCACAAAATAATCAAAAACAGCTTCTAATACAAGGTAACTAAGATTAAACCCATATGTACATTTTCATGTCGTCTTCTCATCAGATATGTATTCCGTGCCTATGTCCAAATACTTTAGTCATATTGTAATAATAAACAATGCGTTAAGTCATATGTTTGAGATGGGTACAAGGGTATAACAGCCTTAGAAGAAGAAAGTGATTTTCCATACTACCTAATACATGTATTCTCTGCGCATGCGCAAATACTTAGATAATCTTGTAATGTTAGGCAATGCTATACGTGCGTTAAATCATTTGTTTGAGGTGTGTACAAGGGTATAACAGCTTTAGTGAAGAAGGTGATTTTTCCAATGTTTAATAATGCATGTATCCCCTGCGCAGGCGCTAATACTTAGATAATCTTGTAATATCAGGCAATGCTATACATACGTTAAATCATTTGATTGAGATGTGTACAAGGGTATAACAGCTTTAGTGAAGAAGGTTCCATGTTTAATAATGCATGTATTCTCTGCGCATGCGCAAATACTCAGATAGTCTTGTAATTATAACCAACGCTATACATGCGTTAAGTCATTTGTTTCTCTGCGCATGCGCAAATACTTAGATAATCTTGTAATGTTAGGCAATGCTATACATGCATTAAATCATTTGCTTGAGATGTGTACAAGGGTATAGCAGCTTTAGTGAAGAATATGATATTCCATGTTACCTAATAGATGTATTCTCTGCGCATGCGCAAATACTTAGATAATCTTATAATGTTAGGTAATGCTATACATGCGTTAAATCATTTGCTTGAGACATGTAAAAGGGTATAGCAGCTTCAGTGAAGAAGGTTCCATGATTAATAATGCATGTATTCTCTGCGCACGCGCAAATACATACGAGTTTAGTAATATTAATCAATGCGCTACAGTCATTAAGTCATTTGCTTGAGAGGTGTACAAGTGTATATTATCTATAGTGAAGAAGGAGATTTTTCTTGGTACATGTACTCCTTGCCTATGTACAAATACTTTTGTAGTTTAATAATAGTAAGCAATACGATACAGTCGTTAACTCAATTGTTTGAGAGCTTTGTGTGATAAAACTTAGGTGTGTTGTAGCGTTACAACCGTTAAGCCAATCCTTGACAAACACACAACACATACACGCACACGCGCACACACGCGCACACACACACACACACACACACACACACACACATTTAATTTAAAGGAACATACTTTCTACTGAACAAAATTAATCTCACGGCATTTCAACTTTGATTTTAGAACCTGTTACGCTGCTGCTAAGTGGAGAACGGGCAAGAGCTAGACATAATGGCTGTAAGGCTTATCTCTAGTAATGAATCATATGTAAAAAAGTTCCGTATGTACGGAAATAGTTTTTTGTTCAAATTTAATTTACCACCTGACGATGTGGAGGAAACTGACTGGATTAAAAAAGGGCTTGCCGATATTGTCGACAAGATGAAATCAGACACGAATGAGGAGGACCAACTGGGGTTCACGATGACAAGTTTAAATTTCAAAAATCGAGAACCGGGCTATGTTGCATTCCGTCAGGCTGATCAAATCACTTCTGATATACTTTGGCAAGTAATTGGTGGGATTATTCAAAGTAATTTGACAGGTTTTGGTTCGAGTGACACCTTCAAGATTACCTGTACCAAAGTCAAAGTACCACGGGGTCGAGGACGTATAGCGTCTATTAATAGCTACGATGAAGAGTGTCGCAGGAGAAGAGGAATTGTAGTTATTAAAAATGCCGACTCGCTTCCGTGTTCGCTTGTTGTTGCAAAAGCGTACGTCGACAAAGATCCTGAATATCGTGACACCAGACGCAACTTGAGAAATATACAGACGATAAAAGCTCAACAGTTAAGGAACAATGCTGACGTTGAGACATCTGATGATTTACAAAAATTTCAAAATTTTCTCTCTGGATATAAAATTACAGTGTATAAGTACGGAAACAAAGGACGTGACATTTTATTCGAAGGTGACAATGCTGGGAAAAAAATAAACTTGTTGTATCACGACGGACATTTTAATGTCATTACCAGTTTGACATCGGCATTTCATTGTATTTATTATTGTGAATCTTGTCATACTCCGTTTAACGTTAACCATCACACATGTCCTAAACGAGCATTTAGAAGTGGACGTGTCAGACCAGGTTTCTATAATAACTACGAAGAGGAATGTCACGAAAGGAGAGGTATCGTAGTAATTAAAAATTTCGATGCTCTCTGTTTACCTCGCTCGATTGTTGTAGGAAAAGCCAATGTCGACAGAGATAATGAATATATTGCAATAAGAAGGAACCTCGGTAATATACAGACATTGAAAGCACAGCAGTTGATGGTTGCCGCAGGATTTCAAATTTCCGACAAGGGCTCTGGCCTAGAGGAGTTACAAAAGTTTCAGACTTTTCTCAGTGGTTATAAAATTACTGTGTATCAGTACGGGAGTAAGGGTCGCACCGTATTTTTCGAAGGAGAAAATGCTGAAAAGAAAATCAACCTTATATATCACAACGATCATTTCAACGTGATTACAAGTCTGACTGCTGCGTTCGCTTGTGGCTACTATTGCGAAACCTGTCATACTCCTTTTGATCATCGTGTGAAGCACAGGTGCTCGGTAACCTGTTACTCTTGCAAACGGTCTCCCCCATGTACTCAGATTGACAGTGGAATTGATTGTAGCGCTTGCAATAGACAATTTATAAACCGTAACTGCTTCACTAATCATCTCGTTGATGTTTGTAATTCCATAAAAAAGTGTCCTTCATGTATGAAAGTAATATATCAGTCTAATCGCAGTTCACTTCATGAGTGTGGTGAGGTGTATTGCAAGACTTGCACATCGTATATGCCTTCATCACACTCATGTTACATGAAGGTCGATTGTCGTAGTCCTATGAAGAAAGATTTCCTCTTTGTATTCTTCGATCTGGAAACCAGACAAGACGAAAATATCCATGATACTAAGGTTCATCGAGTTACCTTGTGTGTTTCTCAACAGTATTGTTTCCGTTGTATAGAAGGACATTCTTGTGAATGTTATAGAACTAGAGTCTTTAAAGAGGATCCTGTCGATGAGTTCATGACATACGTGATGAACGTGAGGAAACATTACAAGAAAGTAGCTGTTATAGCCCATAATGGCCAGTGTTTTGATTTTCAGTTTATACTGAAGTATGTACTGGAAAAGACACAATTTACACCCACTCTGATCACGCGTGGGACAAAGGTGATTCTGATGGAGATAGATAACGCAAAGTTCATAGATTCCCTAAACTATATGCCCATGGCCTTATCTAAACTGCCCAAGTCTTTCGGTCTTCCGCCAGAAAAGAAAAAGGGATATTTCCCCCACCTCTTCAACACGCTGGAAAACCAATCGTATGTTGGCCCTATCCCACCTAAAGAATTCTATTGTCCTGATTCTATGATGGACAAAAATAGTTATGATCATTTCGTTAACTGGCACGATGAACAGATAAGTAACGGGTATGTGTTTGATTTCCAGAAGGAGATAGTCGAATACTGTTGTTCCGATGTTGAGATCCTGGCTTTAGCTTGCATAAAGTTTAGATCGATATTTTTGAGCATATGTAATGTGGACCCCTTCCTAGAGGCCGTAACCATCACCAGTGCTTGTAACCTTGCGTTTAGAAGAAACTATTTAAGACCCAATACCATTGGAATTGTTCCTAAAAGAGGATACAGACTAGTAGACAGACAATCAGAAATAGCTTTGCAATGGCTGACTTGGTTAGAAGATCAGAGAGGAATTCGTATTGAACACGCAGGCCGAGGACGTGAGGTGAAAGTAGGAGGTTTGAGAGTGGATGGATATTTCGAAGGAGAAATATTTGAGTTCCACGGATGCTACTGGCACGGGTGTCCAAAGTGCTTCTCTAATGGACGTGACGAACCTTTAGAAGATGATCCCTCCGATACACTTAATTTACGTTTAGAGAGGACGAGGGTCAAATCGTCTAAACTCTCCAATGTCGTGGAGATGTGGGAGTGCGAATTTAAACAGATGAAAAAAGGAAACACGGCCATGACCTACCTGGACACACACCCTATTCTGAACAAAGCACCTCTCAATCCACGTGATGCATTTTTTGGAGGGCGAACAGGAAACACTAAATCCTATCACGCGTGTAAGAATGATGAGACTATACATTACGTTGATATATGTTCGCTCTATCCTTGGGTGTGTAAGTATGGAAAGTATCCTATTGGCCATCCAAACGTACACGTGGGTGACAATGAGTGCAGACAACGTGGAATAGACGCTGAAGGACTTTTGAAGTGTAAAGTCCTTCCTCCACGTGCTCTGTATCATCCTGTGTTACCTATTAAACTTCATCAGAAATTAATGTTTGTCCTCTGCAGAACATGTGCACTCAAACTGAGCACAACCGAGTGTGACCACAATACCGAAGAACGAGCGTTGGTAGGAACTTGGACCATGGACGAAATAAGGAAGGCTATAGAAAAAGGTTACACTGTATTAGAAATGTACGAGATGTGGGAGTACGAAGTAGCTAGTTTCGACAAGGGTAATGGCCTCTTTGTCGAATACATTAATCAGTTCTTGAAGATCAAACAGGAAGCTTCAGGATATCCCGGGTGGTGTGTCAATGAAGAGGAGAAACAGAATTATGTCACTGATTATCTCAACCATGAAAACATAAGACTGGAATCCATAGAGAAGAACGAGGGCCTTAGATCCCTGGCCAAGTTGATGTTAAACTCGTTTTGGGGAAAATTTGGACAAAGGGAAAATCAGACTAAAACTACAATATTTCGTCAGCCGTCCGAATTTTTTAAAATGATGAGATCACCATCTATACAGGTAAACAATATTCAAGAAATCAACGACGACGTGATCATAGTTAACTGGCAATTCGTAGAAAACGATTGCGATCCCTTATCTATTGCAAATGTTGTAATTGCTGCATACACTACAGCTCAGGCAAGGTTGAAACTGTACGAACATTTGAACGATTTGGGGAGGCAGGTATTGTATTATGACACTGATAGTGTTATATATTATCACAGACCAGGAATGCATAAGGTACAAACAGGTGACTACTTAGGACATATGACTGACGAGCTTGCTACATACGGACAGGGATCATACATTACAGAATTTGTATCGGGAGGTCCAAAGACGTATGGCTTCAGAGTACTCTCTACAGCTAAAAACTCAATAGAGACAGTTTGCAAAGTAAAAGGACTGACTTTAAACCTTCGCACATCTGGTTTGATTAATTTTCAATCTCTAAAATCAATGGTTACAGACAAAGACGAATCCTTGGAGGTGCCCGCTTCACGTATTCGTAGAACAAAAGATCGTGAGGTGGTTACTGTCGAGGAATCAAAACAGTTTAAAATAACAGGATTCAAGAGAAAAAGGGAGGGTAAGTATGACTCCTTTCCTTATGGCTATAATAAAAAAGTACGACGTACATAAACGCACGATCAGTTCAAATGAGTTTTAAATTTTCCACGTAGAACGTGTTTTAAGGGTAACATCAGAGCAAATGTAAATTATTTTTATTTCTTGGCTGAAAATTTCATAAAAGGTGTTTGAGATTCCCGTTAAAAAGGAGATACGTAATTATTAATAAATCGAGTTTGTACAGTGTGATCATATCTCTTGCTACCGAAATTAATTTTTCCGTAATAAAAGGCAAGACAGAAAGCTTAGAGATTAAGTCACGTTGTGTAATACGATAAGGTTATGCATGAAAGGTCAAAATCAGTGTATTATTATACAATAAGAAATGATTGTTTTTGTCAGCGGCTTGAAGTTAATTCTTGTGTGTTTGGGTCACTGGCGTGGAGTTAATTCTTCCGTAAACCTGTGTGTGTGAGTTAAACCTGTGTGTTTGGGTCACTGGCGTGGAGTTAATTCTTCCGTAAACCAAAGTGTGTTTGTGGTCACTGGCGTGGAGTTAATTCTTCCGTAAACCAAAGTTTGTCTGGGTCACTGGCGTGGAGTTAATTCTTCCGTAAACCCGTGTGTGTGTGTCACTGGTGTGTAGTTAAACCTGTGTGTTTGTCTGGGTCACTGGCGTGGAGTTAATTCTCCCGTAAACCAAGGTATGTCTGGGTCACTGGTGTGGAGTTAATTTTTCCGTAAACAAAGACAAGTATAATATAAAAAAATTTAAAAAAAAGGAAAAATTAAAAAAATTAAAAAAAAGAAAAATAAAAAAAAAATAAAAAATTAAAAAATGGTTATCTGATTTTTGATACCTGAAGTGTTAACCTTAAAGTAGATTTGCGCATCTAACATAGTTACGTACCGTCAACGAGATTTATATGATACTTCTTGCTTTCGTTATTGCCGGGAATTTTAGTAAACAAAAGTGATTAATCTGTACTTTTAATCGCGTTGTGTAGTAAAATAGGTTTATTCTTGTTCTATGTGTTACCCTAAAACATGTTTTACTATTGATAGTGCAAGTAATGTAAACACAGCAATAATAAAAATTTTCAAAATTGATGCTCATTGCAAGCGCTTTTCAAACTAAGCTCATGCAATAAGCTAACCTGGTGATGTAGGCCTACAAGGGGATGTCCGCCAGGTAAAAAAACGGACAGCGCATCGAAGGCTATACCTCTAGGGTGATGGGGAAATTTGCCTATAAAGCTTTGTCTTTTGAAAAATTAGAGTCTATATTATTGCTGATGAAATACCTCCTAATTTATGTTTACTTAGTTTTAAGTTACTCTATGTTTACCATAGTCCTACGTATACAGGTTTTTCTAAAACAACAGGAATAATTCTGAAGGCTGAAATAGTATCCAGGTTTTTCACCAGAGCTTGTTATCTGATTACGGAAATAACCGGTCGTATCCGTTTGTATTTTCCACTATGTCTGAACCTACCTCTCTTAAAGTTATTTGTCTAGTGTAATAGTAACCCACAGAGCATTACCCGGTTTTACCGGGTTACAAGTTATGTTAAATATATTTACCTTATTCATCGCAAGAAGTAGAACAAGAAGATGGAGGAAGTGGCAGGGGTGCACTTGGAATGAGCGGTGGCTCGGGCAATCAATGCGGTATGTATTTTAGCATGGAATCTGACGGAGTCTGTCAGGATGGAATATCGATATCTTAGGGGGAAGGGAAGGTGGCGGGGGTGCACTTTCTTTTTGACGACTACCCCATACGAGATAACATTGATCATGACGGTTTTGAGGTCGTCCGCTTAGGTAGTTAAAATGATACAACGAGGTCGGTCTTTTTTTTATGTAGGCTTTTATGTCAGTCTTTATGTATCCGAGGTCAGCGCCCCTGATGGGTCTTTTTGCAACAACGTTTTCCGTAGGGATGTGTAGGTCTGAGTTGGTACAGGCTTTTTCGTGGTTTTTTCCCTTTATAAAGCTAGGAACTATCCATGACAGAGCATGCAGGAGCTCCGAGACTAACCTTAGACTACGAGATATTGGAGTTATTATTATTTTACCTCTACACATACCGATTAGGAGTGGATGTGTCTAGATAACCTTGTATATTTGCTACACACAGTATTACGAATTACAGAGAATCAACCTTGTTATACGGGAACAGACATAGAGTTTGGTGTACTGATATTCATACTCTTCACACATCTCCCTCCTGCGGGAGCGCCTGCAGCAACTTGCCCGTGTGTTGTGTGTCCGTCAGGCATAAGCATACCGAGCGCCTGCAGTATGATAGGCCGATTCTCGCACAACCAGTTGACTATTTGAACTTGATGTATGTTGATCGGTTACACTTAGCGTAAGATGTTGGTCGGTTGATCAAACCGATCGTTTTTAGGCATTTTTATATATTATTTAAACCAACCATTGGGGCGACCTCAACCCCTCATCTAACCAACACACACCCCATACTCCACTTTTTCATAGGACACTAGAGCGAGATACCATCTTGTTCCCGCCAAATGGGCGTCACCATCTTGTTCCCTCCATATAGGCGCCGTCTTCATGTTCCCGCGCTTATGAGCGCCGCCATCTTGGAAAGGGGTTGGGGTAGCAAATCCGGCTTTCCTATTGGCTCGGTGTAAATGTTGTTCCCGCCATATGGGCGCTGCCATCTTGGAAAGGGGTTGGGGGTAGAAAATCCGGCTTTCCTATTGGCTCGGGCCCAAGCGACCCGTCTCAACGATAGCCTTCTCTACTTATTTAATAATCGAGTCAATACTACCAACTGTATAGTTTATATAATATAAGATTTGTTTGTAGATAAATGGTTCGAAAATATAAAGATTATATTAAATCCGGAGGAACGGACTTTTGCTTACTTCTTTTCAAGCAATTGCGGATTTTGGTTTTATCAACAAGAGTTTTTATAATCAACCATCTTCCAAGGTTTGTGACTCACTGAACATTTAGAATTATTGTAGGAACTATGGATCGCTTCGAACATTCAGAACTCTGGGGTCTATAGTTACCGCCTAGCCACGGCTCATGGTCACATGTATAGGATTCGTTATAATAAACGTATATACTCAGACACATCGAGGGCACTCTTTGTTACTGAGATCTCAAGTGACTGGAAAACCCGTAACACGTGCATACGTTTTCAGTATATGAAGCGCATATGAACGTCCAGTTCAAAGATTCTACAGTTCTGACCGCTCAACAATCGTAATCAGTAAAACGTCCCTGTAAGTGAATGTACGAACGTGTAGCTATTTTGACTTTCAGTATAGGACTAAATTTACGTGTGCAAAAGTTACGTGATGCCAGTAGTGTTCTTTGATTTACGTATGCATATGTGTGACAGTTTAACTTTATTTGTATATTTCATCACAATTACCTTTGATGATATTTTATACTCTGGACTAACATTGATGAAAAATAAATAACAAGAAATCAAATAATACATTTATCAAACAACTCCTGCTCTTTTTGTGTCTTTTGTCGCAACAGACATTTTGCCCTATCAGTTTCGATGCCTAAAATACATTGTTGATTTATAAATTACTACATAATTAAGTAAACCTGCCTTTGAAAATTATCCAATTTGTAGTTATTCGATAATGATTTCATAAGCATCTTTTTATCGGAATGCAGCAACTGTGTTCAATGTGCAGAACTCAGAACTGTTAGAATTGAGATAGAAGTATGCATGGACAAGTGTAGTAAAAATGTTTGTAAAAGTGGAGGGTATGAAAATAATGGATATTAAAAAAAATTAAAAATAAATCAGTTACTAATGTATATATATATATATATATATATATATATATATATAATACGTTTTTTTGTTCAATAATTTAAAACAATATAGGTTATTCAAATACAAGAATATTTATTAATTTATATCCAAAGCTTTTCGTTAATAAACAGTACCAAAATCATCTTTAAAATAACATCATGTTATTTTAATATATATATATATATATATATATATATATATATATATATGTATATATATATATATATATATATATATATACTGCAAAATATTTATAACATCAATAATATAGCATTATTTTGCAGGTACATAAGTTAGCTTATTAACTAACGAAACTTTGTTACATTTTAAAAATATTTGAACATTCAAGTTAATCACAACTTTCATAAAGTCAAGTCAACAAATAAGAGAGTAAATAAATATTGTCGTCGCTGAAGGGGTTTGAAGGAGAAACTTAATAAAATACTGACTCTATCTTGACCTAATAACATTGTCTCAGATACCGGCTTAACCGGGAAGATTCTCATAAGCGCGGCCAATAGAAAAGTGAATTTATTTTAAGAAAAGCAATACCTCCAAACTTGGGTTTTTCCTTTACAAATAAATCGAATTTTTACCATAAATAATAGACTGTTTTACCTAAAATCCGCAGGTGCAATTTATAAAATGGTTATATTTTCTATATTTCATAAATATATTGTCTATTAGTTGGCACTTTCAAAAACAAATTTCGCAAACTTATTTTCATTTGTTTTTACACCAATATCGTTTTACGCTATAGAGAGAAAACGTTCTTGTTACCAATGTCAATTTACATCATCAATACGTTAATCACTAACGATTGTTATTATTGTGTTTTAGTTAGGAATGACTTCATTGAGATTCAACTATCAATAAAACAATGCCAAAAGTATTATTTGTAACATGTTATTTCAAAAACATTTTTTAAAATTTTAAATACAGGAAAACTCATATTTTCTAATGTATAATTGTGTTTTACAAAATCGGAAGGTTGATATAGATTTTCATGAAGCTAAGTTGATTTATAATCAGTTAATTGTTTCACGCTTCGATCTTCTTAAAGTACAAAACATTATAATCCTCCTCATGCTTAAGTATCGAGCTTCAAAACAATCCAAAATTTTTAAGCGTTTTATTAATTCTGGTAATTTAATAATAAAAACCAGAAGAGACAAAATTATTATTTTAATCTCCTGTGTACGTTGAAAGTAAAATACAACCATTTATATAGGCTATAGTTATATCCGAGCCATTAATTCCACACCATTGTTTAAAATCGTATTGAATTTATTATATACTTTAATAACAAATTCCATAGACAAAAACGAATCCAAGTATAAAATTATTTTCTTCAAACAAGTTTAATTATTAGTAAACTACAGCGTTGTCAGTCCCTAAATAAACGCGTCTAAAACTTTATTAATTAATGACCTTCGGTTTATTTCAGGATCCCCTCCCATAATGCTTTGTTATACAGTTTATAGAACAGTCTTCGTCAAGTTTGATTGCATGAGTAGGTTTTTTAAAATTTATTCATTACATTCTGATGTTGTGGGAAAGTTATAAATAGTTTGCTTTTACTTAGACGTGATTTGTGGCACAGTTAGATAATAGCCAATTAGAAGAATGTAAATCAATGAAGTGCAAGAACAGGTACACTTATTGGATATATTTCAGGGCAAAAGCAATAAAAGTTTTTCATATACCTTCTACATAATCTAGTATGACTGTGTTAATAACTGGAGATTGTATTTTTGACAACGGATTACAATGCAGTGTTATTTGAATTATTTTCTCATTCAAGCTATTTAGTTAGTAAAGACATGTTTAATTTGTTTTTTAGTTTTGTTTGACAAGATTATAACCTCATTCTCAAGTGTCATAATGATTATAACATCTTCCATTGTTTTAGACCTGGATCTATGTAATAACATTTTCTGGTTATAAAATGCACCTAGCTGATTACTGGTATGAATAATTAGATAAAAATTTAACCCTACTTATATGACATATTAATTTTTCAGTATTTATCAATATACGTTTGGCTCACACGTTCAGAAAATAAGCAATTACTTCAATTAGTTATATTTTGATATTATGGAATAAAACATAATTCAGAAACAAAGAGAGATATATGCATGTGTATGTGTGGGTGTATGTGTTGTATGTGTGTGTGTGTGTGCGTGTGTGTGTTTGTGTGTGTGTGTGTGTGTGTGTGTGTGTGTGTGTGTGTGTGTGTGTGTGTGTGTGTGAGTGAGTGTGTGTGTGTGTGTGTATGTGTGAGTGTGTGTGTGTGTGTGTGTGTGTGTGTGTGTGTGTGTGTGAGTGTGTGTGAGTGAGTGTGTGTGTGTGAGTGTGTGTGTGTGTTGTGTGTGTGTGTGTGTGTGTGTGTGTGTGTGTATACACACAAAGATGTTTGTCTCTAACTTATCAGTACTCAAACGTTAACCCCTACAAAGTGTATAAACATTATGTTAGAAACATTTTTTATTAAATTGATGAGAATATGTAGTGCATTATTGTTTATGAAACATACCTAACGTAATCCGTTTATACATTTATTTTATTATGTCTTTGAAGTAAATATTCAGTGTTAATCCTTGTTCACTATATATAGCTTCTATATATATACACAAACTAATGTCAATTAATTTAACATTTTGTGAAATGCTATTTTAAAGTCAAAGAATTTTCTGTGGGTAGAAAGACGCGTTTAGTACTTGTAAAAGAGAGATTATAAAAGACCAGTTTCGGATAAGCAATTCAAATTTAAATTCCCATTACACCTAATTAAGTGAGGTTATGAAGATGGTAAAACAATGCTGGCATAGAAACTATAGCTTATCATTGTTTTAGAAGTCATTTACTTTCTCTCTCCATTGTGTAAACACCCCTAACACGTTCCAATCATTCTTTTCATATACGCCTCCATTCTTTATTGTATGGACCTTCTGACCAATTCATGTTAAAGTTGGTTTATGAAATAAATAATAACTATATTTAGAAGGAAATATAATTAATGATATAGATAAAATGGTGAAAACATAGGGTATCAAAATTTCTAACGAATACAAGTATGAAATAACCTACTTTCCAACATTGCATGATGAATTTATGGTGTGCATGAAAAAAATAAGAATTGAATAGTTTCCTTTCTGGTTTTACTGAAGTTAACCAGTATACGTAGGCCCTATTAATGCGTGTAAAATCATCTACAAATCACACTCACCACCAAAGAATAATATTCTCATACATATTACACGCAAGACAAAACATTATAGACCACTGAAACACAACAAAAATATATCCAAACACACATACAAACAGACAGTCTTGTTCGTAATTTAAAGCATGAAACAAATGCAAAATTCGGCTGCAGAGAAGTAAATGTAATACTTTTCCGCAATTAAATTGATATATAAGTAATTATTAAAAAAAACCAAAAACTTAAGTCTCCTAATATCAAGGATTAAATCAAACAACTTCCTCTTAATCCGCCTGTATCATTGTGGAGAAAGATAGCGTTAAAATAAGAATATAACAAGAGGCATTAGCTAATAAGGTAAACTAATGGCGTGTTACTAAAGGAAAGAAAGGTTTATGTACATAGTTTTTTCCGTATTGTTGTTAGTTTTATTTCAATAACAGTATTTTATTTCAACATTTGAACCAAATTTAGTAACATCGATTCTTGGCATCTGATTACCTAACACTATAAATATATCCTCTTTATTCAAATCTTGTATCATTACGACATAGATAAGAGAAGAAAAATAAATTAGAAATGGATTGATCCCATTGAGACGAACAATCTAATACAATAGGATCCGTAAAAATAAGGTAATAATAATAATAATAATAATAATAATAAAACAATATTGCAACAAAAATAATATTAAAAGCCAATCGCAATAGTGATTGCCTATGAGTTATAGTAATAACAATAATTACATACATGATTTCGTATAACAGTTGATCCTACGTTACAGTTATCAATAGGAAATTTATAGATATGGTAAAGTGGTTTCGTTTACTATTAAACATTACTGCACACTTGTTTTATATAGTTTTACCTACGTTATAGGTTATGTTACCTTATTTATATTACCTAATTATATTTATTTAAAGAAAAGTAACTAAAATCAAATTTATTTTTACTTACCTAAGTCGGAATTGACTTTAAAAATATTACCATGTAGAAGTAAAATAATTATTACTGTACATAATTGAGAAATGAATAAAACAATAGGTTTTTTCTAAAGCAAATTATAAACTTAACCCATCTACCTAAATCATAAATAATTTACAAAGTAATTCATACATTTTTATGTAAACTAAGTACATAGAAATTGATTTAATTATGTTCTAAACATTTTCTAGGATTATAAAAATTATATTATATAGTAACACATTGACATTAAGTACTTTTAAAGGAATTTTTGTATTTAAGGATTTTTGAATATACACAGCCATATTGAAGGCTTATACATGTTATGTCTGGGATGATTGGCATTGGGTGATATAGAGATTCTATAGAGAATTTAAAAAACGAGGTTCAAAATTTAACGATGGTGTTTAAGATTTCCTTAGCTAAAGACCTACCTATATAATATAATATATTGGGGAAGACTAGAATTAAGTTTTGTAAATATAAAACGCAGAAAATTCTATTCTTCCCGAAGACAAATTATAATAGAATAATAAAGCAATCGGTAATACCTTTTTGAAAGTTTAATTTTTTTACAAATTATATAAAATAATGATTTAAATATAAAGCTAATTGTACTTCTGGTTGTTTAATAGTAAGTTTACACAAACTATGTTAGTTGGCTTTAATTAGTAGTTAGACTGGGTAAATTATTTTCTTTATTTCTTATTTTCTAAGACGGAACTCTATTCAAATGTGCTTGTCAGTGTCGTGCCAAGGGTGGTCGGAGGGGCGCTCCTCCCTTGGCCTCATGTTGGATATAGACCCCTAACTGTTTTGTTATTTTTTTTTGTAAAAAATTAACATTTTTTGACACGTCAACTATAGATTTCCATTTCAAGCCAGCGGCCTACCATGGTTATTATACACACACACACACACACACACACACACACACACACACACACACACACACACACACACACACACACACACACACACACACACACACACACACACACACACACACACACACACACACACACACACACACACACACACACACACACACACACACATACACACACACACACACATACACACACACACACACACACACACACACACACACACACACACACACACACACACACACACACACACACACACACACACGTACATACATAAACACACACACACACACACACACACACATATATATATATATATATATATATATATATATATATATATATATAAAGATATATATGTATGTGTGTGTGTAAATTAATTTTGGAAGTATAACATACGAGAAATACACATCGTACCCGTAGCCAGTAATAAATAAATTAATTATTGATTTTCATATCAAATAATTAAATTGTATAATCAAAATAGTTATAATACGTTTTACCTATACCCCTCCTTACTTGATGTTATATTTCTCATACCAAATGTCTACATTAGCTAACAATTATTTCTATGTAAAAATTTGAAAAATTGTAACGTATTGACATTCACTTTACAAGCACAAATTTCTATCAAATTAGTAGAAAATGAGGACGCATTACTTTAAAACAGTGGCAATACAAATGCCATTAAACAAAAGTACCTAGATTTGGTTCCAAATGAATAGCTTTTACTGTGTCAGACATACTCTATGTATCCAAACAAGTTACCATGGTACATAGGCTACAGTGAATATAAGTTTGCCTTGATACTAACAAAAGTAAGAAGTAACATTAGAACATTTAGTACTCTGAAAATAAGCCTAGAACTTGCTAATGAATGAACTTTGACTATCGTTAATCAATCGTTTAATCGTTAAAAATAGTTGTAATTCAAACTGATTGTTGTAAATTAAAAAAGGTGACAAACTAAATAGGTAACCCATAAATTTTTCAATCTGTAAAAACTATAAAATATAAAATGATTTCGATCAACTGACAAAAAAATCTAACAAAAATGCAGATTGAAGACGTTATCGTCAGCCTGAGTAGCTCAAGTTTCATTCAGTGCTCTTTTCGACTAAATTGTTTCGATTAACACTTAATTATTTAAAATTATTTTCGATCATTTTATATGATTCATATTTGTAGACAACCTTTGCTTTAAGGGAATTTAAGTGGAAGCCACTTTTAGTTGGCAATGGCTTAGTTTCAACCCATTTACAATTCTATATCCGCCACTCTGTCCTCTACAACCCCATTTTTTGTCAGCCTATTTAAATAAATGTCACGACTTTCTTCTGGTCGCTTGTATACGTGGTTCGTGTTTGTAAGAATTGTGGATTACGTAATAAAAGATCCTTTTGTGAAACAAATTATACATTTTTTAAAGATTGGTCAGAAATATAATCTTCACCTGTGGAGAAAAAACGTAATATTCTTCATTTATATAACAAGGCTCAATGGGGTTTATCAAAGAAAAATAATCATTAAACAAATACTTATTTAACTTTTACCTAAAACTGTCATGATTTTCATTACTATATGTTTGCCTTTACTACATGGCATGGTTTTCATACAACGTTAAGATCATGAAATTGATAACTAACTGTATTTGACGTTAGCTTTCGCCATGAATGTATCCTATAAGAAATAAAAAATAAGTAATAGTCCGTGCCTAGAGCAAGTCCGGTTAGCGGAAGGTATATTTTATTTGTTCTAATGAATTCGAATTGAAATACATTTTGAACACGGTGGCACACGGTATTCTCGAATGGTGCTGGGCCGAACCGAAAGTAACCCGAATAAAGTCATTACGGATCAAAGGATACCGAACCCACTAACGCAGTGTGGACGTGCAGGTCGAATGTTCAATCTACTTTATATTGCTATAAATGTTTCTTTTGCTAGTTTTTCTGGTTTGGTTGCTTCAGTTTTTTAAATTATTATTTATACGTTAGGAATAGTAGCGATAAAGAAACGTGATCTTCACTGATATTTTCCGTGAGCGTCATTTACTTTGGGATCATGTAAATTCAGAATATAAACAATCGAAATAAACGACACGGTGCAACTGCCTTATGGAAACCACGGTTTCATTTACTATTGGCAGACCAGAATTTAGTTTCTTACATTAAAGTGTTCTTGTAGCGCTGCTGTCAAGGCATCATAGCCCGCTGTTACAATATATGACATTGCCTGCTCTGATATATTGATCAGGTAGCGTAATGAAAGATAGGAATCGCTAGTCACCAGAAAAAGAAGCGATACTGCAAGGTGCTAGCTCACTGAAATAGCTTGTATGAATAAAGTGTATTTTTTAAAACTATTTTGGGGAAGTCATACTTAGATTTTCAAAATCGGACTTCATTCCAGAAGTTTGGAAAGCAAATGTCACATCTGTATTGCTGGTTAAACTCACCAACATTATCAATCACTAAATCCTTCCCAAATTCCTCAGTACTATAGGCCTATTTTGTCTGCCTCGTACAAGGCTCGTTTATAGTGTGGAAACAGCTTTATATTCAAGTGCATAAAACTAAGCGTTATAAACCCAGCCCAGTTTTTATGGGTTTATATTGCAAACGTTTTGCAAAGTGGTGGTAAAATAATCACTTTAATTTTATCACTTTTATGTAGCTACAACATTTTAGCGTACTGAATTTATACTTTAATATAACAGGAAATGGGATAAAATTCAATGTTTGTAAAACGTTTGAAATATCCCATATTGCAAATATATGCAGCTTTGTATTCGTGTGTTTGATCCCAAATAATTCAGTAAGCAATTTATTTGAATCTCTTAAATAAACACTATAATGTTATTCTACAAATTAAATAATAAATATGTTTATTCCATTATTGACATTTGAATAATTTATTGTATATAAAAAACCCATTTATCTTAGTTTTTAAATAACCCTAATAAAAAACAAAAAATATAGTATATATATATATATATATATATATATATATATATATATATATATATACCATATTATATAGTATATGAAAAAAAGTATAATTGACCTTATTATTTATCTGTAATAATAACATTGGTAACTAGTAAAATGATTTTAATTCTAAAGATGTAGAATGTTTCTGCAGAAAACACTTTAGTTGCTATGATATTATTAAAATATTGTCAATAACAATAGATCGTTGTCTATTTGGAGCTGTTATTAATTTGATTAGTGTAATCAATTTTACATCAGTGTATGAGATTTATTCAATAAGTTTATTGAGTAATATTATATAAGTTATACGTATTATAAGTTGAAATAATATGTCCATTTTAATTCAAGAAAAGGGTAATTTTTGAGCTTTACTTATCAAACTAATAACTATTTAAAGTTTAGCGACTAACTAAAATTAGGTAACTTTAGAGTCTTAAACATTTCAAATAGTAAGATTCATCTGTTATATTACTAAAATACAATTACTATTTATTAGGAATATACTGTGGTTGAATTTAATAATAAATACACAAAAACCTCTTAACCACAAACTTCCTTTATTTTACCCTTATGTACATTTCGGTTACAAAGTAACCATCCTCAGAGGGATAACATACAAAGACTGATTAACGCTAGAAAAATACGTTATTTATAATCTATAGAACTAGTCACTCCCACTCCGACCGCCGCGGCCCCACCTGTTAAAAAAGGCGTAGCCACGCCCATCGAATGAAAACAAGATATCTCATGTCAACTTACTAAAATATAAATTAAAAATACAATAAATATATAATTAAAATTGTTTTTTGAAATTATAACCAACACAAAATTTAATATAAAAATATTAAAGATATGTAGATATTAGATATGTAGATAAAGATATTATAGATATAAATATAATCCTATTTAACAAATGAATATAAAATTAAATGAGGAATAAGACCTCTATCAGAATTTAATAAATTCTCAGGTTTATGTTTACTAATTTTTAAACTTTCGAAACTAATTAACAACTTATTAGTTCTAACATTCTTAATTAACTTGACATTATTAACATCTAGATTGTGATTCGTCTCTAAAATATGGGCAGCAATACTAGACTTATCAGATCTTTGGTATTTAATATACCTAATATGCTCCTTAAATCTAAAAGATTAGGATTTTTCGGAAGAAATTAACAACATTACATTTGGAAACTAAAGAAGAAAGCCGTTTTATTAGTTTACCTTTTGACAAAGTTTTAACCAAAGGGCTGGAGGGAATTTTTAAGAGTGTTAAATTGAGAGTTGCGTATAAAAATCATAATAACCTTAAAAATGTATTAGGTAATGCAAAAGATAAAGTAGAAACACTTGATAAATCAGGGATTTACCAAGTTAATTGTAAGGATTGTGATAAAATGTATATTGGGCAGACAAAACGAAAAGTAATAACTAGATTTAAGGAACATATTAGGGATATTAAATACCAAAGTTCTGATAAGTCTAGTATTGCTGCCCATATTTTAGAGACGAATCACAATCTAGATGTTAATAATGTCAAGTTAATTAAGAATGTTTGAACTAATAGGTTGTTAAATAGTTTCGAAAGTTTAAAAATTAGTAAACATAAACCTGAGAATTTATTAAATTCTGATAGAGGTCCTATTCCTCATTTAATTTTATATTCATTTGTTAAATAGGATTATGATTTTCATATTAAATTTTGTGCTGGTTGTAATTTCAAAAAACAATTTTAATTATGGATTTATTGTATTTTTAATTTATATTTTAGTAAGTTGACATAAGATATCTTGCTTTCACTCGATGGGCGTGGCTACGCCTTGTTTAACAGGTGGGGCCGTTACGGTCGGAGTGGGAGTGACTAGTTCTATAGATTATAAATAACGTAATCAGATTTTTCAAGCGTTAATCAGCCTTTGTATGTTATCCCTCTGAGGATGGTTACTTTGTAACCGAAATGTACATAAGGGTAAAATAAAGGAGGTTTGTGGTTAAGAGGTTTTTGTGTATTTTTTATTTAAATACAATATACTATTTTAGTCTACGCAAATATTTATTATTCAATATTGCTGCAAATTTTAACGTCAAGATTTTCAACTATTGCTTCTATATATCGATGTATGCAGAGGGATGGCGAATACATCTTTTGATCTGTCAACTTTTTCTTACCAAGGATCCCATGTGGAGAGAATACATTTTATACATGCCTTTCAACTTATATTTGAGATTCTAATTAAAGTGGGGATTAAGAATTTGTATTAAACTATTTTAAAAAAATACTAGAGTTTTTTAAAATAGATAAAAACTATAATTTTTTATATTTCCATTTAAATAATTTAAATTTTAACGTAAGCATAAATAGATGAACCTTATCTCCGTATGTAATTCTAGGTAGTTCATTATACTGAATGGGTCTATTACACTGTCGGGGGAAGGAGGCCAGTAATGAGCTTTGGCGGTAATATACAGAAATCGTGTACAAGTGGGAGGGAGGTGTTGTATCATGCAGACAATCTTAATGCTTAAGTTATATCATAAGCCTTAATTTCACACTTTAAGCGGATACTCTGTTTTTTAAGTGTATCTTAAACTCGTATGCCTTTAATATAGTCTCTCTCTCTATTATATATATATTATATTATATTATCTATTATATTCTCTCTCTTTCTCTCTCTCTCTCTAGCTCTGACAAACAGGGCATACAAAATATGTATATTTCTTTAAGGACCTTAGTAATTGAGAGAGTAATAATTCATGCAATTGCTTAGTAGTGGTCTCATCTGAAAAAGATATAAAGGGTAGTATTTTAATGAATAGGGACTACAATCTAATTTGATACACGGTATACGAGAAAACGTGACTGTTATTACCGTAACTCAGGCATGTGTGTGTGTGTGTGTGTGTGTTCATTTAGCATATCTTACGTACTTTTGCTTCCATGATTACATAGAAAAAGTCATGAATAAAAATAGAAAAGTTATTTCAAAAATAATAAATCATTTTCTTTGTTGCATCTTCATTCTTGTTATTAAAGTTCTAGTTCTCAATGATGTGTAAATTCATAAATAGTCCTATACGACATAATTAGTCGTAACTAAAATACTATTTCCCGCCTTTTGAACTTTCAAGTAGGCTATTTAAATACGATTGTTGAATCAAAAAGCTGGTTATCCAAGAAAAAAATATCGATTTTTCTCAATTTAGGACGTATGCTACACTGTAAAATTATTCTGCTTCCATCTCCGGAGTTAGTTCGATATTTCAAAACAGCGCCGGACAATGCAACCATTTTCTACAATTATACCAATAAACAAAAACTGACTAGTTACAACTGCGGTCATTTGTGTTTACAGTTTTTAACGAACAACATATAACCGCGAAAAATGCTCTGTTTAAATGGTAAAGGGTAAAACATCGCTTGCGATATACATCCTCCCAAATCCTACCCAGATTTGGGCAGCGAGAAATGGGAAATTGGATTAATTGACTTTATGACTTACAACACCATACCGAACATAGAGAAAGACGTAAATGATAAATTTAATTTTGGCTATAATAAAGTTATAGAATTGCCCGAAGGATTGTACGAAATTGATAATATAGTTTCGTTTTTGAAGGAAGCTATTCATGCAAATTTGAAGACAAAAACATTGCGTTTGATCTGAAAGGAAATAACAATACGTTAATAACGAAAATCTTCTGTTCTAAACCGATTAGATTCGACAAAGAGCACACCATTGGATCACTATCGGGGTTCGAGGCGAAGGAGTTAAAACCAAATATTTGGCATACTTCCGAAAATACGGTAAATATTAACAGAGTAGACATTATTCGTATAGTATTGTAAAAAGTTTTACTCGTACATACACACTGACATTACTTCTGAGACCTTACAAAGTTACTGCTTCCTAAGAATGTTAAAAGTTTTTACATTTGTTTGTATCTTGCAGTAATAATAAGATAGTAAATAGTTTTTTCCGCTGGTATATTGTTAAAAAAATCTCTTAATAATTGTACGTTTACTAAAAGCAATTTACAAAACAAGGTTTATTTAAAAAGTTAGAAAGTTAAGTATTGTATCTCTAGATTTAATTATACTTCATCAATTCACATAACCTATTACTTCATTTTGATTTCATAATATGGTAATTATAACTCAAATAATTTATGTCTGTCATAAAGCAAATAACTCCAGTAATTGGGATTTTACGTCCATTTTATGGACTTGATGTCACTATTAAGTTTGTATTATGTTATATAAGATCATAACTGTCCTATATTAAATGTAAGAGCTTTTACTTTTAGTAACGGTACTTACTAATTATATAATTAACGGTAACGATAGTTACTACTTATATAATTAGGTTCTACAATAATAATTATAAACTACTCTTTAATTGTAAAAGATCTAAAATATGATATCAACATTAAGTGTGTAGCCTACATCCTGTAATGAATGTTCGTATTCATGTGGAATAAAAGTATAAAGCGTCCTTATATATAATTTCTTTTTTTTTATATTCTTTTAACTTACGTATTTATTTATAAACCTCACTTGAAGAATGTGGTCGGTAACTAGAATGATATTTAGTTGGTTACCATGGTGACGCAAAGAATGCACGTAATTATACCGTAAATGTTTCAATATAATAATAGTTAATGTCTGTAAATAATAGAAATGGTAAACCATTCTCTTTGAGCCTCAAAACAACCTCTTGCATATTGGCATATTTGTTTCTTTCATAAATTTTTCTTATCTTATAAATCTGTTATAACTATCTATAGAATCCCCTATAGCTTATTTCACTCTATGACCTAATAAAATTACACCAAATGAAGTGTGACCTACTGCATGTTTGATACGTTCGAAACTTGTGATGAATAAACTCACGGTTTGATTTGCTGGAACTTACCGCTCTGATATTTCCTATATGTCAAGAACACTGTAGATTATAACAAAAAATAATATATAGTACTCTATCTTAAACAACCTTTAGCTTACTGAAACAGCTCAAATTAGGAAGACAACATTGACGACGTTAAAATTGAGGGAGGACGAAAAACGGTATTTTCGATGAGAGGTAATTAGTTAATTGACATTCTTGGAAAATCAAGTAACACAGTTTGTGTATATGTATCACACATATGTTAAATGTTTTAAAATATTTAATAGGTGTAGTAATCTTATGGAATATAAATCAAAAGCAAAATGCATAGAAGTAAAATAACAGGAAGCTCTTTAGAAAGCAGTTTGGAAAATATTACCTGTAATCACATAAATATACTATTCACTCATGTGTCACAGATTAAGTAACGTTCAAAGCAGGTCGGGTAACATACATTTTCCTTATCAAAACATTTACCAATCAAGGAAACTATTGTCTAAAATAAACTGTAAGTGAAAAAATATAACAGTTAAAGTTTTGTTTAAAATATAAATTGAAATTACTAGAGTTTTACGAAGCATTATAAAATTATAATAATGTAATGTTTTGATGAAAATTATTCAAAATATACCTCTCAAATGTTCCTGCTTCAAAGGATCTTTAATACTGGAGGAAAAAGCGATTGTATGTAATGGACATTGAATTTACTGCTTACATTTAAAATTCAATTTAACTCGTATTTCCTTGTATAATACACTTTGTGCCCTTCGCATTACATTAGTATCGCAAACAGCTGTTACAATATGGTTCAATGTGAACAAAAAAGTTACACACTTCATATACAGTTACTGCTTCTATTATAACCTAAAAGTTAAAAGGGATTTAGTGTAAGAGTTGTTTCCAGATTTTAAAAGCCACAACTGTAATAGTCGATTAAATTATTTTTGCTGTTGTAAAGTTGAAAAGATAAATTTAATTTGTTATATTGGAATTACGTAATGCGTTGCAATAAAACTTACAGACTTTTACTGTGGTAAGGTTGTATGGATACATTTATTTTCAATAACCAAGAATATCTGTGAGACAAACACAATATTTAAAATTAATAATTGAGTAATTATATTTAACATTATCAATAATTAAGAAGAAATAATTTATGGCTTTATCTACAACATTTCACAAAACAATATTTGGTATATTAGAAATGATTTTATCGTTTGTACGGTATCTAATAGGACTGAAAGAAATATTGCCCCATAACTGTCAACGAATCAGTTTGATTCACCATAGGTTAAACCATATTAATATTAATGAAATTCATTTTTTGGTTTGACACTGGGAATTCGGTAGCTGCCAAGTTGAATGGCTTAGAACTGTCTTGGCAAGTTGCCTGCACTGGCTAGAGTCTAGATTTCTAGATATCAATAAGGCTAAGTTCAATTGTTATTGACACTTCTTGTTGAGATAGATAAGATTTTAATTACGAGAGTATCGAGAATTTCATTAAATACAAACCATGGATTCGATTTTTATTAATAGCCTGTTTCAATCATAATTATTGTTTTAATTACCATTTATTAACGGTAATTAGAACTGATTTCTTGAGTAGCCTTAAAAAATCTATGAGTAGAAATTTTAATTATTCTTTTTACACACCAATTTTTATTGTTTAATAATGTCTTTAAAAAGTTGAAAGATTATTTTAATACACGCAAAATGATTCTTTTATAAATAAGTACTTTGTAAATATCAGAATGTGTTTATAATTGAAAGTACATGTGCTGAAGTAAGTTAGTAATTTCAGAATGTAATACAAACGTTAACCTATAAATTGATGTCTAGTACTTAAATTAAAAGTGGAATTTCTAATACGAAGTTAGTATTGATGGAATAGACACAAACCTAATTCCATTTTCATGCATTATAATTATTTTAATAAATTGATCGTCATTAATAACATTGTTTTGTAATAAAGTTTATGGTAAAACTATATAAAACTTTATATAAAAAATAAAGATCTGGCAGAAACAATTATTACGGCGAAATATATTGTAAAAAGAAATCAAAATTTATATAAAAAATAAAATTATAATAATGTAAATATATATTATATGAGAGAAATAATATTATTAAATACGATTAAAGTAAATTAATTAATACCAACAATCACCAAATTGAGTCAATTATGAAAATGATAGACATTTTGTGTCGATTATGGTAATGCGTATTTTTATTAGTCGTTATTCATTTTTTAGCCTGATATTATTTTCCATGTAGTATGACCTAATTACTAAACCACCTTAATATGTCTGCCCTTCGTCGGAAGGGGCAGTAACGGTACAGTCTAATTTAGTTAAAACGGGAAAACTATGATACATTTTGTTGCAACATTAGTTTATAAACCGTGCAGTGCAAGTTTTTATTGCTTATAATTATAACTTACACAATCACTGTATTAGTTTGACAGTTTAGTAGAATCTGATAGTACTACTAACTAGCCAGTTTTTATATTTGCAGAATTCCCAACTATCGGTTTCAATAAAACAATGTCCAAAGAGACAGCGTGTTTGGAAGATACTCAATTTTCCACTAGTGTTTTTGTGTTTTGAAGACACATCAAATCTATAAACTTTAAAACTTTATTTCATTATTACTCTCAATTACTAAACGGAAAACTTAAAAAATATAAATTTTGTGTGTGAGTAAAATACTGATAGACGTTAAACGTGTATTGTTATCTAGGATGATATGCTGAATCAAGCCTCTGCTCAAGTAATTTAAAAACCATTACATATCTAAAATCGACAAGTTTTCATAAGTAGTTGCTTTTCGGAGATTCTCCATTAGAAAATAACCTACTACAGTTATAAACCTACTACAGTTTTTATTCCTTACATTTAAATGTGCTTAAACAAGAATTTTATTTGGTATTTTCTCTAATCGACTTTAAGAGCTTAATAAATGCAATGCTCTCATCTTATTTGAAAAAAATGCTTGTAGCAGGTTTCGTGAGAATTCTATTGTCACGTGATAACGTGAATACACTGTACTCCACAGTGGAGTGAAACTGAAAACAGAACAGTTTCAGAAACTGAAACAAAAAGCAGAACCGAACAGAGCAATAATGACATCTGTCATTATTTCGATATAACCTAGAAATCAGCTGGTGTTTTACCACAGTTCAATTTCCACCGCCTACTAGAATCTGCCGGCCAGAATCTAGGCTTCTTTTACTGCAAAGAAATAGTTTTGCGATCCAGTTACCAGACGCATTGAGCCTATTCATCTATGTCCTAGACTAGGAGTTTCCTTGATCTACGAGTGTCAATCTAGTTACTAGTTGTTGTGCATTTCCGTCTTTGTCAAAGACACACTTCTTACAACATGCCGCATTAGAATTCAGCAATCGTTTCTAGTCAAGTGCTTTTAGCCGGTTACATCGGGTTCTAACCGCGTTATAATATTACACCGAATATTGATTATGTTCAGTTAATGTCTTAGATGCGTTCTAACTATAAATTACCGCAGTCAAACTTTAATAAGTCTATTTAACCGTATTCTAAGTCTGAATGCCATTGTATTAGGCAAACCGCGAGGGATTTCATTATACCACAGACAGTTAACTATTTAACCTCGTGAGTGAAATATCAAGTGTCAATTAAAGATTTTCAATTGTGACGATTGAAGTGATTTTACTTTACAATTATCTTAAATGAGTTGTAGTTCTTGCCACTCGTCGAGAACCTTCTTTCATCTCTGCTAGACACTAAACAGGCCTGTTTCGTCGAACGACTCACCGCTCTTTAAGAACCTCATACAGTTTGATTGGTAAATGGCTTAGAATTAACTGCTACTCATGAAACTTGTGTTATCTCTCTTTTAATTATCTTTGGTGTTAAACTTAAATTCAGTGTAGTTTTTATAATTAAAGCAGACCCCATACTGCTCCAACAAAGCGTGGGTGGCTCCTCCGGACTTTATTGTGTAATCTCGTATATTTTTGAACTATCTTATTGATTTATAATATTTCATGTTTATTATATTTTTTTAGTTCAAGAAATGTTTTTTTTTAAATCATAAGATGAATAAAACAAATAATCTTAAGTGGTATCTATTATATGCAAGCCATTAAAGGTATTTTAAATTAGTAAAGAATATAAAAATTAAGGTACTATAAACACAACACAACACACACACACACTGCCGCTGCCTTTCCACTAAGTCTGCACCCTCTCAGGGAGAAATTTCTGTCCCCGATTTCGCGCTCCACAATCTACCAACAAAGTACCCACATTTACACGTTTTTTGCATAAGCTATACCTGGTGATGATGGACTCTGTAGGGCCGAAACGCGCAGTTCAGCCACGGTCAAAATATGTTCCCACCCGACTTACCATATCCTGGTACCTGTGGTGTGTCGAGCGTGATCTGCCAGTGGATAAATCCCTACACTTTACTTAAAAACTAACCAAAATATTCGAGCTCATTTAGGTGATAATTTATACCTTGAAAAGTTGTGTTTGAGTATAAATTTATGTGTTACGTTCTTATTGTAATAAAAATAATAGTTTACTTAATAATTATTTAATTTTATTCATAGTTGCTGGTGGGGAAATATATCATAAACTTTTATTTACTAGCTTTATCACAGGTTAATTTTAATAATTAGAAACCTTTTTTGTTTGTTTTATTCAGTTTTAATCACTTAAAAAATTAAAATATAAATTAAATATGCTTTTAAATAATATCATTAACTATTAACTACATTTGAATAAATTGTTGTTATTTATTTACCATTAATTATAAGCAGTTCTTTGGGCATGAAATATATTTGAATGTTTTATAAAGTTCTAAAACGTTCTTAAAATCTTAGCCTAACGTTCATTAGTCAATTGGATACCTCTATTATTTAACTGTTTCTAATGATTGAAGTCCTTATGAGAACATTTTGGTTCTATATAGTTCAAAATTTCACACGTAAAATCACATACATATATAACTATAAAGGAATAATAAGTTATATCTATTTATTTTATTTTATGTCAATATAAATTTTTGTAGATGTAACTTGCTAAAGTACTTCCTAGTGCCTTTGGATTTAATTTATATTTGTGCTCCCAATCATAAATGTTAAGGTTTTTAGAACCGAATTTACTGGATTCACACTTTTACAGTTATTTGTTGCTAGATTTAGTATATATGGACATAAAATAAGTTCTATTCACTCAAATAATAAATCATCGTCTAATGATTTTCATTATAAATTTCTTATTCATTTTCTGATATTGACTCTAAATAAATTTTGTGACTATTCGTTTTGAACAAATATAGATTTTGACTATATAACAACGTTAACTTTATTATTTCTTGATCTTATGATTCTCGAACTTGCGATTTATTATTTTAACAAATTGATAAATTATGACCACCAATTTTATTACTGTTTCAAAAATAGTCATTTGTTTATATATTTTTTTATTATTCATTTTCAACAAGTGATTTAATTTATACATTAAGAAAATGCTTACATGAATTTGAGAGATCTTTACTAGTTTTAATAAATGCTTAATTTAAATTAAAATTTAGAATTGCCCCGAAAGTTTTCACTGGGATGGCTGTGGTCATCCTGGATTTTCCTGGACCCTTGGTTCTTATAGTCATCGGGACTGATCGATTTTGGGGCCATTTTTATTAAATATTTACATAGTGAGAAAGTTCAAGTTCGATTTCGTGGGCGGTCGAAGGCAGATCATCTCCACGTCCATCTTGGGCTTGAGTGTTTTTCTCAGCCACGGAACAGCATCATGGAACTTCCTTCTGGATCTCCGGAAACCTCCGTCTCCAACGAAAGCTGAATTGCGATTCCCCGTTAGCGGGCATTTTCCCCTACCCTTGCTAACGGGCTTATCAGTTTGTCAAGATTGTAACACATAGTCTTCTTTACCATTCAAATATTACAAATTTGAATGACAGTTGTACCCCCTCTATTAATAACTTGCCCTATTACGCCACTCGAAACTATTTCTTCCCGCGCTTGACACTTTTCCAATTTTTTGAGCATTTATTTAACCATTTATTAATTAAATTTAATAAATAAATTTGCGAATAAATTTGTTGTTAAATTTTTAATTTACAATAATCTTTTTTATTAGTTCTTTAAAAATTCTCCTACATTTTGGTGGTTTCTCTTTACTTTTATTATCTTATTAATTTTTGCGTTTTGTCTTTCATAAAGAACAAAAATTTCTTTTATATTATTATTACAAGTTAGAAAAAAATGAACTATTCCGTGAACAAAGTCGACCCTTTGGATCAGCTTTGTTTACTCAAAACAGATTGTGTACTTGCTTGCCTACTATTTTCCCTTGCAGCGATGTCATTTCTAAACTTTTTCAAAAATAATATTTTAAAAAGATTTTGGCCTAAAAACAAAATCTTTCTTTTGAGACGGTTTTGGCTGTCTCAACACACACACACACACACACACACACATACATACATATGGGCCGTTCGATATAATTAAGCTAAAATATTAAACTTTTATTAAAGGCGACTGTTTTAAGTCGTCATTAGGAGTGATGAGATTTTGACGCCAGTTTGTATATCTCGTAAAAAGATGGAAATTCATTCTACAAATGAATAAGAAACACATTAAACTCTACATTAAGACATATTAACTGCTCAATAATTATTAATTACAAATGATTGATTATTACAGATTATTTACATATTATTAAAAAGGTGATATGCTATAATAATATTACTAAATCATGCTATCATACGTTTTTGCAAAGAATGATAATATATGTTACGGTCTTATAGAAAGAAACGCTATAGTCAATAACAATTGTGTACTGGTAAAGTATTGTGGGCACTTTAAATTAAAACCAAAATAAGCCGAAAGTTACCATCTATCCTACATAAAGAAAGTTGTACATGAAGTATAAATATCACTCCATCATAACGAATACACACAACTCGAAATTGTTTTATTTCCGCCGAAAACAACCTGAATAAAGATACTGGCAATTGGCAAACCGTCGGGAGCAATTCTCTCTCCAAGACGCGTTTTCGCTTTCCAAACACGTTGGTCTAAACAAAAGCTTTGTGAAACAAATAGCGTTTGCTTATTTAATCGAAAACAGAAAAACCTAAATCTCACTTCGGTAAAATAATCTTCTACCTGGAAGAGTATATTATACTTATGTATAAAACGACTCATATTTTTAGTTTTTCTAAGATTAATTAAAAATTTATGATACATTTTGCAAACATAGGACACGTTTAAAAATTTGTAAAGCATATTGACTGAAATAATTCAATCGATTCATATCAAGAATTCAGGAAATGTAATTAAAAACTAAGGAAACTATTTCTTTTTAAATAATTTAGAAAATATATTCCCAAGAAGTATGATTAAATTTTGTAGCTTAATTTTTCTTTCAACTTTTATAACAATTACAAACTTTATTGCCAGCGAATAATAATAATTTATTATATTGTAAACAGTTTATATCAAAATATTTAATTTAATTTCCAAAGTTTATAACAGACGGCTTAGATAAATTAACTTTGATTCGTACCAAGCTTATTCCTTTTCTTGACACAGGTGGAAATGTCGCGAGTTATGAAAAAACTCTATTCGAACAGGCAGACAAAATCCATGGCTTACGTAAATAGAAATTATTATAGCATTAAAACTAAGATTTATCATTGTGATGTGTTAGAATATGCTGCACGTTCGCTGATACGAAAACTACAAATAAAGATTCTTCTGTAAAATAAAAGATATCTACAACCTTGGTACCCGTATATTTTTACTAAATCATGCATTTTCTGTTTACGTTAATAAAATTTAATGTAATACATAAACTAATATTTAGTATTGCAATGCTTTACAATATGCTCGCTAACACGAAAATTACAAATAATGTGGGATAGTTTTTCATCATTAGTGTCTTGAACTATAGCTTCCCCTTCTCTTAGCCGAGCTTCCGTATAGCACCTCTTGGCAGCTTACATATTTTTTTGTAATATAAGAATTATAGGAACATATTTGCTTGTGGCCTATCTGGCCCACTTGGCTAGAAAATTCAAATTTACTAATCATTCTGTTATTATTATAAAAGATGTATAAATTATCTTTCTATAAAATAATATTATTCCAAATTACTTTAGAAATGGGCCTTTGTAGTTGCAAAATGAGAAGTTTCTGAGTATAATTGTAGAAAATTCAAGGAATTTCTTTTATTTAATCAATAAAATTGTAAACATAGGTATTGTCATAAGATGATTAATTTGCAAGCGAATGTACACATGGAGATAAATAGAAAGCTTTTGGGGTTAGGAACTTTTAGGTTATATCTATTTGAAATAAGAAATTTTTAGTACTGTTGTGTTTGTAAATACCTCGGTGACGCTATCACCATATTAATACGCGAGGAATAAATTATTGATAAATAAACTACAACACACAAGAAATAATTTAAAAAACTGACATCATATAAATACTATTTTATTAATTTCCTACAACTAGATTGATTTCTAGTGACTGTCAGCTATACGAATATATTATCATACAAATATATTACAATATTTAAATTAATTATTAAAAATATACCTTGAAAAATCTAATCAACGTCAATGTGACAAATATGGTAAACAATCTAAGTGGGCCCGTCTTATAAACGTAGGTCTTATCGAGTTAAAACTTTCCATGTCACATCAACTTTGGATATATGTCTGGTGACATTAAGAATAGATGCTGAAAATTTAGAAATATTGTATAAAATGCAATGCCATATTGAATTTTTTATTAACAACAAAGTATGCTTAAATTTTAAGACCCAAATGAACATTCATCAACTTTTTTTGCTACTATAACATTGATTTATTGGTCTCTAAATGAATGTAATCAACATTAACGTGTACATATGGTCAAAAGTTGAATTCGGTTCATCTTATAAAACGTTACCTAATGATGTTGAAACTTAGTGTTGGAAGTTAGTTCTTACAACCAATAATATGTAAAAAAACGAATTATTTTGATTTTATATAATTTAGGAATTATAGAAAATTTATATTTGTGAGCCAATTTATTGAAATAAATCTAGTTTTTACGGTAAATCTAGGTTTGTATTTTATGGGATAAAAAACGAAACCAACTTTTACCTATCCACAGCACATTAATTTATTATTTAATGTGGTGAACAATTTAATTGGCGAAAAAGATTTCCATCGCTCAATGATACACAAAAGCGACAATAGGTTGCCCATAGGTTTTCATAGGTTAATTCTTCAGCCTTTTAGTCTAGAAAAGCCCATTTTGAAAGATCTACATTCTTGCCGAGCCTTGCACGTAAATTTGCTATTTGCACGGCACGGCTTATAAATCTTTTCTCGCGAGACTCTTCAGTTTCCTCCTCCCCAAAGGCGTAAGCCACAGCAAGAACGACGAGCAAAGCAAAAACTAATGTACGTTTGAACATTTTGGAAGTCTGAAATAAAACAAATATAAAAATAAAACGAAAGAGTATAGTTTTACACTTCAACAATGTAATATCGGTTTCCTGTTTACTCTGACACGTATATTTGTATTACTAGAGTTAAACTATGTAATAGTAGGCAACTCGAATAAAACAAATATAAAAATAAAACGAAAGAGTATAGTTTTATACTTCAACAATGTAATATCGGTTTCCTGTTTACTCTGACACGTATATTTGTATTACTAGAGTTAAACTATGTAATAGTAGGCAACTCGAATAAAACAAATATAAAAATAAAACGAAAGAGTATAGTTTTACACTTCAACAATGTAATATCGGTTTCCTGTTTACTCTGACACGTATATTTGTATTGCTAGAGTTAAACTATGTAATAGTAGGCAGCTCGAATAAAACAAATATAAAAATAAAACGAAAGAGTATAGTTTTACACTTCAACAATGTAATATCGGTTTCCTGTTTACTCTGACACGTATATTTGTATTACTAGAGTTAAACTATGTAATAGTAGGCAACTCGAATACAACAAATAAATGCAAAATAACTGTATTGCACGAATACATTATAAAAGATTTTGCATAGTAATAGTATAATAGTTTTATAAAATTAGTCTAATGTCTAAAACGACAAATTAAAAGCTTCCTTTCTATTCACTGTAATGGAAAATACGGCATCAGTTAGTGTAAAGACAATGCAGCAGAGTTGTTTAGATAAAATTTGTTTCATTTTGTTTTAAAATTTATACTTAGGTAAATATAATTTTACGAAAAGAAAAAAGGCGTGGTTTAAACCTATATGAAGTATCACAATAAATAAAAAAATTAATTGTCATAACTAATTCAATATGTACTAATTAAGTATTAGCTTGATTTTTTATAAAGAAGAGCAACTTATAAATAGATATTATTAGAAACATCGAAGTGATTGGAATCATGATATATCTAAGATCCCATACAACTTTACAAATGTAAATCCGATAAAAAAATCTACTTTCACAGATAAAGATAAATGCCATTTCATTCAACAAAGAATTCAATAAAATACAAAAAGTTTTGACGTTAAACTACCTAATATAGAGCAAAGGAAGACAGGAGAGCAGTGGCTGTGAGTCGGACAGTATCTAAGACGCAAGACATGACACGTCACATAAGGTTAGAAAAAACGATTTAAATTATATCTTCAATCACCTCGTGATTTTAATTAAAATCAAGTGTTATATTGTAGACGGCACTATATCCAAGCAATAATTTGTGAAGTTGGGTAATTACATTTGTGATTATTCATATTCCGCAGCTATCAACATGGTATAGACATGGGAAGAAGAGTCCATACATATTTAGGTCGGTATGTGACAGGTCAGTGATAAAAGAATTAGGTAAGTTAACGGAAGCATGGTTCTAATATACCAGAAAAATTTATTTTAAAGCATATTTGATTAATGATATTACTGTATACATTTATTGTAATCACATAAGAATAAATCAGAAAGTTAGTACGGTACGCTATTAAAAATTTCGTAAGATCAAATGACACATAAATAAATAAAACTGCTTTGACCAGATAAGAACAGTAATTAGTCATATGTTAGTAAAAGCACAAAAGATCAATTTAATAAATGTAATAATATTAACACTAAATATAGTTCACATAGGCTATCTTGACTCACGTGTTTGAGGTGTCTTACTACATTGCAGACTCATATCTCAAACCACTTATATATTGTAGCAATTACTGAGTTAATTGCATGTGGGTGTTGGCTTTTCAATTATTAGTTATATATATTAATTACTAGTAATTATGAATCATTAATTAATATAATTACATTGCTTATTGTATAAAATATAGTTCTCCAATTAAACTATTGTTTATTAATTTTAAACATATGAGTTTTGTTACATTTTTTAAACAAAATTATATTTAGGAAATATTTATCGTTAAGACAAAGAAAATTGAATTACGTAAACAGATCATAGTTTGGTATTACACGTGGTCACTCACTATATAGTGAATCAAAAAGACCATAGTTATACCGATAAAGATCAGATAGGATAGGCAAGTAAATACTTTGGCTTATAGACGCGAGGTTAGTTAGCAATGCATTTTAGTTTCGCTGCAATACAGATGAAAAACTAAAACCAGAAGAGAGCCTAGAAGAAGAGTGATTTTGCCGCCAATTTTTGTTGATTTAATGTGACTAATTTCTGTTACTGAATATTATGTAAACAAAATAACAGGGGTTAGTCTGCGGGGACCGGATGTACTATACAAATTGACGATAGCCGATTCGTTTTTTAAAGATCGTGTCGGTAGTGTATCTCTCATGTATACGTCTCTGAACCACGCTGCCCCGAATATCTTTCCATTCCTACATTTTTCAACGGTCTAATGGGTATACAATCTATCGACGTTTCCTTCGTACATCTTTTCTTCTTCCCGCGGCCTTGTTTTTTGTACGGTTTCAGTAAAGCCCTTTGCCTTGTAGTCGTTTCAAAAGCAGTCGAACTGTACGCTGTCGAGAATGACGTCGTTTTTTACCGCCGCCAAATGCGGTCTTGGCCTTCATTACGTCCAAAGCAGCAGCGCGTTCACTGAGCTATGCGTCACCCGCTTTGACCCGGTTCCAAGCTTTTCCCAATAATAGTAAGAAGATAAGTGTAATTCGACTGAAAGTAAATCGATGGCTTTATTAAAAACACCAGGACGTACACGCCCAGTTTTTACGACACCACGTTTACGAATAACTGGTGTTTTCCGTTTGACATCCATTATATTATTGATTTATAAGAGTCATCCACGCGTCTACTTATAAAGCATATCTTTCAAGATTGCCTATAATTCTCGGAGTCGAGTCTTCTTCATGCATCGTATTTTCAAAACTTAAACATTTTAAAGTGTTCCTGAATTTATTATTGCTAATTGCTAAAGACCTTGTCGATCTTCATGTATTTATTTTTCTCTTTTTCATAGGCTTAGACATCTTAGCGAACTGCTTTTGAATGTCTTCATACATTTTTTTCACTTTTACTAAAACCACTATATCATTCTCCCCAATATCGGCAGCTACATTACATATACGCAGACATTTACCGTTAAAGTAGTCTCCGTCTTGTTGATTTCTTTGAGTAACTAAAGCTTTACTAGTAATCCATGTTTGAAACTCGTTCAAACTGTACAAGCTGACGCACTTTTCATCGTCTTATCTTTTATGTAAGTTAGATATTCGACGGTGCCCTGCATTAAATGTGTATTTAGCGCCTTCTCTAATAGGATATTGAGTATTTTTAATCATGTAAGGCAAAGCGACCGCGTCATTCCTAAACCTTTGCTCTGCGTCGTTGATAATTCTTTTATCTTTACAATCCCAAATGTTTTCATTGGTGTGTAAACCTATTGTCTTATTGATTTTCGAATCAAAGTATTATTTTTGTACAGTATCGTTGGAATGTATAGGGTTGCCTAATCGACCTAAAGCTCTCCCTTTAGTGTGGTACTTGTTTACTTTATTATGGAATGTAAAACATTTACTGTAAAGGGTTTGCATATTGAAAGCATCACTATCGGAAACAGGATCGTCTACGTTGTGTAACCGATTACTAGAAAAAGTAATCGCCACCCGGAGTTATATGATTATTTCCAGCTGTCTGCTGAGGTTCCTCCGAGAAACGTCCAAACTTATCTTCTCTCATCGTATTAATAACCTAGTTTTTCTATATCCACTGCCTTTTGTAAAACCAGATTCCCTCATCTCTTCTATAATGGAGAGAATTTCGTTTTCATGACCCGTATGACCTACCTCTTGAGATGACAAAAGGAGTCGTAACCTATCATAGAGTTCGTTAGGGTTGTCCCAACAGGCATAACCTTTACCGCTATGCCAACCGGTCGGAGAAAATAATCTCTAAATAATTGTCTTGTACTTGGTGGAATTACTAACACGGTTTATAGCTGGGAGCAGATTCAAACTTTTCTTATGAGCATTTGTCTTATACAGATATGCCTATATGTGTTCAGGTCGGCCTTTGTGTATAAATTCTAAGTTCAATTGTTAATTTAAAGTCAAGTTCAATTGTTACTGACACTTCTTATTGAGATAGATACGTTTATAGTTACAAGAGTGTCGAGATTATTGATTATATTTTTGACTAATAGTCTGTTTCAATAATAACTAGTATTTTAATTATTATTTAACAGTTTTATTTAGTATTGTTTTATAAATTAACTGCAAAGATAGTAGGAGTCGAAATTCAAGTTAATTTATAACATTTGTAATAACTCTATAAATCAACTGTGGCGTATTATTTAAATAAATAAATAAAATCTCTATACCACAAAATTTCTTTAAAAATTTATTTAATAACTTTTTTCTTTTATTTAAAACCTTACATTTGTAGAGGGAGGAATATACTGCAACACACACACACACACAAACAACAAAATAATAAACTTTGAATAAGTGAAAATATTTTTAAGTTGTCATTAAGTTATTCATACGTATTTATGGTTTTAACGCCAGTTTGAATATCTCTCTAGCCTAAACTAATAGTAAAGATGGAATTTAATTTAAAAAATTAATGAGAAAAACATTAAATTGCATATTATGACATATTAATTTCACAATATAATCATTACACATTGATTAACTATGAAACAAACTGATGTGTCCTAACACCGGTAATAACATTAAAATAAATTATCACATTTGTTTTGCAAAGAATGATATTATATGTCACTGTCTTATAAAAAGAAACATTATTTTAAATAACAATTGTATACCGTTAAAGTATTGTGGGAACTTTAAATTAAAATCAAAAGAAGCCGAAAGTTACAATTTATCTTACATATGAAATATGTGCATGAAGCACACATATCACTCAATAATAACGAATAAACAAACCTCGAAATCGTTTTATTTCTTCCGAAAACAATCTGAATAAAGATCCTAACAATTTTCAAGGCGTTGGGAGCAATTCTGTCTCCAAGTTGCGGTTTCGCTTCCTAAAGACGTTGGGTTAGACAAAAGTTTGTGAAACAAGTAGCGTAAAACTGAAAAACCTAAACCACATCTGGTTAAAATAATCTTTACCTCGAAGCACGACTGTGACTCTTGTATGAAACGACTTATATTTTTAGTTTTTCTAATATTTAATAAACATTTAAGATACATTGAAAACATAGGGAACGTTGTAAAGTATATTGATTTAAATAATTCAATCATCTCATTGAAAAAAGTGTAAAAAAGAATGTAAATTAAAACTAAGAAAACTGTTTCTTTTAAATAATTTTCAGAAAAACTTTCCAAGAAGCATAATTAAATTTTGCATTTCAAAGTTTTCTTTTTACTTTATTAATAGTTATAAACATTATGGCTAACTAATAATAATAATAATTGATTATAATGTAAACAAATAATATCAATATATTACATAAACATGCTCTCAGGTGATCTTATAAATACTGTATTTGAATACCCGCAATTCATGGATCTTCTACTTAAGTAAATATAATTTAATTTAATTTAATTAAAACTAATATTTTAGTATTGTGATGCAGTTAAATATGCTGCACGTCCGCTAATAGGAAAACTGCAAATAAAGATACTGCAAAAGGTATCCGCAACCTCGGAACCCATATACTTGTAGAAATTAGTATTATTATTGAACTATAATCCATGGCTTTGTCATATTATTTCGTTCATTAACAAAGATGTACCGGTAGCAAATAAACGTTCTTGGCATGACAGTGGAATTTGTTTTTAGAGTATTGAAATAGCGGCAACAGTACAGTGCATCATCAGGAATATAAAGATGCTATCACGAGCTTCCTATTGCGTAAGTGACAAAGATAATTGTGGTAAATTTTAATGTCGCGAACGCTGAATCATAGAATGATTTACATCTTATGAAAATCCTTCACGGTTCTCTAGCTAATGTCGACAATTACAATAAGATTTTTCATAGTAATAGTAATCATATGATTACATAATTCATTTAATATAATTCATTTAATTACAATAATTTAAAAAATATATAAATACAATACAAGTACATTTCTACTAACAGATCCACGATAGTTGAAATGGTGACGATGTCTGTCGTTTTTCACAATTCTTAAAACATCACTGATTAGCATTAAGGGTAGCTAAGTGGTACGATGTTGACACTTTGAAGGGTGCATATCAATGTAGGGATAAGTTTCCGCCACTAGTGTCTTGGACTTTAGCTCTCACGTCACTCAGCCAAACTGTCGCACAGCATCTCTTGGCACCTTAACTATTTATTGTAATATTAACTTTATAGGAACATATTTCCTTGTGGCGTGTCTGGCCCATTAGGAGAAACAGAAAGAGGAAGGGTTCTGCACCCATACAGATTACCTATGCTTTGGTTGTATTTTGCACTTGTGAGGTATGCACATTTTATTCCAAATCAGTGTGTTTATAGCTTTTAAAAATGGTAAGCCTATTTCACATCTTACCGTTCAATATGAAAACCTATTACAAAATACTAATTACATTTTACTGTCAAATATAATATAACATGGTTTTGAGAAAATATAGAACATAATACACTCTAAATGAAATAAAACGTTGACCTCTATAACGTTGTAGAAAAATCGATGGAAATTTTATGCAACGATTTACTGAAGAAACAACTGTGAGGCTAAGGGATAGAGGTGAAAATCCCCTAAATAATCTCTTAGTAATAGGCTTTAAATCAAGTCACGCTGATAAGCTAATTTTAGGAGGAGATAAAGATGTTAGATCTTCAATTCATGTCGAGTTATATTATTCATATTAAATACACATATGTAATAAAAAAAAACCTAATTATTTGTCTAATAAAATATAATTACAATCTAAATAATATTGTAACTTTGAATAACATTCAATGGTTTGGGATAATCATCACAGGAGATTGGGATTATCGTTATAGTTAATTGCTATTATCATCATATGGTATTAGAAATATCGTCATATAGGATTGGGATTATTATCATAGGGGATTGAGATTATCGTCATAGTTGATTGGTGTTATCATCATATGGTATTAGGAATATCGTCATATAGGATTGTGATTATTATCATAGGGGATTGAGATTATTGTCATAGTTGATTGGTATTATCATCATATGGTATTAGGAATATCGTCATATAGGATTGGGATTATTATCATAGGGGATTGAGATTATCGTCATAGTTGATTGGTATTATCATCATATGGTATTAGGAATATAGTCATATAGGATTGGGATTAATATCATAGGGGATTGAGATTATCGTCATAGTTGATTGGTATTATCATCATATGGTATTAGGAATATCGTCATATAGGATTGGGATTATTATCATAGGGGATTGAGATTATCGTCATAGTTGATTGGTATTATCATCATATGGTATTAGGAATATCGTCATATAGGATTGGGATTATTATCATAGAGGATTGAGATTATCGTCATAGTTGATTGGTATTATCATCATATGGTATTAGGAATATCGTCATATAGGATTGGGATTATTATCATAGGGGATTGAGATTATCGTCATAGTTGATTGGTATTATCATCATATGGTATTAGGAATATCGTCATATAGGATTGGGATTATTATCATAGGGGATTGAGATTATCGTCATAGATGATTGGTATTATCATCATATGGAATTAGGAATATCGTCATATAGGATTGGGATTATTATCATAGGGTATTGAGGTTATCGTCGTAGTGGATTCGGATTATCGTCATAGTAGATTGAGATAATCGTCATAGTGAATTGGGATTATCGACGTAGTGGATTGGGATTATAGTCATAATGGATGGGGTTATTATCATAGAGGATTGGGATTATCATCATAGGAGATTAGAATTCTGGCCATAGTGGTTTGGGTTGATCATCATAGGGGATTTAGATTGTCGTCAAATAGTTGGGATTATCATTAGAGTGGATTGGGATTTGACCATAGTGGTGTGGGATTATGATCATAGAGGATTGGGGTTATCTTTATTTTTTATTGGTATTATCATCATATGGGGTTAGGATTATCGTCATATAGGATTGGGATTATCTTGATAGTGGATTGAGATGATCGTCATAGTGGATTGTGATTATCATCGTAGTGGATTGGGATTGTCATTATAGTGGATTGCGATTATCGCACTAGTGGTAGAGTACCGTATTGGTATAAATAGCTTCTAGGTGATTGTTTATTATTATTATAGGGGAATATTTATAGATTTAATAAATAATTTATAGAAACCAAAGTTTAAATTATTATTATTTTACCCTATAATAACAGTTTAAATTTTTAAAACGCTATATTTTAAAATAATAAAGTTGAGATCTACGTTGTATTGCATTAAAACATCACGACAAAATTAAAACAACCTTTTATTTTGAGCCAGCTTCTTACTATCTGCTTCACTATTTGTGTCTATTACACTTCAATAAAAAATTCAAATAAATGTATAATAAATAAATACGAAGTGCAAAATATGTTTTAATAATTTTGCCTCGGAGGTGAAAGACATGACTATTTCTCACCTATAGGGAAGACGATCATTCTAGAAAATCAATATTTACATACAAAAAGCGATTCCATTCTACTACTATCATAATAAAAAAATTTACATTTTTAAAAACGTGATATATTTGTAAATGTAAAAGTTTCTTTAACGTTATGCTACAAAACTTTTCGGGAGATGAGACTCATTTTCTCTCGGGTCATAATATCGCAGACTTAAAACTGGTTTAAGAGATGGGGAGTGCTGAATATGAATAATGTCAATGGAACTTTAAAATGTTTTTATTGACAGAAATGTAAATGTTTTCGGGAGAAAACTTCCTCTCGTTCTGAAATTTTATCAGTTAAGACGATTAACTAGTAAAACGCAGTCAGATTTCACCTGTTTTTAAAATTCTCTTTGATTTCTGTCAAGTTGACCACTAGCAAAATATTCCAATTAAAAGTTTTACATTTAATTTTTTTTAGTAGGTATTCAAAAGCTTACAGTGCGAAAAAGTTATTCCCGAGGACCGAGAAAGTTTAATGTTATTTTAAATAAAGTTATTTTACAAAAGGAGGACGGTTTTTGAAAAACTTACCAGTAATAATACCGCCTTTCACGTAATATTACACAACTAAAAAAAATATACTCAAACCAAAAAAAATAAATTTAAAACTAAACCTTTGCGCTTTAGGAGAAAAAATATTTAAAGAGAAAGAATTAATAAACCATAGTCAGCACTAGTTTCTATCTAAATATATTGTACAACATTATTTTTGGTTTAATTTTATATATTACGCTACATATAATATAAAAATAACAGGGATGGTATCATCGTTTCTGACCCTTAAATTAGAATATAAGGACCATTGCTTAAAATTCTATAAAAATACCCACTCAAAGATCCAGACTAAGTAATTTTAACAGTTTATGACGGTTCTATTTCTTTTAGATCAATATTGAATAGACCTAAAAAACCTAAAAAGCTAAAAAATTAATATAACACGGACATTTAAAACAAAAAATTTATTTTGTTACATTAGACGTAGTCTATATATTTCAAAGATATGTGGAAGATATATATATATATATATATATATATATATATATATATATAATTAAAATAAATTACTTACTTGTAATCTGCCGAGATGTAATATTTAGATAAATTGTTATAACATCTGTAACAATATGTAGGTTTATATTTTTCACTATTGTTTGTATACCTTTCTCATTCCATTATTTTAGGTTTATAATAATATATATGAAACAAATAGACAATTAACGTAATGCCAACAGGAATTTCTAAAATAAAATATATTTGTTTTAGGGAGTAAAACAGGGACTATGAGTCTTTTTCTCCTTACAGTGGATTTTCTTAGTTTATTTTCTAAGTACATTTTTAATGTATGCAGATTACTGATAATAAATAAAAACTTATCTGAAAAAGGTCCAACTAAAGCATAATAGCGTATGGAAAGACTTTCTTTCTGGGAGCTACATTTAATAGTCATATATTAAGGAACTAGCCTACGTAATATTCTGGAAAATAAAAGTTTTAGAAGTTGTGAGACAATCCACTCATATATTGTGACCTCAATTTTGAAAAGATAAATTTCATTTTCTCCCTACGTGACTTATAACAATGAGCGCTAACTAAACTTACGTCCTTCGTGTAATCAAGTTGGGAACCTCAACTCTGTTCCTTCTTCACTTTGGAACGCCGAATTAATTAGTTTTCGTTTAAGTATTCTTTCCAAACGATTAAAATATATTTTCCATAATTTTAGTTTTATCATATGACTATAATCATAAAAACATTTGGACATCTTAATTATTTTAATTTCACTTTAAATTTCTATTTCTTGTAGGAGATACCATTAGAATTTCGTTATTCAATTGTACGCTTTTAGTGTGTCTATTTTGAGATGTAAGAACAAATAGTTTATTTCTCTCATTAAAACTATAGAAACCTACCAATATCCATAACTTTTATTTTGGAACTTCTTATTGATTTAAAGAAATAATAAACATCTTATCACTACCGGTAAATAAGTTTAGTTACAATAGCAAAACTCTGACTTCTGGTATATATTTTTATAAAAGATCAAGATTTTATTATTTATTTATTGACCCATTTCCAATTAATAATAACCTTGCAAAATAGTAATATTTACAGCCTCTGGCCAAACTATTAGGTTAGGCAATAATAAATGATAGGAATTTTCCGATTTGTAATATGGAATTGATTTTTCTTTTTACTGAGAAATATTTTTGTTGTTGTCATATACTTGATTATCAGTTGTTATAAAAAACGTTATTTCTTATGCTTATGTAGAAACATTGGGAGCTATTCTTCTGTATTACACAATGTACAAATTAGCTGATTGTTTCAAAGACCCTCTTGTGTAGTTTGTTTAAAATATTTTTTTACGTTTTGTTGTTTTCCTCTTATTTACTTTTGTTCAAGTTTTGCGGTAGCTCACGGGTCCACAACTCTTCCAGTGTACCTATCCAGATATAACCACGAACAATACTTATCTAGATTCATTCGTTCACCGTGTGAGACAGAAGAGAGATCGCGGTGTCAATGGCCCTATCCCGTTACGAAACATAATGACAGAGTCTATCTCCATCTCTCATTATGTTGCAAAACGGTACAATTAATAGGACCGATAATGTTGATAGAGAATCACTGGTATGTATTTTACCTACATAGGTCAAATTCAAAACATCTCCATTAGTGAGTAGGTCTCGGAATAGATTCCCCATGAAGTTATCAACGAAACCAATATCAATCACCTCCTATGATGTGTCTCAAACCCAACACATCCCGTTATTTGGTTTTCATTTTACCTTTCGAAGCAAACCTCAGAAACCGCCATCTGCTCAAACACACTGTATCAGTTTTATTATTCTAACATTCTTTATTTTAAAAAACTAAATACTTTTATTTTAAATTAGTAATAAAAGGTTAAATTAAAAATAACAAGTTTGTAACGTAGCCACATTTGGTGTGTGTTAAAAGTTTTCTTCATAAGTTTTTATCAATTAGAATTTAGTATCTAATTCAAACCACACTATGTTTATGGATAAAAAGCCTGGGAAAAGTTGTTGATTTTATATTATTAGTTTGTGCCTATGAATAATACATAACTCCAAATGCAGTTGTAAACTTAATGGTTTTTTTTCTTTTTTGAATCAAAAATAATTTGGTATTTTCGTTAAACAATGTAAAACATTTGGAAAAATATTTGTAACCTGTATAGAATGTTTCTGGTTTTTAAACAAAATAATGAAACCATTTCTAATTTTAATGCAGTACCCTCAGCCTCCATAAACGAAATTGGGATACAATATAAAAATAAAGGAAAAACGTATATTTTAAGGGTTAAAAAAAGACAAACAAAATAACAAAAAACAACGAAACGTAATGACATGCTTCCACTGAAGATACAACCTTAAATTGGGGGCGCAGCTCTAACACATAACCTTAGAATAAAATATTCAGTAAATAAATACATGTCTTGGATAAAATCAGGCTATTATTTTTAGGTGAGCGTGCTGTTTTATTTTTGTGCTTAGATTATAAAATGAATATTTCTCAAAATTACTTCTGTTAACCTGCAATAGGTCGTGCAGCAAGGGACGCCCTAACAAATATAGTTAGTGTTAGGGAATTGTTTAATTCTTTTGCATTACAAATTTGATGAGCTAGGTAAGTGACCTTGGCCTTATCTGACACCTGTTTCTGGTGATAATCCCCTGACTAAGAGTTCTGTAGTGATGTGGATTAGAGGTAAAGTGTCGTGTCACTCTTCAGTTAGGGCTGTCGTAACAGCGCGACCAGTTGTGATTTAGCAGATTTTTACAGATTTTAGCAATACATTTGATTTAGGACCAATCATAATTGAACACCTTTGATTTTATACATTCCAAAATAACACAAAAATGTAATAATGTTGGAAACATTACATTCGGACGATGAAATATCACGAAACAGAAGAATTATCCAATCAGAGGTGATTTCTTTCTACAACGTATCAGAGGAAGGAGTCCATGTAGTTGATAGAAAGAAAAAGGAATAATCAGTAGAAAGATTTAGTAACAGAGACGGGCAATGGTTACAATCAACGGGTTATTGAACTTGGCAAGATCAATTTTTAGATCATATGTAAGGAAAACACTGAGATGAAAATTGTAGAAGAATATTCTTCGCCGAGTTAGCAAAGGCAATTGCAAGGCTTATCTTTTCAAAAGATCTTCAATTGAAAACTTATCCATACCGCTCAAGCAGAGTAAAAAACTATATATTTGGTCAAAAATGTTCTATCAAAAGTCAAATTCCACATACGATTGTTACCAAATTATGTCACATTTTTATAAAATTTAGTTTTACTACAATAACTTATTATTTTGAATTGTATTGTTAATAACACTTCATGGAAATTCAAGAACTATACTACTTATATAAAATCTAATTGTTTGATGCGGAACTTTCACAGAATTTAATATGAAACTTTAGGAGGTAAAGACCCACGGTGTACCTACAGTCAAATAATGAAGAACCGTTACACGAAACAGAAGGGTCATGAATGTAACAGATCAATCTGTCGAGTGCATACTAGATCGTCGGTCTTGATTTGCAGGATGTACCATGAAGGAAATTGGAATAACGGTTAGTTTACTTTAGGTTAAATAATATTTACTTGTATAAACGATTGAATGTTTGAAACTGCTAGATCTGGCAGCTGTCCAGAGACGTCGCGAACAGATTTATCATATCTAAATTATTTCCTCCTTATTTCTTTGTTCATGGGGACATTTCACAAAAAAACAAATATTTATAGCATAAATTAAAACATATCCATTGCTACAGACACCATATTATCTATAATATCCCTATTTCTACTATAACCATAACCATTAAACATTAAAGAATCTGGGTAAAAGAAGTATTACTTAAATAGCACATTTAATTTTTTTTTTTTTAAATATAGTCTTAGAAACATTTATGTAACTGCTCGACTTTGACATGAAGAAATTATAGTCTGCATGATGCAACTGCATTCTGACCACTCGGCTACCTGGGTTGACCCGAACGTGTCTTATCGCTCACAGCTACTCAACAGCTGTTAACTTAATGAGTCATGAAATATTATCCCCACTAGGTAAATTAACTAACCTAACTAAATCATATTGCTTATAATAGTAGCGACTATTAAGAAGTCTCGTAAAAATACAAAATGAACGATAACAATCACACCATATCTTAGAAAAAAATAATAAATAAATGTTTGGTGTAACATCTTAAAGTACTGTAACAATCTAGTTACTTATAGCACTCATAACAATCAATTCATCAAAAATACATTTATTTTAAAAATAGTTTATATTAGTTCACTTTTAAAACTTACTTACAGTGAAACTAATAGCATTAATTAAAATACAAACGGTTCATCTTTTACAAATTGTAAGAACAATGTTAGGAAAAATGCACGCTCGTTTTGTATACATACTGGTTTTATTCTATCGAAAAATATCAAGAAATTAAAATTAAACTAAACCTTGGCAATCACTTGAAATTACTTGGCTTTGTTAGCACATTCAAAACTTTATACGGGTTTATTATTATAACTGATCTACTCGTATTTTAAAATTATAAAAAAAACGAGATAAAGCTATTTATACCAAAATTTCACGTTGCTATTAAATTTTTAAATGTAATGTAGTAAAACTTTCAATCAAGACTCTACCACAAAAATGTTTATAATTTTATACACTTTCGAAGTTTAATTTTGTTAATTAGTATTGAGAAATGTAAGTATACAGAAAAAGGCATATAACATAATATTAAGATACATATTTCAATAAACGCATATCATTTAGTCAGATATAAATATTCATCTATTTAATAAGAACGATATATTTATATTTATTAAAACAGTTTCTAATATTTTGTTTCTCTTTTTACAAATTTATTTAAGTGATGTAATTTATTATTTTTATAAATTATTTTATTCATTGGGTACGTTTTTCTAACAAAGGAGGTTGGTAAATGTTAAATCTCACTTTAGCTTGTAAATACTATTTGTTTTGACAATCAATATCGTCATCTATAGCGATATAGTAGACATTTACCTTTGAATCCGATTGTTTTTGCATATTTACATTTAGTTTCTAATTGGTGTAAATAATGACGTAAAACCAAAGTTACTGTTAACTTTAACATTCCACAATGCATTGTGTTTTAAGGTTAACTAGGTTAACAGCAAAATATTATATTTAAATATTTGAAATTCTACCTCAGACATATTATAACCGTTCGTTTTAGAATGATTAATGTAATGCAGTAAAAAGCAAGGCCTGTTAAAACCACACATTCAGTTCCCACGAAAACCAAAAGGGTTGACAGCTTTCTCGCTGGAAAATGGGAGAAAAACTTCTCTCTTTCTATTTGAAGACCAATAAAACCCTAAAAATTATTCAAGGAAATATTTATGTTATGAAATTTTTCACAGCTTTTCATAAAGAATTTGGGTTTTCTTTAAACTTAAAGAAAAACATAATTATTTTATTAAAATGTAGTTTCACTGTTCGATATAACAATCGGAAAAATACATTTCATGACAATGTAATCCTAATACTGAATAAATAGCTTTTCTCTTGTTAATAATATTAATATATATTTTTTTAATATTGAATGTATCTGTTTTTCCAGTTCTAAAAGTGTGTCTATTTTTTTAACGTTACTTTTTTTTATAGACCTACAATAGAATGTGGTGTCCCAGAAATAATAAATTATAAAAGTAGCGATACATATATATATATATATATATATATATATATATATATATATATATATATATATATATATATAATAATTTTAAATATAAGTATAAAATAAATAGGACTTCAATATTACAAATGATTTGATGTATTGTCATTATTTATAAAAATGTTATATTGCTATGAAAAGTAAGAGAAGATGATTTGAAATAAAATTCTCTGAATGTTCTCTAACATTCTTTGACACTCAGAGGTAGTTTTAGACCTTTCTTAAAACAAGTTGCAGTAATATAAATTGGTTTCAAATTTGACATTATTCCAATTGTATTGCCAAAGAACAGATTTCACCTTGATCACATAGGGGTGTTTATAATTATAAGAATGAAGTATAAGTAGCACCTTACAACATCTAAGTAGCACGTACCTTTAAATGTTGTCACTATACCCATAAATATCTTAGTCAAGTTCAGTGTAAAAATAAAGGCTAATAATGATTGATCAATAATGTAACAATACACGTTTGAGGAGATTTTGTAAATCATTAGATTTCAAATACTTCATGTTCTAATATATTTCTAAATCTGCTAATAAAAGATTACACACAGAATTTTATATATTCGAATGTTTTTCACAAATATGACTTTATATATATATATATATATATATATTTGTGTGTGTGTGAGTTTGTTGTGTGTGTGTGTGTGTGTGTGTGTGTGTGTGTGTGTGTGTGTGTGTGTGTGTGTGTGTGTGTGTGTGTGTGTGTGTGTGTGTGTGTGTGTGTGTGTGTGTGTGTGTGTGTGTGTGTGTGTGTGTGTGTGTGTGTGTGTGTGTGTGAGGTGTATAAAACAACTAAGAATTTTCAACTACAAAAAGTATGTATTATTCAAAGATTTATGTTTGCAAACAGTACCAACATATTCAGGAATGAATAATGCAATAATACAAGTTATATAACATATGATAAATTTGAATGATCATCTTTTTTACGAAATTGATGACGTTATTAAAACGTTTATCTTGTTTCCGTGTCGTTATAGACATTAAATATAGTATCAATTTTTCATCGTATTAATATTTGTTCATTTCTTAATTTTGTTATTAATAACGTATTTATATATTTCATATATCTTTAATTTAATTTATCCTTTCAGTTTCATATTTTTTATATTTGGAAATTTGTGTCTATGTTTCACTTGGTTAATATCGTAATAAATTTGGAAACAATTATGCTGATTTAATTTAATTTGCATTATTCCATTCATTCCTGATGATGTTGGTACTGTTTGCAACAAAACTTTTTAAATAATAGAAAATTAATAAATAATTCTGTTTGAGAATAATAGTGTTTGAATATCCTAGGTGGTTTTGATTATTACACAAGAAAACCTTTTATTAAACATAAAAGTAATCTATAGCTTTGCAAATATTCCTTCATATCAAAACAATATATTGCCAAACCAAGATTGAGTCAACGCTTTGCTGGTGATACAGAAATGTTGTTATAAACATTAAATATGTTTATACAGAAGGTTTTCTATAAAATCATATTATTATGAGATCCCTCATCTTTCCTAATTAGTGTGTGAAACAAGGGCAGCATCATTACATATGGAATGTGTGACATCACAATGTGATTTGTGATGGCCAGGTCGTAAAAATGTACTTTGGAGAGATGAATAAGTGATGAAGTTACAAGGCTCGATCATACCGAGAGGAAAAAGATTCCGTTTAAAGAGTCTACATAGAGAACTAGCATAGAGTTGTCAGTTTATTCTAAACATCCTAAAAAGAAATTAGGTTGTTTCTCATTAAATTTCAGTTTAAAAGTGTTAATTAAATATTTACAAACTGTTTAAGTGAATCTGATGACATTTTCTTTAAAAATATGTGAATCTTATAAAAAATAATTGTTTACAGGATATAAAATTTGTTGGGTTAAGATATTACTTTAAGTTATAATTATAACTGCTTACATAAGCCTTAACCATTGTTAAAAAATGAAATAAAAAACTTCTAAACATTTCTACTCTTAGTATTTCAGCATAAATAAATTAGACTATATTCGTTTTCTAGAATAAAAGCTTTTGAAGAATTTTGCATAAGCATCATTCAACATTTAGGTAAAACTAATTTATTTTGTTAAATTAATAGGTATCAAAATTTTGCATTTTATAATTATGGAAATATTTTATTTATATTAAATGTATGACTTTATGATTAGAATAGCTATTGTTTTATAATTAAAATTTATCTTTGTCCGAGTATTTGTCATTTACGTTTACACTGATTTTTCTGTTTGGACTTACGTTTATTTTTATCGGTGGAGGCATTTTAGATTACAATTTTAGTGTTTCAATAGATGAGTAATTATACATTAGTTCATTTCCACCATACTATTTATTAATTAAGACTTTTTGATTGTCTTTCTCTAAAAATCAAATGCTGTAATTATAGCATTTAAAGCATGTATTTTTCGTCCATATAATTTGAACTCCTATCTTATATTGAAAACGTATTTTTGTTGCATGATTACAAATTGGTATTACTGATTCTGAAACTTATAATGTCATCTCTTATTCTTTAAGCGGACGTTTAAAAAAGGAGTCTAAATGCAGAAATTAGTAAAAAAACCAACATAAAAAAATTTAATTCACTTAGCGTTACATAGGTTTTAATTACTAAAGGATTTTCTGTATTAAAAATGTACAAGTAATTTTTCAGCATTTATTTTTTTAATATATTTTTAGTTTATATTTCTAGTGAAAAGGGTTACGTCTTCTGAAAAAGAAGAACTCCTAATTTAAAAATTACATACTGTTACACCAATTTCATATTTGGCCAAACGTCCTTTAGTTACCCTACCTTCATTAATATCCTTCTCACCTTTCAACTTGCAACGTAAGTAAATACATAGGTTTTCTAGTAAGCAATTGGATAGAGTTTCAACTTTAACGGTCAAATGTGTTCGAAAGGCTGATAAAAATATCCTTACATTTCATGTTTTGTGTATGACCTAATAGGGAGAAAACAAAATATTCGTTTTTTTACGTTGCTACAAAAACAAAAGAAATAGTTTCCTTAGCATACATAAAGGTCATTGAAAGATTCACATTAGAATTCTCTCAGATTTCAATATTTTAGCTGCGACATTTTAAAAAGTATTAAGATTCACTGAAATAGCCCAGTTTTGCCAATGAAAAACTTTGCATAATAGACTTACGAAAATGAGTCTATGGGAATGTATGTGTAAAGTGTATGATTAATAATTTGGCTTACCCTAAAGAAATACTTTGTTATGAACTCGCCAATCATTGCACCTATTTTCCATAAACGTAATAAACGATGAGAGTCATTGTGGGTTTTTCAAGAATGGGCTTTTTAGAAAGGCAAAATTGGTCAAGACTACCAAGGGCTTTTTCTAACATATAGTGGGTTTACTATGAAATTATGAATAAGCTACTGAGGAGACCATTCAGAGAACCGATGACTTCTATTTATTTGTTAATGTTTCCATTATTTTAGGAGAGTTCTACTGGTCTCGAGTAGTTGTGGAAAAGTTGACAGCTCACTATGGACTGGTTGGAGTATCGTCTCGTACAAGAGGAGGGTCCGTCATCTATCCAGCCCTGTTTGTAAGGGTTTCAGAGACTTATAGACTGGTACTACGATTCGTATCCCCAAGGTCCACATTTTGGGCCTGACGTAAGTAGAATAAATAGACGCTTAAAAAGAATACAAAATAGCGTTCCACCGGGACAAGCTATTGTTAAGTACGTGTTAAGCCGTTATCGGGGATGATAACATCCAGGTATGAAAATGCCAATAAATAATCCTCAAGACTATCACCCTATTTTCAGAGAGCACTATTTCATTAAAAAAAAGTACAGTAAATTCTTTTTACCCTACAAAATATATTTCTAGGTATGCTATAGATAAGCTATACAAAAATTAATAATTTGTTAGGTGGCGAAAATGTATAATAAAATCTGTTACTAATAAAAACGAAAAAACAATTTTAAATTTAATTTTAAACCTCTAACGAACTAATAAAATCTCTCTAAAACAAATAAAAAATACTTTCTCCAATAGAAAAAATATTACCTATGACATGTTGGATTATATATAATGTTACTTGCAAATAACCGGGTGAAATATTGTTTGAATGATTTCCAAATATCTCAAGTTAAGCCATTAAGGCTTATTACGATAAAGCTAGTTAATATTATTACTAGCCTAATATAAATGCCTGCGAATAAAATAATTCGATTCTAATAATGCTGGATTTTTAATAATGATAAAATTATGTGACCAGGTAATAATTAGTTGCATGTGAAGCAATATAAAACCCGGTATTTCTGGAATCCTAAAAATACTCTGGATATCATTTTACAAATTGTAATAATTACTACTCAATGGTTTTCGATTTCTGAATTTAAAATTTCATGGTATGACTGAATATATTTACCCTAAAGGCCTATTACATGTTATGTTATACACGTTAAATATACATGTATGATTTGATAACAATCATTATTATAAAGCTTTACTGATAAAATTAACTATTACCTAAAAATATCCGATAAAATAGACACAATCTATATAGAGCTTAGTATTCTTGCTAAAATATTTTAATTTTACTTTAATAAATTGATTTTTTTAGTTTTATAGTGATATTGAAATCATTATTACCAGGATTATGAAAAAATGAAACTTGTTTACATCATTTTCTAAAAATAAAGAAGCCTACGAGTGTAGAGTAGGCGTGTGTAAATGTGAATTGGTGGGCAACAACAAGACTAAATCTTCAATATTTAACTAAAGTTTAAAAAGACTCAGCATATTTATATTTTGTCCGTGAGATAGAACTGATAGCGCTCTTGATAAAGAAATAAGAGACAGAAATATACAAGACCGCATATATTGAATACGATTCTGTAGAATAGGAACATCTAAGAAAAACAAAACAAAAATTGAATAAATAATACTATTATTAAAAGTAATTGTAAAGTATGGGAGTAAAGTATTTAATATCAAAAATCGATCAAAAAATTACTAAACAAGATAGAGATAAACATTTGGCGCAGATCTGAAAGAATGTCAAGGTTTAAAAGAGAACCAAACTATTGAATAAGAGAAACCGTTGCCCCCCACACATTCACCCAGGAGATAAAAACCAAACAGCTGATGTTTCACGGTCTTTTACAGAGGATGAGGAATGAACGCCTGCCAATGGATATATTGAGATGGAAACCACAGGGGAAACAATGACATGATCGCCCAAGAAGGAGCTGGATAAGCAGCTTGTTGGAAGAGAAAGGAATTAAATCGGATGAGTGAATGGACAGGAATAACTGGAGAATAGATGTCAGTTAATGAAGCAGAAAATTTAGAAAACTGATATGTTTATTAAAACGAGAGATTATTGCGAATGATCACTGAAAGACAAATATTAAACGATGATATTTTAGGATTAAATTCATTGATAAAATCTAGGTAAGCATTTATACGGTCAAATAAATCACATCATTATTTGCATAATAATGACAAAACGCTGATATTCGAACCAGGTATGTGCTATGATCACGACTATAAACCATATGAAAACATAGTTAAGTGTAATAGAGTAACTGGATTTACCTTACATAAAATGAGAGGTCGTAAATTTTGCTACTAAACTCTGTATTTAATATGTTCCAGGGTAGTATGAATTCTTTTTTAGAATAAATTTATGTTCATCTCACTGCCAGTAGCAGGTATTCTGAATCAACAACAATTTACGAATTGAATTTTATTACAATAAATTAATTGACATATTTGAATTTTGTGAGTATTATCAATACTAAGATGTAGCATATAGATGCCTTGATATTTGTTTAATTTTACAAAATAAGACATTTCCCTATAGTATACAAAATAGGCCTACAGAAAAAGTATAACGGCTAGGGAATGGTTTGATTAGTAATGAAATATTATATCACTGTAGTATATTCAAGTATAAAACAACTATATATAATTAAAACAAATAACAAACCAAGAAAATTTTAAATTTCACTGAGGGGTTCGTTAACGACCAATAATTTTACATAAGACTATAATGATCAAACAGCATATTTAAGATCTCAAGTAGCATATTTAAAGTTTATGGTTTAAAATTAAAAATAATAACAATTCTAGTATATTATGTTACTAAACTATTATTTGTAATATACTTCCCCGGACACTTGAACCTCATTTAAAAACCTATTTACCGATAATTTTAAATGGAACAAAATCAGAAATAAATACTTAAGCTTATAGTTTCCCAGAATAATTTTGAAAAATAAGCATACAAATAATCTACGGAGCCTATTATAATTTTTTCATTCTTATAATTATTAACTAAAAACAAATCCTATAATATATAAACTATACAGTTAGTAGTTTTGAACCATTTTTAAATACATGAGAATACATAGTTTATTAACATATTATTACATTGTTGAATTATTATAACTTAAATAAATGTAATTACTATAGAATTCTGACTTTATGCTGACTGAAAAATGCTAAAGGTAGAGAGGCATCTCTAACGATTTAGCTTCCTAGAACTAGATTATTAGAACATTATCTATCACACACTTATTTATCATTATCTATCACCTACCTTTATTAAATTAAGGAAACCTAACTCACCTCCAGAAATATTATTAAGCCTAGAATTTACTTTGACTGATTGTCACCTTCACAGTTTTTAAAGCTTACGTCAGCACACACAATGCAGTTTACTTTTGCCGATAGACATTGTGACTAAGGGGAATGTACAATGTAACGCTCCTTTTATTAAACATAAAGGGTTTGAAGCACATGGAGTGTTTGTTTTGACAATATTTTAACGTCTGTTATTCGGAGTGAATAAGAATAATATTATAAACTTGAAATATCCTGAGGGAGAAACACATTATTCATATAATCATAGACAAGAACATAACATGAGGTGGTGTGTTTAAGTATATATGTACAGTAGATAATATCGCAGTAGTGTAGGCAGATATCGCGGTGTCGTTTTTATTTACCCAGTAGAACATTATGTATTCAGAAAACGTTTCACGACCAAGAACCAGGCATATATTACTTTGTACGTCTAACGGGAGAGAAAAGATTTTGTTCAAATAAAAAGTTTATTTTTTAAGTAAAATAGTTATAGTTTTATTCCAAATTCAGATAGTTTTAATTTCAAAACATATTTCGTAAACATGTTTCACCATTTTTAAAATTTCAATATTAGGATCTTGTTTAGTCTTACTGCGTAGTATTTTTATTTCGTGTGGCATAATTGTGCATAGGTAATTAAATGTTATCGCACCAATTACCAGAGAATAAACACACTTTGTAAACAATTTAGATGGGTTTTTAATAGAGGAGTATATAAAAATTTTGAATATGTATTGGAGAATTTACAATAAACTAAAAAGAATAAAAATATGTGGAAATACCTGGGAATCATATAAGCTTTAAGTCGATATTGTAATGTACGATGTAAAGAAAGAAGACGAAAAGTTCTTAATGAAACACAGTGCAAATAAAGATATGTATAAGAAACGAACAGATATATCAAAGTTGCTTTGAAACTAGTGACGTACGGAATAAGTTTTATTTAATTATATCAAAACTCATACAGAAAAAAACAACGAGCACACATTATAAATCTATTTCTTTAAAAGTCAATTCCTACGTAGGTCAACAAAAAAAATTTTATTTGAGTTACTATTGATTAAATATTTGCAAATAATACAGACAAATAGCATAGTTTTTCTTGTGGCGTGAACTATTGCTTCGATGAGCAGTGGACATTCATTTTTCAAATGAATTTAAAGTACGACATCGGTATAGTAATTTTTATTTTTTATTTGTTTGATTGTTGGTAGGTGCACTGATATTTTAGTAATATAATGAAAATAGCATATTTCTTATTCGTATAGGCTTTCCTTAAAAAAAAGAATATTGCCGTTACCATAACTAACCAGTTTGTTAAACGTTAGCATTGCTAGTTACAATGTTTGTTAACAAACTTTTGTTTCGTTTGTAATAGAATGTTACTGAATTTTTAAATAAATATTATAAAATGTAAAGAAATATACAATAGTGGTAACGTTTATTAAAATAGTTTAGTTTGAATAATTGGATGTGTTTTTGCATTTTCGAAATTTTTCCTAATTTTATTATCATTAATGATTTGCGATATTTTACACTTGCCGTTTGTGTACAAGGTAATAATAAGTAGCATACATGAATAATATATGGAGATACAGTAAGCGTAACGTTTACAAAGATTGTAGATGTCTGCGTATATAATGTTAAGTATCTTCCAGTTTGCAATAAAAATAATAAGTTTATGTTAATATGAACTCATCTTGTGAGTAATAAACTCATAAAATGTTTATCAAATAAATCATATCCCTCTAAATGCTCAAATTTAGTTAATCACAACAATATTAATAATTCAATAGGAATATTTCTCTTCTTGATCTTATAATAGAATGAATTTAATTCTTTAACAAATCTTACAATAAAATGTCTAGAAATAGGAAACGGAATTCCAAAACTACATCAGGTTATTTTGCTTAATCCTTCTGCATCATGAAACCAAACCGTATATTTAATTAGGCAAGTTTTTGTAGCGTAATGTATGCAGTGGAATCTAAAGGCTTGCTAATTTAATAACGTTCATACAATCCAAACCATCCATATTTACTTTCCTCCATTCCTATTTAAGTACCTGCCACATTACGATGTAAATTCTAAAGAAAAAGCAGTTGTGGGTTTTGTGTAATAAGCAAAATTCTACTTATTTGGCACTAAAAAAGAACAATATTTGTAAAATATTATTTTAGGTTTTAGTGAATTAAACGTATTAAGGTGTAAGTAATCCGTTATTATTCGTGATATTGGAAATGATGAAACAAAGCAACTCAACAAAAGGCCAGTTAGTCTTCGTGATAGTAAACTATTGCATATACACATTTGGGAAAACAGCAAGAAATGAAATGGAAAATTTTGTTAAAGGAGTATCAGTGTAAATTACACAACCTTGTATTTATAATTGCTTTACTCGATTTGCAGCCACCTTTCCGCGGTGAGTCTTGGGGTAAATTTAGATTGAAATACTTAAAATAATCTGAAAAGGGAAAGAGCAGAATTATGACGTAAAATACTACAAGAAAATGTCAACATACATGTAGTTCTGAGCTATTATGAATGTAAAAGACTTAGTTTAAATATTTTACGTTACTCTAAAAATGGCCTGTTTTTTAAAATTGATTCAATATTTGGGCCATTTGCGGGATCTCAAAAAGCCTGAAAATAATTCCCATTGTATGTTTGTATTTTTGACCCAACGAATAGGATTTAAGCCTAATAATCTTTAACAAACGTTTTGTAATTTATTGAAAATTCTTATTTTTTCAACTTTTTTTATGCACAATGCGCGATCTAAAGAATAAATTATTATTTAAAAAAAAACATTATTTATTTTTATTAGGGGCCGAAGAGCACTTTTTTCTATCTATTAGAAACCAATTTTTGTTAAACATGGGGTTTCACTCTGCCTTAATCTACAATGATTTTCGAGTTGATTGAGCAGATATATTCGGAATATCTTCCCCGTAATATTCTTTGGAAGGCCACAAAGTAATATAAGTGGGCACCTTGCTTAGAGGAGGGAGAACCGATGATGATCTTGATCGATACGGGCCCATGACCGGAGATTTAACAAAAAGGAACGATTTAACTAAAAATAAAACTATTGTTGTTATTTTATAAATTAGATTACTTTTTCATAATTATCTCTTCTGTTTAACACTAATATCTAATAAGCTTGTTTGCTGTAAATAGTAAAGTGTGTAAGTAAACTATTTAATACACTTACGTAACCCATGCCAATAACTCGTGTCCCCAGTTCTCGCAACGCTGTGTAATTAATTCGCAACCCTTTAGATTTCACCGTATAAATTACCCAGCAAAAGATTGCTTCCATTTACATATAAAATTTGCCTTTACAAATATAAATGCGTTTTGTGGGGAGTTCTGTTTGTGACTACCATATTTCAATTTCTAAATGTAAATTAAGGAAGAGACTTAAACAAATGTAAAGGAGAAGGAAGCTAAAACGAACTAATTGAAGTTTTTACAATTTTTTTAAATTAAATTGGGAGCGAATTTAAACTGCCCGATGCACCGCTACCTTGGGTATATTGTACTTACCTTCCTGATCTAGTCAAAGAGGCCCTTCCCTCTTAACATGTTTAGATGTTTCCAGACTAGTGTGTTACCTTCAGCATCCTCTTCCAGAGCTGTGCTATCACCAAAGAGGTTGAAGCGCCTCTCGGCAAGTGCTGCACATCTATAAGTGATGTGCGTGGTGGTCTCCAGTTCTTGTCCGCATAATCTGCACACCGGTTCATCTTTGAAGATACCCGTATTATGCAGATGTTTCCTTAGTCCACAGTGTCTGACTAATTGCTGCCTGACTGTCGGAGAAAATAGCAATTCGAGTCCTATGTATTCCCCTTCTTGCTATCTCTCCCAGACAGGCATGTTTGGCATATATTTCGACCTGAAAGACAGAGGTATGCCTCACCAAAGAAGAAAACCAGTTTTATCCTTGGGGTTTTACAATACACCCCCACTCCAGTGCCAAAGTCCATCTTGGAGCCATCTGTGTACCGGATCTGAGCTCCCGATGTTACTGACCCTGACCATTCCATCATAGTTTGGTGGGCCTGGTCAGGAGCAAACGTCCGAGTAAGGTGGTCACTGCCCATCTCCAAGACAGGTACTTTGACCACGCACTCGATACCCATATGTCCCGAAATATCTGGGAGATTAGCCCAGTTGTTCGAGTATGCAATCTCCATGCTGGGGTTTGTTGCTCGTGGTTGATTGCTTCCCACCTGTTGCACCTCACCCCTCACAACATCCAAGCCCTGGACGTTAACATGCTCGGCTCGGTTTTGGCCTCCCCTGTGTTGTGTGCTCAGGATTATTGGCCCTCCCGCTGCTCTCGCCTGATCTCTTCGGAGCCGCCTTCTGGCCGCTCCACTCATACGCTTTCTGCGTAGAGAAAGCGTCCTCAACTCTACAACCAATTAACTGGTTTCTGTAATCGGCAGCTTAGTAGCCGCCCCCGCACCCCCAGTGGTGGTTGCCGCTGACACATCTGCTACAGACTCACGGTTTGCCGTCTCATTGGCTTCCGCTGTCTGTGCAGACTCAACATCAATTTGTGTACTTACTTGGTCCATTAGCTTCCCAAGTATGGGGGAAAGAACGGTCAACCATAGCAGAGCCCCCACTACCCTGGCAAGACAACATACAATGAGGTTTTGTCTGGTTCCTCAAGGGAATCGTGTGCTACTAAATTTAATACCCTGCAGCCATTCATCCATCGGCACAATGCCTTTCACCTTGGATTGGGTATTCAGTCACTGACCTTGAAGCACACCCCAAGTTCAGGACATTATTAACTGTTGCTAATGGAGCGAACAGCCTGCTTTACTCTCTTTTGTTACAACTGTGTCGTTTGGGTAGTTTCCCGCCCATACGTCACAGCCGCATTGCTCTTGGTTCACCTGGGAGGAGAGAGTAGCATTGTGAGGACTTAATTCCCAACTACCCCAGTCCCCAGTCAGAGCAGTTATTTCTACCACACCCAACCGGTTGACTGACAAGGAGGGATAATTCCTCACCTTTGAACCATTGCCTTGGTCCGGGCCTGCTTATTCAGAAAGCTTCCGGAATCCTTAGTCACAAGTAACCTATATATCTGTAGGCCGTTCCACTGTGGACCCGATCAGTTGCTAAGGCAAGCTATCTTGGGTAGTTTTTACTAACTTAACAATTATTAAATGAAATAAACTAAAGTATTAATATGTTTATTTGATATGATTTTTACAGTAAGGGGTTGAATCAATCAATGTAATTGTAATATCTCGTTATGACTATCACACGTTGCACACTTAAGAAAATAGTCTGAGTTCTTATTTAAATAATCATATACATTATATTTTCAAGATAATAGGATATTCTACATAGTAAAAGTATTTTCCAATGAACCTACGTTATATTCTTATATTATAATTACACCGTATAGCTTATATACCACTTAAAAATTATGTATTCTTATATTACAATTACACCGTATAGCTTATATACCACTTAAAAATTATCTATTCTTATATTACAATTACACCGAATAGCTTATATACAATTTAAAAATTATGTATTCTTATATTACAATTACACCGTATAGCTTATATACCACTTAAAAATTATGTATTCCTATATTACAATTACACCGAATAGCTTATATACCATTTAAAAATTATGTATTCTTATATTACAATTACACCGTATAGCTTATATACTACTTACAAAATATGTATTCTTATATTACAATTACACCGTATAGCTTATATACCACTTAAAAATTATGTATTCTTATATTACAATTACACCGTATAGCTTATATACCACTTAAAAATTATGTATTCTTATATTACAATTACACCGTATAGCTTATATACTACTTGAAAATTATGTATTCCTGTATTATAATTACACCGTATAGCTTATATACCACTTTAAAATTATGTATTCTTATATTACAATTACACCGTATAGCTTATATACCCCTTACAAAGTATGTATTCTTATATTACAATTACACCGTATAGCTTATATACCACTTATAAAGTATGTATTCTTATATTACAATTACACCGAATAGCTTATGTACCACTTAAAAATTATGTATTCTTATATTACAATTACACCGGATAGCTTATATACCTCTTAAAAGTTATGTATTCTTATATTACAATTACACCGTATAGCTATATATACCACTTAAAAATTATGTATTCTTATATTACAATTACACCATATAGCTTATATACCACTTAAAAATTATGTATTCTTATATTACAATTACACCGTATAGCTTATATACCACTTAAAAATTATGTATTCTTATATTACAATTACACCGTATAGCTTATATACTACTTGAAAATTATGTATTCCTATATTATAATTACACCGTATAGCTTATATACCACTTTAAAATTATGTATTCTTATATTACAATTACACCGTATAGCTTATATACCCCTTACAAAGTATGTATACTTATATTACAACTACACCGAATAGCTTATTTACCACTTAAAAATTATGTATTCTTATATTACAATTACACTGAATAGCTTATGTAACACTTAAAAATTATGTATGCAAATGTTACGTTTTAAACTAATCATAGTTCCACTGTTATTTATAATATTTTAAAACCTAAAATATAAACAATTATTTCAAAAATATAATTCTCTCTTTCACGTTTACTACATAACGAGTGATTTAAGACCCTTATAAACGGAGAATGACTGTGGGGGATATAAAAATATTTGAATGTGGAAAGTAGCAAAAATACGAGATTTCATTAGCGTTTGTTGGAAAATCTATATTGTGCTTTAGCATCTTATATTTTATGTAATATATGTATAATACTAGTATTCATATAATATATTATATGAATCAGTAATTAATTAGTATTAAAAATAATTTTTCTTCAACACTGTTAGTGAAATTCTAGCTACAAATTCCATTATGATTCTAAAACTTAGATTTACCTCAGCTAAAGAGTTTACACTTGTAGTTAATGGTCCTGGTAAGTCATGATTCTTTCTTAATAGAAACATAAATAATTAGCAGTGTTTTTTTTCATAGTGCACAATATTTAGTAGCCTATTTAAAAATAATGCACTATACGCAACGCAACATGGTTTTATAAAAATTATAAAAAAAATCGGTTGTTTTGGAGATTAGTTTAAGTTCACAATGGATTTTAAAATTAGTAATCGTCTGAATCTTTTAAAAGTGTAAATTCGAGTCCATTAAAACATTTTCGTTAATAAAAATAATTAACCTCTATACAAATTATATGAACGGTTTTCAAAATAACTTAGGCTTAACATTTACTATTATATGAACCTATATTATTATTTTTGAAACCGAGATCTGGCTTAAGCTATTCTAATGTATAAAAACTTTTAATTTTTGTAATGGATTATAAATATTTTGCCGATTCTATTTCCCGCAATTCTAGCCTTCAATACCAGCCACCAATAACAGCATCTAATTCTACCCTATATTACGAAAATAATGTTTACTAATTGACTAGAAGTGAGCTTGATAAAATAATGAATTTATTCTATATAAAAGAACATTTTATCACAATTACTTTACTTTCATTTTCGACTTTGGAGTATAAAAGTAATCTTCGCGTATATAATATAATAATATTTCTTATCATTTTTTGTATCTTCAATACAACGGTCAATTTTGTAATAAGGGGAAATATCCCCTTTACGTTAAGTAATCGTTAAAGATAAGGGGATCAGATTTGTAATTTAGAGATTCTCTTTGGCGATATTGTTATGTAATATGATTACTAACTAAGTAGTTTGTATTTTAAAGAAAACGTATGTTTGGACAATTATTTATATATTATTCTTCACAACTCCTCAAGTTTCGACACTGGGCATACAACGATATCAAACAAAATATTGCACTTCTAAGGGAATCAACTCAACCAAAACTAAAACTTCTTGGAATCATTGAAGAGGTTAGAGTTTATCAACGATAATTTACATTAGCATTTAAACCTTTGCAAAGATTTCCAGCATATCACTCTCACAGATTTCATTAAAATAATTTATTCCACCGTCTACATTTGCGATCCCTTTACTGTGTAACTAAGGAGAAACTGATGTGAAATTACATTCCTTTGAAATACTCATCAGAAATGTTTGTTCCAACAAAGCTGTCATTTGGAAATAATATCAATTACACACCCTCATAAACTTGTTCATTCATTTTTAGTTTGTATAACTGTTATATTTGATTACATTGGTTTTACCTTTTTTTGAAATACAGGTTATTTACTCCTGTTGATAATACTATTTTTTCATAGAAGCAATAGAAATGCATTTTCACCTTCTAAACCATCACCTTATACATTAGAATAATTAAATGTTTTCTCATTTAAAATATGGCTCCAATAACACTTTTAGAAATAAAGAGGTCCAGGAGTGAATAAAGTTTCATACATATATATGCTGAGTTGACCATTTTGTTCTATATATATATATATATATATATATATATATATATATATATATATATATATATATATTATAACGAAATTCATTAGGTTAATAAAACTGTTAGAAAAATATTTGAACTTGTGGGATATACCTAGCTAGCGCTTGTCTATTGTCACAAATATCGACCGAAAAAACTTACTGCACACACCTGCAAGTCATAAATAAAAATAATTCGAAAGGGATTGATTGTAAGTAAACCAAGACGTGCCTCGTTCATGGGAGAGAAGCTTCACCTAGACATCCACGGACCAGGGAGATTTATGACCAGGAAACCCTGAGAATACAGAAAAAACACCTACACCTGTGGGAAAGTTAGACAAATTCCCACAAAGCCCAAGAGAAAGTGAGGGAAGCGTCAAAATTTTCATAGGCTAGTCACAGTTTGAGCGCCATAAGGGAGCCATTCAAATTTGAAGAGAGGATGAAACCCATACGGAAACGAACCAAGAGAATTTTCAGGACTCAAACAGTCAAATTTCAGTACTCGAAAGGGTCAAGTGGTAGGACTCGATGAGTCATAATGCAGGACTCGAGGGAGAAGTAATGTTCAGTTTGAGAAAGAAATATCAAATTCTAACAAAGTAACGTGGCAATTTAAAGTAAGGGAGATTATTAAATAGAAAGTGGAATTAATAAGTGAGTGAATAATGAAGTCAGTTACGGCATAGAAACATTTCGAGAGATTAAGAAAAGTGAAATTGACAGGAAAATATTAATAAGTGAATTTGTGTCAAGTGAAGCGAAACAAGGGACCACGCAAGTACTAATTTATAATTTATTTTCATTATAAAGCCAACTCTTTATCATCAAACATTTAAGAATTTTAAACTTTATAAACTCCTTAAAAAGTCATAATTAATTGAAATATAAAAATTTATCAAACCACAGGTGCAGTAACTTATAAACGCCCTAAGATAGCTAAAGGAAAGTAAAATTAGAATTGCTGAAAAATTAATAGTCAAATAAGAGTTTTGAGCCTATCGGCTAAAATTAGAGTTAGTAAAACGAATTATATGAACTACCTATAAATGCAATATTGATCTAAGGAATAAATAAATCTTTTAATATAAAAGCAAGTATCTGGATTATTAATTTAATTTCCTAAGCGTCAAAATATCCTGTAGACAATCATAAGTGAAGGTACGTTATATAAAATTAGCGCCCAACGTAAATGGCTATGGTTTGATAAATTTCAATTAGTGATATAATTAAATTGTTTTTTCTAGATTTTTTTGAAGTAATTGTATTAAATTGTTAAATTTAACAAGGTTGGCTATTTAAGAAACTATTTAGTGGATAAGTAGATTATACACTTAAAACTCTGTCCACAAAATTTTGACAGTAATAATTTTGTGTTAATAACCAATTTTAATTTAGTAAACTTGTGCTAGTGTAAACCAATTGATAACTAGCATATGCTTAGGCGTAGCCAAAGAATTAAGAATAAACAAAGGAAAATGAACACGGAAGAGAGTGGGTTTAGCCAGCTAGGGAAATGTATTAATACAGAAGATATTACGAGGGATTTAGAATTAGGAACTTTAGAGAATAGGATGGAAATAGAACATGTAACTCAAATACGGGAGTCGGGGACCGTCAATAAGAGTCCTGTAAAACAGAAAGGAACGGAGCATACAGTTGTAATTTCGGAAAATAATATAATGCAAATGTTAATTAAAACGAATGATCAAATAGCAGAAATAGAGGTAGCTAATGCAGAAATAAAGGCAGCTAATGCAGAAATAAAGGCAGCTAATGCAGAAATAATGGAACGAAATACACAAATAAAGGCAGCTAATGAACAAATAAAAGCCAACCTTCAGGATTAAACAACACAAATAACTAAAGAAATGTGTAAATTAAATGATCAAATGAATAAAAACCATTAAGACTTAATTAAAGAAACGCATAAATTTGCTGATAAAATTGATGAACGCGATCAAAATGTAAAGGAAGTACTAAAGGGAGGGAGATAGAAGAAGTGTATCAATTATCCAATAACTACACTGATGGTGAAAGGAATGTTTATGATGAGTTATTACCACCATTACCAGAGTCGGCGCCTATTACAGGGACAAATGATTTTGAACAGGGGAGCAGAGCAAGTGCTAAGATGCAGGTTAACTCTTCAGAAATTACGCAAGTTTTACATGTACCAACGGATGAAAGGGTTGATTATAATGACGGCTTGGGAGAAAAGGAATCAGTAAGAACATGTCACAATATTATGAAGGACAGTGTTCTAAAAGCTAAAGGGAAGATAAGGCCAAACGTTCAAACTCAGGAAAACAATACCTATCAGATACGAAATGATCATCATAAAGGGATTTTGGGAGAGTCTGTAGATAGTTTAAAAGAAATGAAAAAGGAAGCCTTTCCTAAAAATTCAGTTCCACGTATCAATGAAGCTAAGAAAAACGTAATTGTGACTGGAACAAAAGAGGGGATTGGTGCTATGTATCAGGCAGTAATTAAAATGTGTACTACGATATTGGTAGAAGTGGTCAAAACACAACACAAGTATGAAATTATTCAACATGGCAGTGAAATTGCAGAAATCCTAAAAAAAGATGGGTGTAAGAGTTGAAGTGCTACCACGTTTTTTCACTGCTACAAGATTGCAAAGACCTCCGGATAAATTAGGATTAGCTATGTACATGGTTTATGCAAAAGTAAACAGATTCCAAACATAAAGTGATAAAAATATCAGATTAAAGCCCGATTTGGTACATCTAGTTATCAATTGGTCGCGATACAAACCCAAAACATTAAGAGGGGTATTTAATTGTCAATTACTTAAAAAAATATGTTAGTTATAATTGAATGTAAATTTAAGAAGTAGAGTATAAAAAAACATGTAAACATTTAAACTGAGCACAGAAACAGAAAGTTAATTTGTTACAAAGATAGAATGAAGTGAAAGTAGCCTGAGGGGAAAGACCCAAAACATAAACATTACACTGAAAGGCTCAGGTAGAAAAAGAAAACCCTTTTCCTTTCAATGTGGAAAAATTATAGGCAGTGAACGTATTGTGAACATACAGACGTAAATGCTGAAAAGGGACAGCCATAAACCAAAACAAAAGTGAAAGTGAATTCAGTTTTTGTCAAAAGGGTTTATTAACCACCCTTAGACAAGTGGGCTTAGTAATTGTATTTTAGGATAAGATAAATATATAATTATTGCTTTTGTAAATGTAGTTAAATTTTGAACTATTGGCTAGGTTTGGTTACAGTATTTAGAGTCTGGACAACAAACACTTCATTTAATTTCATTTATGGTAAAATGAGTTAATTACATAATGCTGTTTAGGGTTAAGCGATTTAAGAAACAGTTGTTCTGCAGCCAATGAAATTTATATTAGGAACGAAATTTAGTAATTAGTAGATTGTATTTCAGCGACATTAGATCATCTTAACAAGAAACCAGAATAACGATATTATGATGTAAGGATTAAATTAAATAATTGCATCATGATGTACAAGAAACAGTAAGATGCAAGTAAAGGTTGTATTGTCATATGAAATGGGCAGTTGAGTTCTATATTGCACCATATTAGGTATTATGTTATAGAAGTATGTGTGTCTCTAGGTTTGGATTGGTTTGTAATAACAATGTTAATTTCAATCATAGGTTTAGGATCAGTAACTAATGAAATTATATAAGTAACTAATTGATTAAATAAATTATCATTTCAATAAGGGAGTAAATAAATAAAACATATTAAAAATTAGGGAGTTAGATACAAAACCTTTTGATAAATTGAAATTTGATCAAATATTTTGATCGGGGACTTTATAACGAAATTCATTAGGTTAAGAAAACTGTTAGAAAAATATTTGAACTTGTGGGATATACCTAGCTTGCGCTTGTCTATTGTCACAAATATCGACCGAAATATGTTACTGCACACACCTGCAAGTCATAAATAAAAATAATTCGAAAGGGGTTCATTGTAACTAAACCAAGACGTGCCTCGTTCATGGGAGAGAAGGTTCACCTAGACATCAACGGAACCGGGAGATTTATGACTAGGAATCCCTGAGAATACAGAAAAAACACCTGCACCTGTCGGAAAGTTAGACAAATTCCCACGAAGCCCAAAAGAAAGTGAGGGAAGCGTCAAAATTTTCATAGGCTAGTCACAGTTTGAGCGCCATAAGGGAGCCAACCAAATTTGAAGAGGGGATGAAACCCATACGGTTACGAACCAAGAGAATTTTCAGGGATCAAACAGTCAAATTTCAGTACTCGAAAGGGTCAAGTGGTAGGACTCGAGAAGTCATAATGCAGGACTCGAGTTAGAAGTAATGTTCAGTATTAGTAAGAAATATAAAATTCAAACAAAGTAACGTGGCAATTTAAAGCAAGGGAGATTAATAAGGGAGATTATTAAATAGAAAGTGAAGTAATAGAGGGAGAATAAAGCGTAATAAGTGAGATTAAAGCAAGGGAGATTACTAGTAATGAGTTATAATTAGTGAGGGAGATAAGAAAGTAGTACGAGAAATTGAATAAGGGAGATAATTAAATAGTAAGTGGAATTAATAAGTGAGTGAATAATGAAGTCAGTTACGGCATAGAAGCATTTCGAGAGATTAGGAAAAGTGAAATTGATAGGAAAATATTATTAAGTGAATTTGTGTAAAGTCATAATTAATTTAAATATAAAAATTTATCAAACCACAGGTGCAGTAACTTATACACGCCCTTAGATAGCTAAAGGAAAGTAAAATTAGAATTGTTTGAACATTAATAGTCAAATAAGAGTTTTGATGCCTATCGGCTAAAATTAGAGTTAGTAAAACGAACTACATGAACTACCTATAAATGCAATATTGATCTCAGGATAAAATAAATCTGTTATTATAAAAGCAAGTAGCTGGGTTATTAATTTAATTTTTTAATTATAAGAGTCAAAATATCCTGTAGACAATCATAAGTGAAGGTATGTTATATAATATTTATATATATATAAATATATATATATATATATATATATATATATATATATATATATATATATATATATATATATAGATAGATAGATAGATAGATAGATAGATAGATATTAAATTCTAAGAAGAACTGTTAATATAGATCTAAATAAAATAAAACTAATTCCCACTTTGGTCAGTCAATGTAATTGAACTTAAATGTATTTTACTAACTATAAAATATTCGAATAATATATATATATATATATATATATATATATATATATATATATATATATATATATGGAGAGTGAGAAATAATAGTCGGAATTTAGAGAGTGAGTGACAATGAAAATTTACAAAAAATTATTTCTCTGTATTGTACTTACTTACAGTTTTATATAACAAGTCGATACTGCTGTCTCTCTTGAAAGTATAGCCTTTGAAAACGGCTGTTGTACATTAAGGTATCACGAATACTACTTCCTGACACACCGACCTTAAACATGTTTGTTGCAACGAAGCTGTCATTTGGAAATAATGTCAATTACACCACACCCTCACACACATTTGTACTATCACTTTTAGCTTGTATATTTCTTATATTTCGATTACAATTATTTATAGTTTCACGAAATACAAATAAACGGTTATTTATGCCAGTTTATTGTTATACTATTTTTCATATAAGAAAATGAAATGCATTTTCACCTTCTATACTCACAGATTTTAGATTAGATTAACTGAATGCTTTCCCTTTTAAAATAAAGCACCCAATAACACTTTCAGAAAGTAATGAAATCCCAGAGTAAATAAAGTTACATAGATATATGTACTGAGTTGACAACCTTATACTATGTAGAACAAGTTATATATATATATATATATATATATATATATATATATATATTATACTATATATTATATATTATATTTATATTATATATATATATATATATATATATATATATATATATATATATATATATATATTTATATTATCGTAATTATTTATAAAACAAAAACGAAAGTGTTTTAAAAATTGTATGACTAAAGTAAGAATTTACTTATATATATATATATATATATATATATATATATATATATATATATATATATATATATATATATATATATATATATATATTGTGAGAACTGATAGTAAGAATTGAAAGAGCGACCATAAGCTTGTCATTAGCTAATACTGGTTTGATGCTGAAAATTCAGGAACATTGATTTCTTCGTATTGAACATCTACACAGTACTACATGACAAGGCAATACAGCTGTATCTCATGAGATTTTAGCCTTTGAACACGGCTAGTTTACACTAAAGTATCACGAATACTACTTCTCACACACCGACCACCGATTGTCTGGTCCCTGAACTACATATTTCAAAAATGTTTTATCTTTCTTACAATGTATATTTTGAACTTACTGTAACATCATTCCAACTATTCCTTTGCAGCAATTTAAAGTTATTCATGTTACGATAAGGGTATTTTTCTCATAGGAGTAATTGTAAAGGTTTTTCCAAATTTATCTGTTTAACTATTAATTTAATATTGTAACTAAAGGAAACATATGTCAGATTGACCTAAACAAAGCGTCAAGACAAATGAGTTTTGTTACGTAAATATCTCACCTAAAGAGCCTCTTTATTTAATCATTCATATCCATATACATAATTTCGTAGGCTGAAATTTGAGAGAAAAATTGTGGAAGCTTGCAAGATAGTACAGACCTGGGAGATGGCTCAAATTAAACGTATTGACAGGAAGGAGGGAAGAAGAATATAGATTTTTCACATTTACAACATTTATAGGTTTTTGAGAAACCTAAAATCCCCAAAATCCCCATAAGAAATATATGGAAATGAAAACAAGCTGAGTATGATATGTAAACATACATATATGTTTGGGTTTGCAAACACTGATAGATATTATTATGAAACATTTCTAAACATGTCATACGGCTATTTTAAGGCATATCGTTTTTCTTTTGTGTGTCAGAAAGATTTCATTTATCAATTTTTTGATAGGTAAAACATTTGGTGCGCAGGAGTATATTGTCTACGGCTGCCTGCTTCCCCGGGTGATACAGTTACGTCATAACTGTAGTTACGATACGTTATCCCTATTCTTACACACGTTTGATTGGCATATACGCAAATTTAAATATACCTATAAAGTGTCCAGTCAGTATATTTTTGTTGTAATTTAATACAACATTATCTAATTGTTAAAAGTATATTATTACAATGAAATCTATCCTGACTGGATACTTCATAGGTATATTTTAATATACGTATATACAATTAACAAAAATAATAGATAACAATATAGCTTCAGAACATGTGATTGATTCATTTTATACGCATTCCATTGCTAGTGGGTAACCTGCGTATTTACTAAAGTTTAGATTCCTAAAACACCAACCACGGTTGTGACGCGAATCACTCTGCTGAAGCAGGCAACAACTTACTATTGCGCACTGAAGTTTTTACACAAATAAAAATTGATAAGAAATACCTTTTCCAAAATAAAAATTAAATGAAAATAGCCTTAGGAGCTGTTTAGGAAAGAACCTTCTACTCGCTTCTCAAAGCGTCCCTTCTGTTTCATTTTAAATTCTCAAATTAAAAATCAGCGTTCATTGACTATCAAAATAAGTTCTTACCGAGATCAAAATACTTTGCGCCTAGTCTTACTCTGAACCTTCACATTGTTTTGTTTTTGTAAAAGCAACATTCTTAAATCTTTTGTTTTTACCTTTCAACAAAGGACTCTATCAGAATTCAATATGTCTGCTGACAAAGTTATTGATAAGATAACCTATTTTGCTTTAGTTCTTGGAAGGTAATGTAATTAGATGCAACTATAATATTTTCATTCATTTTTCAAGCCAATTTAACATGTACCTTCTAATATGTTTACATAATGTTACATGAAGTTATTAACCCTGGAGTACTTGCGCTAATAACCGTTACACCAGTGCTCGCGATTGGTACTATTTCACCCTAACTAGCTTTCAGGTCAATATCTGTTAAACAGTTGGTGTTATAAATTTAAAAATTTTTTAAACATATTTTGTTAGATTATAAAAGATATGAACAAACACATACAATATGATTCCCTTTTCTATTCGTCAAAACACAACACATACTTCAACTAGAATGTCTTTACAAACACTTTTACCCCAACTAGCAGAACATTGTGTTGGTTTTTATCTAAACATCACACCTGACAAAAAATGACTTACAATCGGAAAATACGTGCTTAAGTGAATATGAAGCGGATTTTAAATGAAATTCCTAAATGGTGAAAATAATGAGCCTTAAGTCGCCAATTGTGAAGAATCACACGCCTTTGAATAGCCTAACGTATCACGGCAGCATTAAGGGTATCTTAGTGGAAAGAAAGCCTACACATTGTAATGTGCGAGAAGCGTCGCTGATTGGATAAAGCCGAATGGAGGACCACATCACTGATTGGAAACAAGGAAAGTATACAATATCAGTTTAGTAGATCGAGAATGAAGTTAAGCATTGATCGAGGAGTTACTAAGAATTATTGAATATTAATAAAGTATTCTAAGTTAAGTGGAAAGTGGTGAGTATTGGTAATGAATTTAGTAAGTAATATATTTGGAGGTAGCTTGTAACTTACAAGACATAGTTTTTGATTTTATTTAACGAGAAAAATGGGGATCTCATTTTCTCCAGTAAAGTATAAATATTCAGATTCCAAGAATATGGATACTAAAAATTATATTAGAATATTCTTTCCAATTTGTTTTCGAAATTGCGGACAAAATATAGAGGGATCCACTATGCAACATTCTACCCTTTGTAAATTATTCTTTCTTATAGTTTTATATATTCCTATTCTAAACTTCGGTTTCTCTAGCACATCGTTTAAATACCTCTCTAAAATTTCTAGCCTCTAACCTTCTACCAATCAAAGTTGGAACTTGCAAGAGTATTTTGCCACAAGCGGTTATTATGTAAAGTTTGTAAAATTGCTTAATACATTTATTTTAGGTACAGAGGGACACGTGACCCATCTGACGATTATTTCTAATCTATTTACGTTTCTAATTGATACAAACAAAACTCAATGGTAGATTTTACAAAATTACTTACAGTTATGTGATTATCTCGTTTTCTTTTATTCTTTAATTTATTTGTCATCTTTTAAAGTAACATAAGTTTTCATTAGAGTTTCTATGCTTAACATCCATTTCAGATGTTAAGGAATATAAAATTACACACTCACATTCACTCACACACACTCCTATACTCACCCACATACACGCACAGAAACACACAGACACACACACACACACACCTACCTACCTATATATATATATATATATATATATATATATATATATATATATATTTATTTATTTATTTATTTATGTATATAAATATATATATTTTTTAAATATATATTTATATATATATATATATATATATATATATATATATATATATATATGTGTGTGTGTGTATATCTACGTGTTGCAACGGGGTGAGAGACCGTCGCAAGTGGGAAATAAGTAATTTCCTGTTTTTTAGAAATAAAGCTGTTTTTAAAATAATCAAGTAGGGAATTATACAATTAATAAAGAGGGAAAAATTAAATAAAACAGTAAATAGAATAGTTAAGCCAAATTAAAGAATGTTATAAAATAAATTTGTAATAACTAACTAAATTTGAACATCGAGAGTGAAGCGAAAAAAATCTAAGTGCCTAAAAAAGCTATTTTTCGAACCAAACCACGTAGAACTTTCATCGACATTTCAAAAGAACCACAATAACCTAGAATGAACATTAAAGAAAACAGAATTCAAAAAACTTAAGAAACAAAAAAGTTACAGCCGTTTAAATAAAATAGACATTTTTCAGTGTTCTAAAATTAATTATCAAACTATGCAAGCTAAAACAGTTTCGTTGCCCGACTTGCCTGTACAAGGAATAAATCGAGCGATAGCAAACTTTGCAGGCGGGGTGCGGTAGGTTAAATTCACCGCTATATATACTTGGTCTCTAAGCCTTTAGAGACAGTCTGTAAAAATTTTCTAACACGAGGTGCCGCGGGACGCTATGCTGGACCGCGAGTAGAAACCGTCAGCAGGCCAGATGGACAATAACCTCAGCGCTTTCGACATCCAGGACCACCAAGGATGAAGGCTCCAGACTCAGCCTCCAGGACGCTCGAATAGAGGGAAACCACCACCGACGAACCAGGGATGGCGACTTCCGGTGTCCAAGGACCAGGGAATCCAGACGAGGGACCCCAAGGACCGGCAAGAACATCTTTGGCAAGTCATTTTCTTTATTCGAAATCAGTCACGTCAAATTTAGTTAGTTAATTTTATTAAATTCAAACAAATTTGCAAGCTTAAAACAATGACTTCACTCTTTATAAAATTTAAATAAATTGTATGCTAAGTAAATGAATTTATGTGCTCAGAATATTTAAAATAATGAATATTAAAATTACAAAAGGTTTTTGGCCATAAGCCGTTTATTTAAAGAAAATGAGAAATTTTCGAATATTATAAATTTAAAAATTAAAGGTCATAAGTTATGAATTTACCAATTCCATATAGGAGATAAAATATTATTATGTGTAATTTTGAAAATGATTTTATGTTAATGTAAATGTAATAAATCTATATGCAAAGTATAATTTTTTAAAGCATAAGAAACAAGAAGTAACTCAGTGAATTGTTTTGCTAATATAATTGTGTAATATTTTGAAGGATAAATTTTCTTTTTTATTTCAATAAATAGAGTTAAATATGTCATAAAAATCAAGATTATTTGCATTCCATCCTGTGTCAAATAACCAATAAAAACTGTTTAGCTTTTTCCAACTAATATAAAAATGATTATCAAATCAGTAAACAAATTTAATTAAATTTCATTAAATGGCAATAGATAAAGCCTAATGTTTTAAAGAGTTTCTCTCTACTAATTTCATGAGCTAGTCTAAAGATTAGTTGGTTTTTTGTAATAAAAGTCCAGAGATTTATCTACTGGCAGATTGTGTTTAAGAGGACACAGGAGCCTTTTAAAATAGGTATTTTTAAACACAATCATATTTTGCACGTTCCCTTGCTGTTTCTGCAGATCATCATCAGGTGGTAAGACTCTGTGTTTATTATGTGTATTATTCTAAATGTGTTTCTTTCCAGCTGACTATTAATTTGACATGTGTGACTATACTTAGACCATACACAATTGATAAACTTATTTAGGAGGGTTTATATGTATTTTAAATAGTAGTCAGCGGGAATAGGCTTGTTGTGGGTTTGGCCCTACGAGCAGGAAACATACACTTAACTCTGGGAGTTTAGCACGGTTTTACCAGCAGGGTGATAGGCAGAGCCTTGGTTGTTTATAAATATGTTTTCTTGTAAACAATTAAATTTTAGTATTCTGCAAGAAAGGATTTAAACAACGCAAGCAGACGACCGCGAGGGGTTGCGGTGAGAGGATGGTAGAGGTTAGGTGAGGTGGGGGGACGTTGCAGAATTGGCGCCCATACGGTAGGGCCTTTGAACAGGTTCCCTATATCAAAATTGAATAATTAAATAATAGAAATGAATCGAGATAGTTTAAATAAATGAAGTCAAATTGTTTTAAATAATGTAATTAAATTTTTTAATAATATAAATTGAACAAATCCAAGAGCGTAAAAATAAAATAAATAGATAAATAAATTTGTATAGGATTTAGTCGAAAGAGCGGGTAGTAACCATCTGGCCTAAACCAAATCGAAAAGAAAGGAATAAGTACATAAATAAATAATTGAATATTAAATAATAAGTCAAAATGTCAAAACCCGAGATAGATAAATTGATGGCCTATTTCAAGGCAAAGGAGGAAAAAGACAAAGAAGTGAGAGAGAAAGAGAAGGAGGAAGCAAGACAAAGAGAGAAAGAGAGAGATGAAAAAGAGAAACGATTGAGAGAGGAGGAGAAACAAGTGAGAGAGAAAGAGAAGGCGGAAGAGAAGAGATTGAGAGAGGAGGAGAAACAAGTGAGAGAGAAAGAGAAGGCGGAAGAGAAACGATTGAGAGAGGAGGAGAAACAAGTGAGAGAGAAAGAGAAGGCGGAAGAGAAACGATTGAGAGAGGAAGCAGAACAAAGAGCGAAGGAGAGAGAAGACAAAGAAAAACAATGGAGAGAGGAGGAGAAACAATTGAGAGAGAAAGAGAAGGAGGTAGAAAAACGATGGAGAGAGGAAGAGAAACAGTTGAGAGAGAAAGAGAAGGCGGAAGAGAAACGATTAAGAGAGGAAGAGAGACAACTGAGAGAGAAGGAAAAAGCCGAAGAGAAAATGGAAAGACAACGGTTATGGGAGGCTTTCCAGGGAAAATTTGAAGACTATCAAAAAGAAAATGAGGCTAAGACAAGTCATATATATGAAAAGTTAAGCGAACATGAGACAGAAATAGAGAGACTGAAAACTAAAACGGAAACAAAAACGGCTAAATTAAACGAGAAAGTACAGGATATCCAAGAGGACATTAAATCGGTAAAGCAACAAGTCGCAAAGGTAAAGCAAACCGCGGGAGCGGGAATAGTAACACAAGTTTGCTTACCAAGGGTAATAGACAGGAACGGGGAGGCTACGTACCGTAGGATTGAGTTCTGGGGGAATGACAAGGAAGATCCAATGACATTCCTAGGGGAAATAGAAGATCTATTTTCTGAAATAGACAATACTATGGACGAGACTGCAAAATTAAGAATTGTAGAGCGATATTTGAAAGGGGCAGCGGATGCATGGTGGAAAGCCATAAAAAACAACACAGAAACTTATTCTGAATTCAGGCAGGAATTCACGGAGCATTTCTGGAGTTATCGCCAGCAGGATAGGGTACGCAGACAGATAAATCAGGGGCGCTACCATAATAATGGACCATACTCTATGGCAGAGTATTTTATTATGATGGTAAACAGGGCGAAAAACTTAGACCCGATAATCCCAGAGAACCATCTCATCTTCATGTTAATGAAACACTTTGGGAGTAACGTTCAGCTAGCTAGTGTGGGGAACCCCACAAGTAACATCAAACAAGCGATAGTTTTCCTACAACAGCTAGACAGCGTTACTGACAACGGAAATGGTAATGGGATCGCTCAAAGAAGTCAACAGAGGCAGGTTGCTCCAAACCAACAACCTAACCCTAACCCAAGGTCCCATGGTGATACCGCAAAATACCAAGAGACCAAGTATCCTAAAAACCCTCATCCTAAATCGCCTATCCCCGGACCAAGCGACCACAAGCCAAAAAACTAAATATGGGGATCTCTGGCAACAATCAGGGAGATAAGTTAACCAGGTTAGAGATCCGAAGCAATAAGAAACCAAAAAAAATTCAGAGCGAGAGACCGAAGGAAAAGCCGGTTTACCATCATAATAAGATCAGGCTAGGCGGTTTTTCCATGTCTATTAGGGACGATTTGTTAGAGGAAAGAATTGACTCGGTTGTAAAACTGGAGAATATAGACCAGTGTCCAGTGATAGAGTGCGAAATTAAGGACCATAAGTTAATTGCACAAGTTGATACAGGTGCCCAAATGTCTGTGATTAAAACAGAAAAATACATAGCCCTAAAACAAAACGGGAATTTATTCTATGAGCTACCTATAGCTAATGTAGCGATAGTCACAGCATTAGGGTCAACCTGTAAACGAGTCAAGTTACAAACGATGCTACCTCTAACATTAAACGGACACACAAAGGAATTTGTTTTCTTGATTGTGGACAATCTACGGGTTGACCTCATCTTGGGAGCAAATACTTTGTGTGCGTTAAAAGCCCGGATAAACATGGAGAGATCGTTCATGACGTACGAGATTGATGGATATCTGCTGCACCAGGAGTTTCTTGTATCGAATAATAATAAAAATAATATAAAACAAGAGATAGGATGTAATAAAATTGATAAAATAACAAACAAAAATACTAACAAAAATGTAATATGTTCCGACGTTACAAGCGGGGAACAGGGAATGAATATAATAGATTCGTCTTATATAGACGGGCAAATTAACGACGGCAAATTAACACCTGTAGAGCCGACATTGGAGTGCCCGATAGTGAATAGCGTGCAGAAGGGGCTGTTCACGGGAAAGGATCAGGAAGATGGGTCCTTGTGCGAGTTAGGCGATGACAAACTAAAAAATAAACAAACACGAAACAAAAATATGACTAAAAATGTAAAATGTTCCACCGATACAAGCGGGGAACAGAAAATAAAATTAAAACAATTGTCAACGAATAAGGTTAAGAATGAGGTTACCAAAAATTTAAATAACAAGTTGTGCGAAAATTCGAGGAAGAGTGAATTATTAAACTGTGAAAGAACGGAATCAAGTAAGCTAACGGGATTAAACAAAGCAAAAAATGGGTTAACCAAGCCTACAACAAACAAATTAAATAATGACGAGGGAGGATTCAACGAATTAAATAAAAATGGCTACAAGCCGAAACAAATAAAATTCCAACAAGTTAGGGAAAGACCTAATTGTCGGGAAACCAATCCGTTAGACTTAACAAGAATTCCAAAGCACTTTAATTCTAATCAATCTTGCTTGAAAACGAAGTCCAAATTGTTTGCTAAAAATAAATTTAAAAGTAAATCTCACCAGTATAAAAATTATCAAAGTAAACCAAGTAAAAATAAATCAAAAATAAAAATAAAATACAGGAATTACGCACAATGGCGTAACACAAAACGCCGAAAGAAAATCAGAACGCGTAAAACATGTCTTAAAATAAATACGATTACGTTGGAAAATACAAATAATCATTGCATAGTAAACAAACAAGAAATGTTGAAGTTACCAGAATTGCTAAACAGTTATTCAGACGTGTTTGATGAAGAGTTTTATGAATGAGTAGAAACTATCTTAAAACTAAATACTATTAAGAAAGGCCGTACAAATAAATAACCGCTGTACTTTTAAATAAACCAGAATTGTCTAGGTTGAAATAATTAACAATAAAATATTCAGATGTTTGAATGAAAGACCCACTGAGTCGAACAAAGTAAACAAAAGCTCAAGGTTAAGGGCAATCACTTGTGTTTGTAAACAAGGCCACAATGAAGTATCCGGTGGACGGGCGGGGAACGAGTTTATAAAAACTTTCCTTGTAACAAAATAAACCGGACGTACCAAAATAGTAGAGGGCAAAAAAGCCTAAATGTATTTAAAACAGGACAAAGTCAATAAGATGTTCTACGGATATTCCAAAAATATTTAATGGAAATGTTTACGGGATAAGAAGCAAAATTAGGAACAATAACCTGATTTGTTACAATTAATCAAATCAACTGTGTCAACAATTATAAAATATCTTGTAATGTATTCTGTAAAATTGTATATGATGTTAAAAACATTAAGAAGTTTTATGACGAGTAAAGGGATTCTAGAATGTGACCCTTACACTTATCATAACCATAAAAATACGGAAATGCCAAATTAGAATGTTGTTCAGTAATAGAACCAGTACGCGAGCGATAAGCTAAGTTAGGCAGGAATTAAATTGTCAGAATGATTAATAAACTGATTTAATGTAAAAACAAGAATAAGCAGTAATTGAATAAGGCTAAATCTAAACTTTAAGATTAGCTACTTATTTGTAAAGGGACGAATGTTAAAATCTAAAACAAACTATTTAATAACTAACTCAACATTACAAAAGTATTATTCAGGAAGTCTTTGTGTATATTGAGCAAACATTGCCGAGCTACATCCACAGCTTAAATCAAACAAGCGGGTTAAATCAAACAACAATCAGGAAGATAGCAAGCGAACTTTAATAACTTGTACAACAAATACGCGGACAGACTTTTGCAAAATCAAACAAGAAATTTGTGTGCATGAAATAGTGGGTCGTTAGATCAGACTATCACTGTACAATATAAAACAAGAAAACTTGTGTACTAACGATAAAGGTCGCAACAATTAGAAACTTTGCCTTAAAATCAGAAGCAATCAAGATTTATCAAGTGGACTTCGATAATCTGGACACAAGCCAGTCTTATAAACTGTACAATCTAAAGATAGAGAATTTAAAAAGCAAGTTTCGTTCCGTTTTAATATGATAAGTAGAATTGTTGTCGAATTTTATTAGAATGTTTACAAGCCAGCTCATTGACCTTGCCAGGTAGTTTGGAATGTAGAACCCACGCAATAGTTAGCCGCTACGAAAGGTTTATCGGAAAATAAACAAATTAAACTTGATAAACAGTACTTCCACAGCTGACACAATAATACGTAATAGTTAAGATATAAATGGAATATGTTTAAAAAATAGTATTGTAAGATTAGTTAGGTTTTTAATTGCAAGTCATTGTTTTTAAAGCCATAACTAGTATAAAATGAAATTGACGTGGTAAATATATAAAGGAAATGACAGCCATCAGTGTGGTGAATAATGTGTAATTTGACAAAATAAAAATTTATTGTGGACAAAAGTGACTAATAAATTGCTAATTGACTTGTGTTTGAAGTGTTTTAGGGTGAAAACTTCTCAAGAGACAAGAGAATAATAATAAGAAAATTTTGTAATAGAATAAGATAGTTTAAGTAATAATAAGATAAGGAATTGGTAAAAAACATTTTAACAAAGTAAAACATTTTTAACCTCTCAAACGGGGAAATTGCAACGGGGTGAGAGACCGTCGCAAGTGGGAAATAAGTAATTTCCTGTTTTTTAGAAATAAAGCTGTTTTTAAAATAATCAAGTAGGGAATTATACAATTAATAAAGAGGGAAAAATTAAATAAAACAGTAAATAGAATAGTTAAGCCAAAAAAAAGAATGTTATAAAATAAATTTGTAATAACTAACTAAATTTGAACATCGAGAGTGAAGCGAAAAAATTCTAAGTGCCTAAAAAAGCTATTTTTCGAACCAAACCACGTAGAACTTTCATCGACATTTCAAAAGAACCACAATAACCTAGAATGAACATTAAAGAAAACAGAATTCAAAAAACTTAAGAAACAAAAAAGTTACAGCCGTTTAAATAAAATAGACATTTTTCAGTGTTCTAAAATTAATTATCAAACTATGCAAGCTAAAACAGTTTCGTTGCCCGACTTGCCTGTACAAGGAATAAATCGAGCGATAGCAAACTTTGCAGGCGGGGTGCGGTAGGTTAAATTCACCGCTATATATACTTGGTCTCTAAGCCTTTAGAGACAGTCTGTAAAAATTTTCTAACACGAGGTGCCGCGGGACGCTATGCTGGACCGCGAGTAGAAACCATCAGCAGGCCAGATGGACAATAACCTCAGCGCTTTCGACATCCAGGACCACCAAGGATGAAGGCTCCAGACTCAGCCTCCAGGACGCTCGAATAGAGGGAAACCACCACCGACGAACCAGGGATGGCGACTTCCGGTGTCCAAGGACCAGGGAATCCAGACGAGGGACCCCAAGGACCGGCAAGAACATCTTTGGCAAGTCATTTTCTTTATTCGAAATCAGTCACGTCAAATTTAGTTAGTTAATTTTATTAAATTCAAACAAATTTGCAAGCTTAAAACAATGACTTCACTCTTTATAAAATTTAAATAAATTGTATGCTAAGTAAATGAATTTATGTGCTCAGAATATTTAAAATAATGAATATTAAAATTACAAAAGGTTTTTGGCCATAAGCCGTTTATTTAAAGAAAATGAGAAATTTTCGAATATTATAAATTTAAAAATTAAAGGTCATAAGTTATGAATTTACCAATTCCATATAGGAGATAAAATATTATTATGTGTAATTTTGAAAATGATTTTATGTTAATGTAAATGTAATAAATCTATATGCAAAGTATAATTTTTTAAAGCATAAGAAACAAGAAGTAACTCAGTGAATTGTTTTGCTAATATAATTGTGTAATATTTTGAAGGATAAATTTTCTTTTTTATTTCAATAAATAGAGTTAAATATGTCATAAAAATCAAGATTATTTGCATTCCATCCTGTGTCAAATAACCAATAAAAACTGTTTAGCTTTTTCCAACTAATATAAAAATGATTATCAAATCAGTAAACAAATTTAATTAAATTTCATTAAATGGCAATAGATAAAGCCTAATGTTTTAAAGAGTTTCTCTCTACTAATTTCATGAGCTAGTCTAAAGATTAGTTGGTTTTTTGTAATAAAAGTCCAGAGATTTATCTACTGGCAGATTGTGTTTAAGAGGACACAGGAGCCTTTTAAAATAGGTATTTTTAAACACAATCATATTTTGCACGTTCCCTTGCTGTTTCTGCAGATCATCATCAGGTGGTAAGACTCTGTGTTTATTATGTGTATTATTCTAAATGTGTTTCTTTCCAGCTGACTATTAATTTGACATGTGTGACTATACTTAGACCATACACAATTGATAAACTTATTTAGGAGGGTTTATATGTATTTTAAATAGTAGTCAGCGGGAATAGGCTTGTTGTGGGTTTGGCCCTACGAGCAGGAAACATACACTTAACTCTGGGAGTTTAGCACGGTTTTACCAGCAGGGTGATAGGCAGAGCCTTGGTTGTTTATAAATATGTTTTCTTGTAAACAATTAAATTTTAGTATTCTGCAAGAAAGGATTTAAACAACGCAAGCAGACGACCGCGAGGGGTTGCGGTGAGAGGATGGTAGAGGTTAGGTGAGGTGGGGGGACGTTGCAGTGTGTGTGTGTGTGTGTGTGTGTGTGTGTTTGTTGCATCGAACCGGCCCTATGACCGTCAGCCGACCCTCCCGATGCCCGCGCACCGCCTTTCAGCGGTAAAATTTTTCAAACGAGCCGGTCCGGCCTAACCCCTGTGCAGTCCCCGCCAAAATCTGCCAGGTAACCAGTAACTGGACCTTATTTGAAAAACTTAACTGGCTGAGATTTAACTACTTGGATATCCGTTCCCGGGGGATGAGCTCGTTTGAAGGCATCTTAAAACCTAATGATTGTTTGGTTAGGATTGTGTAAGAAATTTGTTTAAATAACTATAATCACTGTTTTCTTTGCAAGATAGTAAAAAAATTGTTTTTATTTTGTTTTACTTTAATTTCTATTGAAGCACAGTTTGTAATTACTTTATACTTTTACCTCTTCTTTTGACGATTTTTTAACCTTTCAGTACTCCACCTTCATTTGTAAACAAACAAGTTTTATATTATCTCCTTTTTCTACCTTTATTCGCTTACAAAATTACTATAAATTTATTTTAATTTAAAATCAAATTAATTAATTAAATATATTTAAATTAATTAATTCTTTGTTAATATTTACCAAATCTAAGTTTATTTCTTAACCTTTTCATCAACTTAAAACTTTTTATTTAATCGCAAAACTCTTCTCTATAAGACTTTAATTGATTTTATTTGATTGATATTTATTTCAATATATTAATTTAAACAATCCTTTCATTTGACTTAGAAAACTCTTAATATTTGACTTTGGTATCTTAAACCAAATAAAGAACTGACTTTTAAAAAACCAAATTCTTTTCAACAAACGTTTTTAAGATTTTATATCTTTTTTAAATTTATCCAGATATTCAGTTTAAAATACCATGAGAATAACTATAATTCATCAAAGTTTACTACTCAAAATTAATGAAGATTTACTTCATGTAATGCAAATATCAGAGTCATTTTTCTAACGCATTTTCTATGCTTCAAATCCTTTATAAAATTTTGAAATAATTTTTAAACTATTTATTTTCTTTCATTTAACCTTCTATCCAGATAAATATCTATTCTGAACAATGTTAGGCTAAAAACGGCCATTTCTTAAGGCTGCTCTACAGTAATTCAATTTAAATTTATTTAACAAAAATTTAAAATATCTTTTCTCTAACAATTTGTTATTCACATTTAAATACATTTATATTTTAATTTTTACTTATTTTGTTTAGGTTCAAACTGTCTTTACATTGTTTTTAATTTCCAAAATTAATTCTAAATCTTTTTAATAATATCTGTTAACTCTATGAGAAGACGTCCACCATTTTGAGCCCGGTAACTACCACAAACTAACCCTATCCCCTCCACAATCTTCTTCAAGAAAACCACTATTCAATACGCATTTACATCTTTTGAAAATTTATTTAAATTTCAAAGTTAAAATTTTCAACCTTTCCCAAAATATACAACATAAATTTTGAGAGAGAAAAAAAATCTGACCTGTTTGGAGTTACATCCTGTTTATTATTCTATCGCATTCCACTCCATGTTGTCTGGATCGTTCCTCCCTCCCTCTCGGATGGCCATCGGCTGGTCATCATGGTTTGGACTCTTCCAAAATTGGCGTAACCCTGCTCCTTTGATGTCTTCTTGCGGAAAAAAAGCGTTACGCGTTATCGCGAGAAATTAGGCTTCTTGATTTTTGTTTTAATTTTACAATGCTGGATCTAGTTCCTTAAAACTTGTTTAACACTGTTTCTAATTTTTTAAACAAATTTCACTACCGGTTTTAATCTATCCTTAGTTTAAACTACTAATAACTGTACTCAGTTTAAATTTTATAATTGAATTTAGTTAACTTTGACTCTTTCTTTTGAAACACTTTATTTTAAGGCACTGTTCATTTTCTACTTTCGCACTGACTTCTCTGTGACAACTAATCTTGGGGACGCCACGGCAGTTTCCTCCCGAAAAGTGTTTCAAAACACACGGGACTACTTCCCAGCAAAATCAGTACCGGGATTGTCTTTTAATTTTACGTTTTGAAACTATTTTCCTATTAACAAAACGGAGCGCATCCAACTTTCTCGTTTGTCGTCTTAATCCACGCTAAGGAATTTTGTGCCTCCACAGGCATATTCCACCCCTCCGAGCGTCTATCAACCAATGGCCAGTCTCCAACATGACGCCTTCCAAACGCTTAGCCTTGCGTCACTTTCTGTGTGCTAGCCCCATACCTATCCGCTTTTGTTCGATTATTTCCAAAAATTTCTATCTCGTGTTCTTCGTCTCCGGACTTTATTCTTTTACTTCTGATCTGCGTCCTATCGAATGTCTATGGACTTTCTAGGTAGATTTTAAACTTTTCCCTCTTTCAAATATGTAACAAATCCCTTATCCAGGCTAATGAATCATCCTATCTAATGCGTAAGGCATTTATATTATGTTTTAGCTTCGTTACTCTGACTATAAAATATTTTAAAATTTATGAAATTTAAACTTTCATTTGCAACGGTAAAGTGTGACATTTTAGCCCGTTGGAGTGTGTGTGTAAATTTTTTTATTCCTTTTTTAAACAATACCATATAGTTAAATCTTTAATAAAATACTCATTCTGATAAGCAATATTTAGACAAAAACGTTTAAGAGACAATTAAATTTAACACGTTATGTAGGGCTACATAATGTAGGCAAATACATGTAGCGTTTTCATATAGTGTTGGAAAAAAAGTTTGTGGCATTAATAGGAGTGCCAAAAAAAGTGAAACAAAAAATAAAACTATTGTTGTTATTTTATAAATTAGATTACTTTTTCATATTAATCTCTTCTGTTTAACACTAATATCTAATAAGCTTGTTTGCTGTAAATAGTAAAGTGTGTAAGTAAACTATTTAATACACTTACGTAACCTATGCCAATAACTCGTGTCCCCAGTTCTCGCAACACTGTGTAATTAATTCGCAACCCTTTAGATTTCACCGTATAAATTACCCAGCAAAAGATTGCTTCCATTTACATATAAAATTTGCCTTTACAAATATAAATGCGTTTTGTGAGGAGTTCTGTTTGTGACTACCATATTTCAATTTCTAAATGTAAATTATGATGTAAATTAAGGAAGAGACTTGAACAAATGTAAAGGAGAAGGAAGCTCCAACGAACTAATTGAAGTTTTTACTATTTTTTTAAATTAAATTGGGAGCGGGTTTAAACTGCCCGATGCACCGCTACCTTGGGTATATTGTACTTACCTTCCTGATCTAGTCAAAGAGGTCCTTCCCTCTTAACAGGTTTAGAAGTTTCCTGACTAGTGTTTTACCTTCAGCATCCTCTTCCAGAGCTGTGCTATCACCAAAGAGGTTGAAGCGCCTCTCGGCAAGTGCTGCACATCTAAAAGTGATGTGCGTGGTGGTCTCCAGTTCTTGTCCGCATAATCTGCACACCGGTTCATCTTTGAAGATACCCGTATTATGCAGATGTTTCCTTAGTCCACAGTGTCTGACTAATTGCTGCCTGACTGTCGGAGAAAATAGCAATTCGAGTCCTATGTATTCCCCTTCTCGCTATCTCTCCCAGACAGGCATTTTTGGCATATATTTCGACCTGAAAGACAGAGGTATGCCTCACCAAAGAAAAAAACCAGTTTTATCCTTGGGTTTCTACATTACACCCCCGCTCCAGTGCCGAAGTCCATCTTGGAGCCATCTGTGTACTGGATCTGAGCTCCCGATGTTACTGACCCTGTCCATTCCATCATAGTATGGTGGGCCTAGTCAGGTGCACACGTCCGAGTAAGGTGGTCACTGCCCATCTCCAAGACAGGTACTTTGACCACGCACTCGATACCCATATGTCCCGAAACATCTGGGAGATTAGCCCAGTTGTTCGAGTATGCAATCTCCATGCTGGGGTTTGGTGCTCGTGGTTGATTGCTTCCCACCTGTTGCACCTCACCCCTCACAACATCAAAGCCCTGGTCGTTAACATGCTCGGCTCGGTTTTGGCCTCCCCTGTGTTGTGTGCTCAGGATTATTGGCCCTCCCGCTGCTCTCGCCTGATCTCTTCGGAGCCGCCTTCTGGCCGCTCCACTCATACGCTTTCTCCGTAGAGAAAGCGTCCTCAACTCTACAACCATTTAACTGGTTTCTGTAATCGGCAGCTTAGTAGCCGCCCCCGCACCCCCAGTGGTGGTTGCCGCTGACACATCTGCTACAGACTCACGGTTTGCCGTCTCATTGGCTTCCGCTGTCTGTGCAGACTCAACATCAATTTGTGTACTTACTTGGTCCATTAGCTTCCCAAGCATGGGGAAAGAACGGTCAACCATAGCAGAGCCCCCACTACCATGGCAAGACAACATACAATGAGGTTTTGTCTGGTTCCTCAAGGGAATCTTGTGCTACTAAATTTAATACCCTGTAGCCATTCATCCATCGGCACAATGCCTTTCACCTTGGATTGGGTATTCAGTCACTGACCTTGAAGCACACCCCAAGTTCAGGACATTATTAACTGTTGCTAATGGAGTGAACAGCCTGCTTTACTCTCTTTTGTTACAACTGTGTCGTTTGGGTAGTTTCCCGCCCATACGTCACAGCCGCATTGCTCTTGGTTCACCTGGGAGGAGAGAGTAGCATTGTGAGGACTTAATTCCCAACTACCCCAGTCCCCAGTCAGAGCAGTTATTTCTACCACACCCAACCGGTTGACTGACGAGGAGGGATAATTCCTCACCTTTGAACCATTGCCTTGGTCCGGGCCTGCTTATTCAGAAAGCTTCCGGAATCCTTAGTCACAAGTAACCTATATATCTGTAGGCCGTTCCACTGTGGACCCGATCAGTTGCTAAGGCAAGCTATCTTGGGTAGTTTTTACTAACTTAACAATTATTAAATGAAATAAACTAAAGTATTAATATGTTTATTTGATATGATTTTTACAGTAAGGGGTTGAATCAATCAATGTAATTGTAATATCTCGTTATGACTATCACACGTTGCACACTTAAGAAAATAGTCTGAGTTCTTATTTAAATAATCATATACATTATATTTTCAAGATAATAGGATATTCATATCTAGGTAAATATGCGGACTACATAGTAAAAGTATTTTCCAATGAACCTACGTTATGTTCTTATATTATAATTATACCGTATAGCTTATATACCACTTAAAAATTATGTATTCTTATATTACAATTACATCGAATAGCTTATATACAATTTAAAAATTATGTATTCTTATATTACAATTACACCGTATAGCTTATATACCACTTAAAAATTATGTATACTTATATTACAATTACACCGTATAGCTTATATACCATTTAAAAATTATGTATTCTTATATTACAATTACACCGTATAGCTTATATACCACTTAAAAATTATGTATTCTTATATTACAATTACACCGTATAGCTTATATACCACTTAAAAATTATGTATTCTTATATTATAATTACACCGTATAGCTTATATACTACATAAATATTATGTATTATGTAATTCACGTACCAAGAGAGTTATCGAATTTGCGAAACTCAAATGGTTAAAATTAGAAATTAAATATCTTTATAGTAAATTAGCTAATTTAGAATTGAAAAAGTACAATTTACACCTCAAATTAGCAAAGGATATTAACGATATTGTTTGGAATAATTTTTGTAGAAAAATGTATGTAATAAATAAGCATAAAATTGATTGTAAGGTAAAAAATCTGGATAAGAAATTTGTAGCAATTAGTAAACATTTAAATTTGGATGAAATAGGTAATAATAATAAAAACCCTACCTGTCCGCTAGTTCGTAATGAATCTAGCCAAACTTTTAATAGAGAAGAAATTAATTTATTAAGTAAAGGGTTAAATTTTGCACATTGTAATTACACTAACAAAACTGTAGTTGATATAGTAGCTAATATAGAAAGTAGTATTTCTAATTTAAAAGAGTCAGATAAAAATTACATAAGAAACGCCTGTAAAATTAAAATGGAAAATAATATTCGTATGGCCAATAAACCGGCTAATGTTAAAAATAATTTTGAGTTAGTTAAAGGTCTTTGTAACAAAGATTGTTATTATTTAAAAGCTGATAAGGGTAATACAATTGTAGTTTTAGATAAGAACGATTATGTCAATAGAGTAACTAAAATGTTAGAAGAAGGCCCTTATCAGAAAATTGTTAAAAACCCACTAAATAAGTTTGTTCAAGTTACAAACGATACTATTAAGAATTGTAGTTTAGTCATTCCTAAGAAAGATATTTATAAATTTAAAATTTCTAATCCTGTTATACCCAGGTTATATTGCCTTCCAAAAATCCACAAGGAAGGGAAAGCAATGAGACCTATAGTTTCTGGGATTGATTCCCCAACCTACCTTTTATCAAAATGGTTAGCCTATAAATTTACTTCTTTAAAAGAAAAACGTGGTATGTTTCCTATTAAAAATAACATAGAATTTGTCAACAAGGTTAAGAATATAAAACTTAGTAGTACTGATATTATGGTATCTTTTGATGTAAGTTCGTTGTTTCCTAGCATTCCTGTTAAAGAAACTATATTGTTTGTTGAAGATTTTTTAAAAGAAAACAACATCGAACCTATTAAAATAAACTAATATGTCAAATTAACTGAAATATGTATGTACCAAAATTTCTTTAAATTTAATAATGAATTTTATAAACAATGTGATGGAACTGCTATGGGTAACAGTTTGTCTCCTTTTATTGCTGAGCTTTTTATGAGCAGATTTGAAGAAAACTTAAAGAATAGTATTACTTATTTTCCTAGGATTTGGTTAAGATATGTTGACGATGTTTTTGCGATCTTTGATAGCAGTAAATGTAATGTTGATGTTTTTGTAAACCAACTTAATAGTATACATAGTTCCATTAAGTTTACTTATGAATTAAAAACTAATAATCGTTTACCATTTTTAGATATTCTGTGTATTAAAAATCATGAAAAAATTGAATTTGATATTTACAGGAAACCTACTAACAATAACAGATATATTTTAAATAGTTCCAACCATTGTTATACACATAAAATAGCAGCATTTAACAGTTTGGTTAACAGAGCTATCAATGTACCACTTAGTCCTAGACGTTTTTATAAGGAAATTAATTATATCAAAGGAGTGGCTAGATATAACGATTTTGATACCAAAATTATAGATAATATTGTTAGAAAACAAAGATTAAAATATGTTTTGAACACAACTACCACTCTTCAAAAAGAAGTTAAAAAATGTACTTTTATTAGTTTACCTTTCGATAATATTTTAACAAAAGGGTTAGACTCTATTTTTAAAAAGGTAAATGTTAAGATAGCCTATAAAACTCAAAATAAACTCAAGCATTTATTGTGTAACCCGAAAGATAAAATTCCAATGTTGGATAAATCAGGTATTTATAAGATAATTTGTAGTACTTGTAACGAGATGTATATAGGTCAAACTAAAAGAAAAATTGTAACCAGATTTAAAGAACATCTTGCCCATATTAAATATGAAAGACCTGAAAAATCAAGTGTAGCAGAACATGTCCTTAGTAATCAGCATGATTTAGATAAAAATGTTATTTTAGCTAAATGTATAAACTCAAAAAAGTTACTTAATAGTTATGAAAGTATTTTTATAGTCAAATCAAATTGTAAATTAATGAATGCAGATAAAGGACCTATTCCTTACTCACCATTATATACTTTACTTAAATAGCTTTCTTCAAATTACGATGTTTTAATCTAATTACTTTTAGTTTATTAATTGTTATTGCTGTAGTTTTTATTACATAAGTATTATTATAATGTAATTTTTGACATAACCTATTTGGTTCCTGATGGCCGATCGTTATTTGTCGGTCGAGGGCGGAGAGGGGGCGGAGCTTACCTCACGCCTATATATAGCGACCGCGGAGAACGATTGGTATCATTCTAGTTTGTAACTTCTTGTGTGCTAGATTGTGTTTTGTAACAAGACCCTCTGATGATGATGACATGGTCATCGAAATGTACATAAGGGTTTAATCTTAAGTAACTTGTCTTATTTGTTATTTTTGATTATTTTTGTGGTATTGGGGTTCTTTTCAATATTTTTATTGTAATATATTGTACCACTGTGCTCTTGATATTGTGTATTTTCATGGCTTCCCGGTCAACTGAGCAAAACATTTTTAGTAAGTTAAGTTTAAAAATAAGTTCATTACAAGTAGATATCGGTTTTTTGAAGAAATGTCAACGTTTTAAAGTTTTTCCTAAATTTATAAACGGTTTCCGCATTAATCTTAATAATTCACGTACCAAGAGAGTTATCGAATTTGCGAAACTCAAATGGTTAAAATTAGAAATTAAATATCTTTATAGTAAATTAGCTAATTTAGAATTGAAAAAGTACAATTTACACCTCAAATTAGCAAAGGATATTAACGATATTGTTTGGAATAATTTTTGTAGAAAAATGTATGTAATAAATAAGCATAAAATTGATTGTAAGGTAAAAAATCTGGATAAGAAATTTGTAGCAATTAGTAAACATTTAAATTTGGATGAAATAGGTAATAATAATAAAAACCCTACCTGTCCGCTAGTTCGTAATGAATCTAGCCAAACTTTTAATAGAGAAGAAATTAATTTATTAAGTAAAGGGTTAAATTTTGCACATTGTAATTACACTAACAAAACTGTAGTTGATATAGTAGCTAATATAGAAAGTAGTATTTCTAATTTAAAAGAGTCAGATAAAAATTACATAAGAAACGCCTGTAAAATTAAAATGGAAAATAATATTCGTATGGCCAATAAACCGGCTAATGTTAAAAATAATTTTGAGTTAGTTAAAGGTCTTTGTAACAAAGATTGTTATTATTTAAAAGCTGATAAGGGTAATACAATTGTAGTTTTAGATAAGAACGATTATGTCAATAGAGTAACTAAAATGTTAGAAGAAGGCCCTTATCAGAAAATTGTTAAAAACCCACTAAATAAGTTTGTTCAAGTTACAAACGATACTATTAAGAATTGTAGTTTAGTCATTCCTAAGAAAGATATTTATAAATTTAAAATTTCTAATCCTGTTATACCTAGGTTATATTGCCTTCCAAAAATCCACAAGGAAGGGAAAGCAATGAGACCTATAGTTTCTGGGATTGATTCCCCAACCTACCTTTTATCAAAATGGTTAGCCTATAAATTTACTTCTTTAAAAGAAAAACGTGGTATGTTTCCTATTAAAAATAACATAGAATTTGTCAACAAGGTTAAGAATATAAAACTTAGTAGTACTGATATTATGGTATCTTTTGATGTAAGTTCGTTGTTTCCTAGCATTCCTGTTAAAGAAACTATATTGTTTGTTGAAGATTTTTTAAAAGAAAACAACTTCGAACCTATTAAAATAAACGAATATGTCAAATTAACTGAAATATGTATGTACCAAAATTTCTTTAAATTTAATAATGAATTTTATAAACAATGTGATGGAACTGCTATGGGTAACAGTTTGTCTCCTTTCATTGCTGAGCTTTTTATGAGCAGATTTGAAGAAAACTTAAAGAATAGTATTACTTATTTTCCTAGGATTTGGTTAAGATATGTTGACGATGTTTTTGCGATCTTTGATAGCAGTAAATGTAATGTTGATGTTTTTGTAAACCAACTTAATAGTATACATAGTTCCATTAAGTTTACTTATGAATTAGAAACTAATAATCGTTTACCATTTTTAGATATTCTGTGTATTAAAAATCATGAAAAAATTGAATTTGATATTTACAGGAAACCTACTAACAATAACAGATATATTTTAAATAGTTCCAACCATTGTTATACACATAAAATAGCAGCATTTAACAGTTTGGTTAACAGAGCTATCAATGTACCACTTAGTTCTAGACGTTTTTATAAGGAAATTAATTATATCAAAGGAGTGGCTAGATATAACGATTTTGATACCAAAATTATAGATAATATTGTTAGAAAACAAAGATTAAAATATGTTTTGAACACAACTACCACTCTTCAAAAAGAAGTTAAAAAATGTACTTTTATTAGTTTACCTTTCGATAATATTTTAACAAAAGGGTTAGACTCTATTTTTAAAAAGGTAAATGTTAAGATAGCCTATAAAACTCAAAATAAACTCAAGCATTTATTGTGTAACCCGAAAGATAAAATTCCAATGTTGGATAAATCAGGTATTTATAAGATAATTTGTAGTACTTGTAACGAGATGTATATAGGTCAAACTAAAAGAAAAATTGTAACCAGATTTAAAGAACATCTTGCCCATATTAAATATGAAAGACCTGAAAAATCAAGTGTAGCAGAACATGTCCTTAGTAATGAGCATGATTTAGATAAAAGTGTTATTTTAGCTAAATGTATAAACTCAAAAAAGTTACTTAATAGTTATGAAAGTGTTTTTATAGTCAAATCAAATTGTAAATTAATGAATGCAGATAAAGGACCTATTCCTTACTCACCATTATATACTTTACGTAAATAGCTTTCTTCAAATTACGATGTTTTAATCTAATTACTTTTAGTTTATTAATTGTTATTGCTGTAGTTTTTATTACATAAGTATTATTATAATGTAATTTTTGACATAACCTATTTGGTTCCTGATGGCCGATCGTTATTTGTCGGTCGAGGGCGGAGAGGGGGCGGAGCTTACCTCACGCCTATATATAGCGACCGCGGAGAACGATTGGTATCATTCTAGTTTGTAACTTCTTGTGTGCTAGATTGTGTTTTGTAACAAGACCCTCTGATGATGATGACATGGTCATCGAAATGTACATAAGGGTTTAATCTTAAGTAACTTGTCTTATTTGTTATTTTTGATTATTTTTGTGGTATTGGGGTTCTTTTCAATATTTTTATTGTAATGTATTCTTATATTACAATTACACCGTATAGCTTATATACCACTTATAAAGTATGTATTCTTATATTACAATTACACCGAATAGCTTATGCACCACTTATAAATTATGTATTCTTATATTACAATTACACCGTATAGCTTATATACCACTTATAAAGTATGTATTCTTATATTACAATTACACCGAATAGCTTATGTACCACTTAAAAATTATGTATTCTTATATTACAATTACACCGTATAGCTTATATACCACTTAAAATTTATGTATTCCTATATTACAATTACACCGTATAGCTTATATACCACTTAAAAATTATGTATTCTTATATTACAATTACACCGAATAGCTTATATACCACTTAAAAATTATGTAGTGTGTGTGTGTGTGTGTGAATTTTTCTATTTCTTTTTTAAACAATACCATATAGTTACATATTTAATAAAATACTCATTCTGATAAGCAATATTTAGACAAAAACGTTTAAGAGACAATAAAATTTAACACGTTATTTAAGGCTATATAATGTATTCAAATACATGTAGCGTTTTCATATAGTGTTGGAAAAAAAGTTTGTGGCATTAATAGGAGTGCCAAAAAAAGTGAAAGTCTTTGTAGTGACGTTTACAGAAATTGAGAAAATTAAGAAAATTTGAAATTGTTAAAATATTGATCTATATTAGGTTTTCTTAACTAAACAATATATGTCTACATAATTTTAATATTATTGTGTTTCTATTGTTTAATAAATCCATTTAATATAAATTAAATACCCTAAAGCCATGAATTCATGCAAGTACATTAAGGAGGAATTATGAACGGTTAATTATAAGTGACTGAACTGTAACCTAAATACGATTAGGCCTACAAATATTCTAACAGTATCTTGAGACAGCTGTCCTACTGTCCTAAGGAACAACCAGCTGTCCACTTTGTTGGTTTTCCTAAACTTAGTTACTAGTACTTCTGTAGACGGTTATTGATTTATAAAACTTTTATATCGTGAGATACATTCACCTTTTAAAAATAAAACAGTTCTTTAACTTCAGCGTTTTTTAAAGATTTCCTTTTAAAGGTTTCTCAAATTAATATAAGCTGTATTAATAATAATAAATACATTGAATGGCGGTTTACAAATACACAACTATGAAGGGGTAAAATCTCTGGTTGTATTTTCACAACAAAAACGGAATTATGTTAAGCCACACTTGAATTTAAAAATGTACGCTTATAGAACGCTGATATACCTGTTCTAATATTGAACGCTGATTTAATTTAGATTTAATTCCTATTCTTGTATCAGGTAAAAACTTTATATTTTTTTCGGAACAGAAGAATCGAAAAAGGCCCTACGTAAGTTTGCTTGGACTTCTGCCATCATGTGTAAAGTAAAACTTTTCAAATGATAAGTAACTTTCAATACATATAAGTATAAGTAAGTCAAGTGAAATGTGAATATATAATTCAACAGAGCAATTAACTACAAAAAGATAGAAACTAAAACATACATCTGGGTATCAGGTAGCCACACAAAACACAAAATTATCTATAGTGAAGCAGAAATTTACCAATTGCTAAGATCATAGTTTGTCTTATTTGCACTTTGAATTCAGTTTGCGAAAATTATTTTCGTAAATTAAAACAGTTATAATTAAACGATTTATTAGGTCAAAAGCAAATACAAACCAATAGCAATTATGAAAACTATTGCTCTGTGGAGCCCAATCAGCACATCATATAGAGTAACTGTCTGCTTTGAACAGCAACATTATTAAACTTTATTACGTGCATTGATCTTCTATTATAAAATAAACAGTAACGGTAATAATGATACTGTTGTTTTCGTTATTAATTATATTTTTGTCTGTTCTCTGAACGGATAGCAAATAATTGAAGGGTACAGGGAAAAAAGGAGCGACGTCAGTTTTTCTAAGTTTTACGGTAGAGCCTTTTTAAGTTTTAAAGACTCTAATATAATATATAATTATAACATATATCGATGTTTTCTTAAACCTCAACTTCATGAGTACTTAGTCGCAGCGTTTCAAGGTTCTAGTATGTTTAAATTCATAAACAATTTAAAATTAAATAAAAAGAGTCCCTCTTACTAGTAAAGAAGGGGCCAAGTCATGCAACTCCTGGGAAGAAAAGGGGCAAGTCTTAAGTAACACTGTCGTTATAATCCAGAAAAGTGGTAGTTTTCAATAAAATTTCAACATAATTTTTATTTAAAGTTTTTATTACTTAACAATAAATAAATATCTACAAAAATATTAGTTTGTTTAGTCTTGTTGTGGTAAAGTCTCTTGGGATTTAGCCGTCTCTGTGTGGCAACGTCAACATACTGCTTAGCGTCCTCTTCACAGAATTTTGAAAAATATCTTATATCTTTAAATTTGGCCTTTGAAATCGGTATAAGATCTGAAAAATAACATTTGTTGGAATTACTTTGTTGAGGCCTGCCTTATGTTGGAACTTCCGCCCATTGTTTAGGGTGTTCAACTTTGGTTTTATGTTTTATAATACCCATATTCTTGTCTGTCTCCATGTATGAGTGTCCCCTTATGGGGAAGCACACTTTGATCTCGTCAAATCTGTTTTCGGTGTGCACCAGACTGTGGAGGAACCTAAACACTGTGTAATTTTTATTCTGGCCACCACACGAGTCACAAAACAGATTCAGGCGTCGAACCTTTATGTCTAGAAAATTATACACAAAGTCGTGGATCATCGAACAGACCTCGTTACTATCCTTATTGGCAGTTGTTTCTGGGTTGTGTAAAATATACACTTTTAGCAGTTGACAATATATAAATATTAAACGTGTATACAGATAACTGATGTCTGTAATACACCTCATTTGTTGGTATAGTTGGAACAATTATTATTTGGTATTTCCTAAAATACCCATTCTTTTTTTATTTCATTTAAATGAAACTATATAGTTACTATCTTATACTCGTACATACATGTCTTATAACATACTATTACGTTCACACAGAGTTCAATATATTGTAAGAAAGTTTGAAGAGAAAGAACTATTTATTAAATAACAGATTTGTAAGTACAGCGTCCAAACACTGCTTTAGTTGGCCTTCTAATAATTTTTAAATTCGCTTATAATCTATTTATACTTGACGTTCGCTGTCGTTAACTTTCACTCTGTTACTAAAGCTATTACTCTATTCACTCCATTACAAAAAACGGTGATCTCCCCTTCACGCTAACTATATCTTTATATACCGACTAAAGCATCAAGCAATTCCTCATACTTCTACCAGCTTCACGTTGTAGAAGGTTCTTGACTTTACAGACCGTGTGCTTCTTGTGTCCGCTTAAGTGTGAAAATGACTCTAATCTTTTCAAGCTCTGCAGTAAATCACTGGTGTGACTTTTACCGTTACAATACACACTCTTATCTTGTAATCCTTTAAAATATTTTAATTATAAATGGTCATAAGTCTAATGCGTTTCAATATATTTTCTATGATAATTATAAATAAGAATATCTATAGATAGTGTTGTGAAGATGTTTTTGAAAATTTATATACCTTCAGCTAACTTTTTTCTCTTAAAAAAATTATTGTTGTGTTAAACAATTTTCCTTATTCCTTATGTACAGGTTCAGAAAACAAAAACGGCAAGTAAAATTTTGAAGAAGTCTAAATGAAAAGTTTAAAATAATACACGAAAATTAAATAATAAATATCTAAATGAACATTCAATAACTGAATTTATAACAACGTAATTTATTAATTAACATATTTGAAAAGGAAATTTTAGGGATTATTCATTTAAAAATACTCAGTTACAGAATATTAACACTGTGTGTTGGTTTACCATGATGTTATGAACATTTAATTTAATGGACTTACAACTGTTGTCCGAAAAACTTTTCCCATTAGATCTAAGAAGTTATAAAACAGTTTCTGTGCTATATAAAGTTTGTTTGATGGAAAAATTGGAATTCTTTCAACGTTCAATAACTGTTGCTACAATGAAATGAAATTTTTTGGAGAATAGAAATCCATTGTAAAAGCAATATAGTTATGTAATAAAGGTTGGTATATCAGATATATACGAAAAAAAAACTTGTGCGCAATTTTTCATTTATAATAATGTTTTTCTAAGTTCGTCAATTCAGAACAGCAGACAGATATAGTTAAAATAATTGTCGTATAAAATGTGTTCTAACATGATTTTCTTTGGGTATACTTGTTACATCAAACGTTACAGACTGTATTTTATATAAGTTATAGTTCCAGTAATCCAGACGGAAGTTTTTCCATAATTCTACAACATGATTATATGACAATCATCTTATGGTATTAATTTTGTTCTGACAGGAAGAGCGGGAGAGGGAGAAGGTGAAAAAATGAGAGAGGTAGTGAGCGGTATCAAGTCAAGTATTAGTTTAAATTATTAAAGAACATATAATTTGATTTGAGCTGTTTAACGATTGCTTTCCCAACATGGCTTGATGTTTTGAGCCCTGACAATGTAAGCCTGCAGCAAGGAGCAAAACTCGTGTCTCACACAGACATAATAGCAACTGTTGTAGTCAGGTTGAAGTTCACTATCAGAACGTCTGTGTTACATTTACTTGGGCCTATAATTGTTCTCTCATCCATTCTAGTTTGTATAGAGGCATTGAGGTAAAGGTAACTACACTATACTTTACAAACAATATCCAAAAACATAGCTTCTAAGTCACAATCAGATTTTAAGCTGATTTGTTTCGTATTTTCAAGCAACGTTTTTGACATGTGGTTCAGAACTTCCTATTTAAGCAAGAACCCAAGAAGATCTCATTAGAACACAATACGACTACATTTAAATACCAAACCACCTCATTAAAAACTTTTCAGGCGTTAATTATTTTCAAAATCTAAAAGAGGCGGTTACTTTTGTCAATGCCTTTAATGCTTGAAGTAAATTATAACGAAATCAATAAGTACTAAACACATTTTTCTGGTTTTAGACAATTAATTTCGAAAATAATTTTTATTTTCTTAAGTGTTGTTTCTCTACTTCATCTTTGTAGATTTACTATATTTCTTTAAAATGAAAATCTTTAACCTTTTTTATGGATTGAAATTATTTCTTGTTCAATACTCTCGATATTCTACTGTCTTGTTTTTCATTGATAATTTCAGATCACTATATATACATTTTTTGTAGTTTTAGTCTTCAATTATTTCATTGGTTTCAAAAGTAATCTCATATTTTCCCCCCGTAAAAAGTTTGTAAATATTGTTTCTATCTGTACAATATTCTTTTCTTCTGAACGGTCATTTTACAGATGAAAGTGATATCTTTATAAAACGTCTTTTAGAAATGGAAATGGCATAATACATAAATTTGCTGTTAAATTCCAATTCTAATTTAAACGTGTTTCTACCGTAGGCAATATGTATTGCTATAAATAAAGTCTGTAAAAGTTACAGTGTAAATAAGCTTTAAGTGGAATATAAGTACTAGAAGTAAAGATTACTGACTAAACCATTACGTATTTGTAGCTTCGTCTAGTATAAGTATTACTAAATATCATTGTTAAAACAAAATAATTATGAAGACAAAACAAATTAAATTATGCTGTAAGAAATGTACCTTGTCCATTGTAAAGGTTAATAACTCTTATTATTAAGATGATAATCCTACGCGTTTAAAGATTTCAAAAAGAACTACATAAGTTCACTTCACAACTGGAGTTTATTATTTCTAGAACCGTTCAACAGTTCAACAATAAAACATGATCAGTTCTACTTGAAACTCATTATTATTCCAGTTTAACATTTTTACATTTTATACATTGTGACTTAATTTTTGTAAACTCAAAAACTTTGTCCGTTTCCATATGGTTGTAATTTGTATTTTAACAGCAGTTTTCTTGATTGATTTGCAATCAAATCGTTATCGTTTACAAAATTGATTGAAACATAAACAATTTGGTTTTATATCTATTGTATTACTCAATATTACTCACAAGTTATGCTATGTTATAATTAAAATAATGAGCGGTTTGTAGTGTACGTTGTAAATAAAGTTAAACGTATTATATTTAACAAAAGCCTTTCTGTATAAAATTATTTTATGAAATTTAAATTAAATTACTTTTTGAATAACTAAATTTCAATTTGGTGAAAATTATGATGTCTTTATCCAGTGAGAAAATGTTCAAAATTACAATGAATGTTAGACAAACCCTAATTTTCTTCTGAGTATAAGTTCAAACCTCGTCAGCAAACCACCATTGTAAGATAAGTCACACTCCTTAATAACATTTAATTTTAAAGCTTAGAAAATTACCGTGAAACTAATGTAAATTATTGTAAACTGTTCGAAATTAATTTTTTCACCAAAATAAAATTTTGATTTATTTTATTATTATAATGTATATTTAAACAATCTTTTAGACGTTAGGGTCTGCTACAATATAAGTAACACATTTAGAGGAATAATATTGTTTTGAAATTAAAGTGCAACTTATACAAATAAAATTACACGTCCATTATGGAACGAGGCACATGCAATTGCTACTTTGAAAATAATACATTTGAGTCCTCTATTAAATCGAAAATTAAACAAACGTTTACAGTGTCTCATTTGAACCTCCTACGTGTTTCGTTTTTAGTTTGTTCAATGCAACATTCATTGATACCTTGACATTGTCCATTATAAATGCAACATGATACAAATTTATTGTCTAATGAGTCTGAATTTCAATATTATAACAATTCTTTGATATAAAGGAAATTTTGATCTCAGAAAAAACCAAGTATTTAGCAATATAATTTAGACACACATTGTAATGAGAATGACATATTTTTCCCCTCTTATTGAACCCCACAATAAATTCTTGACCCATGTTTATAATATTTTGAATCATTTTTACATTTATAAGGAATTTCCAAAGTATTGTAACATCTTCGTTAATTACCCTGAGTTTAATGTCTAAAAACAATTGCGACATTGCTAATTAAAAGTAATTTTAATAATTAAATATTTGATAATTAACATTTACGTCAATCTAAAACAAACGTTAGTTAAATGCTTCCAACACGGAAGCATTTAATAATTACACATTTTCCGGTGTAAATAGTCATAAGTTTCACGGATATCACATTTCCTGTCTCAGGTATTGCTACTATCAAGATCCAGTCGTAAGTAAACCTAATGATTAAATACTACTATAGCTAATCTTAATGCTCATGACAGTTATATTTTAAGGATCCACCATAGGATGATGCATTTTTGCTGAACCTTATTAAAAACTTTCGTTGATAAAAGTTAATGAAATTTTAATATATGTTAATGAGAAAATAGATTAGATGGTTTTGTTGTAGTTGGCTTTATCATAAAAACTGTTTTTGAGAAAACATAAATCAATAAAAAACAATTAATCGTGTACATAAACAGAATGTAAATCATTAACATGCTTGTAATATTTGCGCACGGGAATGTGTTTGTAGGGTAATTGTTTCTCTGCGATAAAAGTGTGTAAAGTGGCTTTTAAAGAGAAAGCTGTGTGATTACTACCTGCATATAAACTGCGCATGTCTCCCGAGTTATACCTATTTCAGGCAGCCAGACACATTAAACGATTTAGATTCTAATCTTTTATTTACTGATCCAAATTGCTTTATATTTTATCTCAGTATAAATATTACATAAAGTAGTATTATTGTTCCCTACCGTTGCGATTATACGCACGTTTATTGACCTTACAACACGTGAAGAGATGAATCGAAAAAATAAAATACTTAACAAACAAAAATTAATTCATAATGTACCAGTCTTGAATGTATTATAATTACTATTGGGTTTCAAGAAATATACACAAGTAAATTTATAAATATAGGTTACTAAGAGATAGAAAACAATATTGTAACTAATACCAATTCAGAAATGCAACTTTTATTCTATAACTCATCAGCGGATTTTTCAAATCAAAAACATTTTTCTTTCCGTTAGTTTAACAAAAAGCAATCCCCTTTGAGCAAAACTTTCGTTTTCAGATGTTTAGCCGCACCACTCTCTTCGTGTTTGCTATCGTTATTGCTGTCACCTTTGCAGCAGCATCTGAAGAAGACGATCTCAGAGAAAAGACGAGTCCAAAGATCCAGTTTGGGAAAATTTTTGGAACAATTAAAAGAGGATTGGGAAAACTGTTAGGAAGTAATATTGACGCTGGTTTTGTAAAGGACGGTCCGCGTGTAAGCGGAAATGTCCACATTGGAGGTAAATAATTTAGAGAAATAAAGCAATCGTTATTGCTGTCACTTTTGCAGAATCATCTGAAGAAGACGATCTCAGAGAAAAGAGGAGTCCAAAGATCCAGTTTGGGAAAATTTTTGGAACAATTAAAAGAGGATTGGGAAAACTGTTAGGAAGTAATATTGACGCTGGTTTTGTAAAGGACGGTCCGCGTGTAAGCGGTAATGTCCACATTGGAGGTAAATAATTTGGAGAAATAAAGCAATCGTTATTGCTGTCACCTTTGCAGCATCATCTGAAGAAGACGATCTCAGAGAAAAGAGGAATCCCAAGATCCAGTTTGGGAAAATTTTTGGAACAATTAAAGGAAGGTTGTGAAAACTGTTAGGAGGTAATATTGACGCTGGTTTTGTAAAGGACGGTCCGCGTGTAAGCGGAAATGTCCACATTGGAGGTAAATAATTTGGAGAAATAAAGCAATCATTATTGCTGTCACCTTTGCAGCATCATCTGAAGAAGACGATCTCAGAGAAAAGAGGAGTCCCAAGATCCAGTTTGGGAAAATTTTTGGAACAATTAAAGGAAGGTTGTGAAAACTGTTAGGACTTAATATTGACGCTGGTTTTGTAAAGGACGGTCCGCGTGTAAGCGGAAATGTCCACATTGGAGGTAAATAATTTGGACAAATAAAGCAATCATTATTGCAATGTAATCAATATAGATTTCTTGCTACATTTTTGTGCACTTGTTTTATTGTGAAACCCTTACCTATACTTGTACAAAACCTTGATAGAGTAGAAAGAGTACATTTTAAATATATACTTTTTCTGTTTTTAAAACATTTAATATTTTACAGGAAATTAAATTGATTTTTTATAACTTGTTTAACTATTTTTCTGTATGACAGGTAATTTGAAGAATCATATATTCAAGGTTTTTGATCGCAGACGTTTCTCCTACCTTTTATAGAAGCGAAATTTAATACCATGGCTATGATATACTTTCTCAGATTCGTGTAACTTATTCTTAGAAATAACTAGCTATTTGCTATTTTACCTAACTATTTTAAACTAACTGCACTAACTATAAAGTTTTATTTTTTGACTATTTACTTTGAGAAACCTTTTAATTTTTGTATTTCAATTTCAAAACAAATAAAAATATATTTAATTATATTGGTAACTGAGTTTAGTATACAAGAACATGGAATAATACCTAATTAATTTACTATTTAAAATTATTGTTATTTTTAGAAATAATAATTGTGTCTCTTGCTATACATTTTATTTAATACATTTTTTCAGAAATTAATCTTTTGATGTAGAATGTTTACACAAAAATATTCCATAATGATTTTGTACTCTAGACATTTTACTTTGGTAAAGTTTATACATGTATAGCGGATGTTAAGGTCTAAATTACACTTCTCACAGCTCCTTTTATTCAAGTATTTTGTCACTTATACTATACTGGATTCGGTGACGTAGGCAAGAGAAATTTCCAGGTGTCCAGCCCATCCTGAAATTAGTTTTTTTTTCATTTACGAAGCGTTATTATTAAACTCTTATATATAATATTCGGAAGCAAAACTACTTGTGTTGCAATGTATTGGACCAGATTATATAATATAACAGTTACATTTTAGCAATCAATTGCCAGAAACACATTAAAAGCGTGATTTAAAGGCATTTGTGCGATTTGGGAAACCATTTCTAGAATGCCTATATGGAAGCAATTTTCGCTATAAGCCTGAAGTTATTAAATTGTTTGTGATTTCGTAAGTTATTGGTTAATCTCGTCTCGGCTTTGCTGCCTTTGCCTAACACTAGGAGTGGTAAATTGACAGAGCCAACTATCTATTTTTCTCACAACTATAACTGCCGCCATCTTTTTACTATTCGTTGTAAAAAGAATATATATTTTTGTATTTTCAAATGAAAGTATCTTTTTTGGTACGGTGCACTATCAGTATTCCGGTGTTTTAACATTAAAAGATTTTTTGGGTTAGTTAAAGTAAATAATATTTTTCAGTGCAGTATGACGCCCCTGCATTGTTCTTTAAATTCCATTTATCAACTCACTTTCACCAGAAAAATTTCGAACAAAATTGAATTTTTTGTTTCATGGTTGAAAACCGATCTGTACTGACCTTAAATTATAAAATCCTAAATTCGTCCTCAAATTCAACTACAATTTACAATGTCGAAATTATTACAGGAATATTTTGTTGACGAATTCCTTTTATGCAATAAAAAATGTTATCATTCTGTTCGGTGTCATAATCCACTTTCAATTGTCACCCCCTTTTATTTTCCACTTCTCTAATACAGTGGGTAATTTTTTTAATGATTCAATTGTTCTGTAAAAACTCGTATTCTTAAATGATATCAGAATTTCTTCTCACTTCTTAACTATTTTCTCATTTGTATTCAATGTAAATTTTTATACTCAAACATTTTGACATCATAAAATAACAAAAAACCTCAAAACCTAAACATTTATATAAAAAAATCACGTAACAATTTAAAGGTTTATGTTAAAAATCAATATATAAATACTCACCATAATTTGTTAATAATAATTAACTATCCCTAATATATATTTTACTAAATAGGCACACATGCAGTTGTTAGTATAACTTGTACAATGGGAAATGTTCGGATAAGGAGGGGCAATCCAACAGGTTACAAAATAAAACTCACAGGCTAAGGTATATAGTTTAAAGCTAGATAGTACAAAACTGAAACTATTTGATACATAATCTTCGTAAACCGAGACGTAGGAATGGGTTCTGTACAAATTCGAATTACTTTTGTCAGAATGTTCAAAATGGACATCACATTTTAAAAAATACATCTAAAAATGGTTCAAAACGTTTCTGCGAAGCGTAGAACTGATATTTTCCAAAACCATGGGTTACCAGGAATGTTCATTAATTTTAAGAGAGGTATGTGCATTGATACGACGTTAAAATAGTCCTAGGAATTATAAATATAAACACGCACATGAACTGGTAAAAGATATTTTTGGGAACCTTATTACTTAAAACTAATATCCTAACCCTTACTAAGATGCAACTAATTAGGAAGTAAACATAATATCATTGAGTTTACCTACGAGTCAGGTTAGGTTAAAGCACAAGCAAGACTCATTGCACTTGAAGGAATGGGAAATTGATAGTTTTGAATGACGTAGAGTATTTGTTACGGTCACACGTGTTTACTCGGTAAACACAACGCTTAATGGGTAAAGGTTACTCCATAAGTACACTCATTAGACTAGACCAGTGATGGCCAAAGCTCGGCCCTTCGGGTTAGTCAATCCTGCCCCGACGTAGTTTTGAGCAACTCCTACAATCACACATTGCCAAAATGTATTTTCTACATAGCTACAATATAATATCGGTTACCTTCTCTTTGCGTTCTAAGTACGGTATTAGCGTACCTATTAACGACGTTTGTACGCAACTTTGCGTAGGCCTTGTACCCTAGTAGATGTCTCACGATCGGTAGCATGGTAATGTGGAGAATAAGGGGCGCTGAATTGAAGGTCATTGCTAAGCCACTTCATGGGATTTTATGTATGTCTGACTGTTATTAATACATTTTTGGCTTTATTGATAGTGTTTGTTGACATTTTTAATTGTTACAATTGAAAATAATTACCATAACGTTGATTAAGAATGTCGACTGTAGTTCACAATTCATCTAATTCTATAAATTTTTCGTCGATTACATTAAAAGTTGTATTTAATTCTTTCATAATACTATTACATATGAGTATTGTGATTCAAGTTGATAAATAATTTTACTTTGCTCTTTTCCAATATAGTTAATTATCTTTTCATATTCTTTACCATCATATGCAACTAAATTGCCTGTTACAGATTTGATAATGGATCCTAGTCCATCTATAACACCTCTTTTTATTCTTTTATTGGTGTTATATTTAAAAGTATAACTTCATATTTCTCTTCAAATACGTTTTTACTGTGGTCAACATATTTAAAATAATTAACAATATCTCCTATTTTATTACCATTGTCTGTTACATATTCATTACCAAACAGGTTACCATTACTATTTCCGCAGTTAACTTAAAAATTTTGTAATACATCATAATAATAGTACTCATTGTTGTTTAAATGATTAATAAAGTTTCTTACATTAAAATAGTGGACATAGGTATGGTAGGAAAATTCTAATTTGACTGGCCCAAATTCTATCGGGATTATTCCGAGGTGGTTATTGTTGTCATTTATATCTGCTGAGTTGGAGGCTGTGTCAAGGACGAACAGGAGGAACCTGGAAAACGATTTTGAACATTAATTATATTTCTTATCTTCCTTGGCCTTTTAATTTTTGACAAATGTATATATATATATATATATATATATATATATATATATATATATATATTCTTTTTTGTTATGATGTCTAGGCTTTATTTTACCGGTTTTCCTTTCTTTATTAACTGAAGATATTTCATCTTTGCTATATTTATTTTTTGTCTTGCCCTTTTTTTGTACTGTTTTTACATAAACTTAAGTGGGAATATCTGAAAGTGTTTCCTTGTTTAAATTTTTTTGGTCCAAATTTTTTTTTTTTAATTGTTTGGTTAGCTCTATTGATGTTTTCATACAATGTTTTTGTTTTCTCTCTATAGCTTTAAACGTAATCGTTTGCAAACTTGTTTTCTACATCTACATCCAGTGGGGTGTTCGAGTATATGTGACCAAATGAAACTTCACACGGCGTTAATTTAGTAACTGAATGTATGCTATTATAGCATATATCACTTCGTAATTATATTGTCGTTTTTGAGCTCGATTTGATTATTTAAAAGCTTTATGTATTCTACTATCGTGGAATGAACTCTATTACATAATCCATTTAATTTGGGGTTTTGTGTACTTATAAAATGTATTTTAATTTTATGAAGATCCAATATTTCTTTTACTACTCTATTGTTAAATTCTGTGCTATTGTCTGATATAATTACTCCAGACACACCATAGTGTCCGAAAAATCTAGTAGCTTATCAGCAACTTCTGTTGCTTGCGCACTGCCCACCCGGTACAATTGTGCATAACGCGAGAAGGCGTCTACTATGCTTACAAAGCGATTTTTTTTCTAGTGATATGCTATCAGCGTGCACTACTTGCAAAGGCTTTCTTGACGTCGGTGTAAGATTCATTTCTAGTTTTAAAAGGGATTCTGTCGTATTAAAATTTTGAATGTGTCCTTTTATGTTGGGCCAATAATATCTACGTTTAATTTGTTCATAAGTTTCTTCTATTCAGCGATGATTAGTTTTGCTAAAATGACAATTATTTGTTATTTCCAGCATTTCTTCTTCAGAAGTTAAATTAAATAATTTGTTGTTACACTTTACTAAATGTAGTTCAGGTTGTTTAAAGTTTTTAGCTCTGCATGATGCAAATCTCTCATAAAAGTCATCTTTCTATTATAGGTTATATTTTACTTTAGGTGTCAAATAGGATTTTACGAAGTTAACTATGTCATTATTCAGATTATTTTCCTATATTTCTACTATTAAAAGCATTTTTTATATTATAAATAATTTAATTATTTTTACTTTTTAGATTCATACTTTACTAGAGGTTCATATTTGATTTTTGCTAAAGTTTACAAGTTCGTCGGAAATTAGTATTTCTATATGAGTGATTCCTTCAAAATTGGAGTGAACTGTCTGGTTACATTCTTCATTGATATCTTCTTAATTGTCGGCGTAGTCTTCTTCAATATCTATGTTGACTATCATAGAATGGTTATCATCTAATTCCGGGAAGTAACGTTGGAGTAAAAAAGCTGAAGTCATTTGCAAGTCCTCCTCTACAGTATGTTAAGAATTTGTTGACATTTTATCGGTGACATTCAATTGTATTCTCGATAGAGCATCCTAGTTTCCGTTTTATTTACCTTTTCTATGTTTTATTTCGTAATCATATTCTTCTAGTTTAAGTCTCCATCTTAAAAGTTTGGACTTTGATTCTTTAACAGAAAATAACCACTGTAAAAGGCTTATTCTCTGAATATTTTTTAAATTGTCTCCCAAATAAATAGGGCTTGAAATGTTTTGTTGCTCATACAATCATTAAAAGTTCTTTGTCAATTGCACGATAGTTAATTTCATTGTCATTCAATGTTCCGCTTGCATAAGCTATGGGAAGGTCCTTTCCGTTTTTATCTTGAATTGACATTGCTCCTATCACATAATTGCTTGCATCTGTTGTTAGAATGAATTCTTTTTCGAAGTCCGGTTATTGAAAAAGTGGTTCGTTAGTCAAAATATTTTTGCATGTTTCGAAACTGTCTATGAAGTCGGGGTTAATTATATAAATTTTTGTTTTTCTATATATTTTTCTTTAAACAGTTAGTTACAGGTTTTGTTATTTTTGCGAAGTTGTTAATGAATTTTTGTTAATATCCTAAAAGTCTTAAAAACTCTTTACATTGTTTGGTAGTCTTTGGTATTGGATAGTCCTTGATTGCTCTCATTTTTTCGGGATTGGGTTTTACTCCATTCGGCGTTACTATGTGTCTTAAATAAGCAACTTCCTTTATCAAAAATTCCGTTTTGTCCAGCTGTACTTTAAAGTTGGCTTTTAATAAACTGTTAAACACTTCCTTAAGTCTTTCTATATATTCTTGAAGGCTAGTTGAATAAATTATAATGTCGTCCAATAAACAACACACGTTTCTTTTTGAATTCCTCTCAGAATATTACTCATAATCCTTTGAAATGTAGGGGGGGCTGTTTTTAGGCCAAAGAGCATTCTTAAAAATTCGAAATGATCCGTTTCCGTTGAAAATGCTGTTTTTTCTACGCAACTTGGGTCCATCTCTACTTGATGAAATCCTGAGGCTAGGTCTAAAGTTGTGAAGTACTGAGATCATCCTAATTTGTCTAAAATGCTAGTTATGTTCGGCCAGGGAAATTTATCATCAATTGTTTTTTTTGTTTAAGCCTCTAAAATCTATTACTAATCGAAATTTCCTTTTACCAGAAGCGTCCTTTTTTTGGTACAATCCAGGACGGAGAGCTCCATGGAGATTGAGAAGGTTTAATGATTCCCTGTTTAAGCATGTCTTCAGTATATTTATTAATTTCATTTTTGTAAATTTCTGGATATCTATAATTTCTAGAATATACGTGAATTTCGTCTGTAGTCCTAATAACATGTTTATTTGATTGGTGAAAGTCAAATCATTTCATCAATATGATATATATCTGGATATTCTTCTATTAAATTTGTTATGTCAGATTTTTCCTTTAAAGTCATGTGTTCTACTCTGAATTTTGATAAGTCTAAATTTTTTCCTCTTAATTTTTTTTGTTTATAAACTGCATTAGGTTCAAGATCACTGTAATCTTTTAAAGATTTTGTTTCTAGTGGTGCATTTATTGTTATTTTTATATTTTCTTCTGTGTTGTTTACAATAGGTCAGTAGGCCTCAACCTTATGCACTGAAACTAAGCACTGTGGAATTTCTAACCAATTTAAGTGCTGGTATGATAGGAGTCCTTCTACATTATTAATACTTTGTACTTTAACCTTATTATTTGGCTATTGTGGGCTTGTATAACATAACTCAATTGTTCTTGTTTTACTGACAAGCTGTCTGTTTTATCACACTTTCCTTTTTCCGTATTAAAATACTGAGTAGGGATTTCTTCACCACAAAGTAGTACCTAGTTTATTGTTTACAAGGTTTAATCTTATTCCTAAATCTTTAATATTATCCAGACTCAGTAATAGGTAGAATCTTTGGTGAAAATCAAATGAGTAAAATTTAATTGGCGTTTTAAAAAACAGTGGTATTTTGCAGCAAAAATCTTCCCCTGAAGATTAACCGTGTGCAGTGGTAACTTCAAACGGCTTTTTTCTTACAAAAGTTTTAAAATTTTTCCAACCTCTTGATTTCGTATAAACGATCGAGTACTACCTGTATCAATAACTATTTTCAATTTAGTATTTGCGTCATATATAAAAGGTAATTCATTATTTTCAGACCACAAATTCATTATGGAAAATTGGTTCCGAGGCTTGTACAACTTATTTTGATCGGTTTGAATGCTCTCTTCATTCTCATCATAGTCTTCAGGTAAGTTTTGGTGCTCAGCGAAATACTCATCCTTTTCGGACTTTTCGTCAGAAGCGAATGTTCTTGTTCGTTAAGTTGGTACATTGAATATTCGCTGTTTTCAGCTCCTTATCATTTGATAAAGATTAGTACTTTGTCTAGAAGGCATGTCTGTCTGTCTAGCGGTCTGTCTGATAGAGGTGGGTTGATGACTCTTATTCTGACGGTAATGTGATTTACTATTATTCATTAATTGTCCTCTTTGAGGTTGGCCATGGCTAGCAAAAGGTGGTTTATAGAAAAGATTTGGCTGTTGATAAGTATATTTAGGTATTTGGTGATAATTAATCTCAGAGTGTATTGGTTTTCTTACGGTATAATTTTGACCTTTCTAAAAAACTGGTTGTTCGGTTGTATAAACATTTTATTATTTTTAAACTGAGAATCGTTAGTTAGCATATTTAGAGCTTCTGCGAGTGTTGTGGGGTTTGTACATCTCATTAAAGACCCTAGTGGTTCTTGAAGACCTCTTAACCAAATTCATAATGCTAATATTTGAACATATTCACACTGGTTTTGTACCAAACAAAGGCGAACAAAGGTGAACAAGGTTTTGTACCAAACCTTTAACGGGTTCTTTATTATTAAAATATGGTATTTTTTAATTTAATAATTTTTGTATCGTTTCATAAAATTTAAAAGGAGATTCACTTACTTCTTGTGTTAGCTCTGCCATTTCAAGATTTAATGTAAAACATTTACTTTTATCTAGGAAACTAGTTAAAAGAATTTTCCTAACATCTAACCAGTTATAGCTGAACGTTCAACTAACTGTAAAACTTGTCTACTTAGTTTTGCTAAAATTGAGGACATCAAATATTAATCAGGATTATTTGCAACAAAGAATTTACTTACTACTTTATCACAGATTGTGACAAATTGATTTAGCATTATAGGCTCTCCAGAAAATTCTAGTATCATGTCTAAGAATAGCCATTTGCTTTTATATTTAATTTCAACACAAAAATTAAAATATACAGTAAAAATATAACAATATTAGGATTTATTTACAGTATCATTCCAATTATGTTGCTCATTACGTATATTGTAACGCTGCACCTTTTTGCATTGCACTATTCACAATCACTAAAACTTTTCTGTCACGATGCTCTCTCGTGTTGGTACTAGTTATACGCTCTATTGAATTGAAATATTCACTCTGCTGCAGAGTTGTTCCTCAATTAACGGGTAAAACCGACGGACGTTATATTTACTAACTTCCTTGAGGGGTCCTACCGACTGTGCCAGTTAAGTGTGTTGTTAAGCTCAAAAGGTTTTTAAAAATTAATTTTATTTTTATAAATCCTTATTAATAAGGAACAATTTAATTTTGAAATTATTAAATTAATTTTTACTTACCAAAAATTCAACTGATATGCATTCAGTTGGAGTGCCTACAACTGTACTCTTCAAGAGTTTGCTACACACTAAATCTAAAGTGGTTTTACCAGCTGCACAATACAAAATCTCCTAAGGAGGAATCTACTCTAGTAAGCTATATATTTAGTCAAGTTCACATTATTCGTTCACATAACTCCTCTATCACTAAATAAAATTTCGGGGGGTGGCGAAGTTTCGGGATCTGTTGAAGTGCTCTTTGCCTTTTTAATGAAGGCGAAGATTATCAGGCCGCTGAATAGGGCGCCATAAATGGCTACAGTCCATACACTATGTGATTTATTATGCCCATAGTTGGTATAAATCCAGAGGTAGTTTCTGTGTTTATTTTGTCCAACTTTAGTCATTTAACCTTTATTGTAGAGTCTGGCATTTTATCCATCGTAAATTGTAATTTGGATGTGTCCCTGAACATAGGGTTACCTCCAGATGTTGATGATGTGTGGCTGAGATTCATGTCATTGAAAAAGAACGAATTATAATTAGTTTTTATTAGGAATATGCCTTGAAGGGTGACAGGGTTAGTTTACTTGCGGCTGGTTGTTTCTAGAGTCTGTTGGGGAAGGTCGCCGGACAACATAACTATATATATATATATTTATTTATTTATATATATATGTGTGTGTGTGTTGGTATATATATATATATATATATATATATATATATATATATATATATATATATATAAAGAGAGAGAGAGAGAGATAAAGAGACAAAGCCAGACAGACAGATAGAGATAATTATTTTATACGAACAAATTTTTTATTTACATTGAATATATTAGGTAAAGTCAATTAAGTTCAACGTCAAATTGTTATTATTTAGTGTGGAATGTTCGCAAATATTAAAACCACTATGAAGAGATTATTTTACAAGAAATATGCCGTTAAAACAACAGTGGATAGTGTTCTTGATTTTCATCACTCTTTGTTTCACATTCATCAGCTGATCGAAAGAATGTCTAGAAAGCTAATGTGAATGCAACTTACTATACGGAAAGAAGCATCATTTTACGAAAGGTTTCTTCTTTAACTACGGTAAATGTTGAGTTTGAATATATGTAGACAAAAAACCCAGATAAATTTAACTCTAATTTTATAAATAATAAAAGAGGTTAGAATGAGTGAATTTACCATGACTGTTTAAAATTGGGAAAATGTACGTTTAGGGGTTTTATATAAGCAATGTTATACAAACAAATGATTAGAAATAGACAACCAAATACAGATATAAGAGAAATGGTTTCGATATGTTGATGTTTGTCTAATGATAGTAATCATGGTAGAAATGTAAATTTACTACTTTGTTATAATATAATATCCATGACAAGATGAGACTGTGAACAGCGGCATAAAATAAAATAAACATTAGTTACAGAGGTAAGATTTGTAAAAAGTATTTTGGATAGCCAGAGACTTGGGGGATTTTCGTACGCAGGGTACAAAATTGGAGTTACCCTCTGAGAGAAGTTAGAATACTACTGATGTAGTCTTGTATAAGCTTCATAAACAACTGATAGAATAAAAGTATCTTTTAAATGCGTCAATTTTAAATTATATTTGTTCTAATTTATTTTATATTTATATAGCTGCGTAAATATATGGCCCACCCTAATTTAAAATAAGAAGATTGTGTTTGTTTCCATATGGTTACCATTCACTAAATATTTCCGAGACATTTCTAAATATTTTCTCAGTTTATATCACTACATTACTCAGTGCCTTCGTAGAAGTACTAATATCAACACACCGTTATACTCATAGCAAGTCTAAAACAGTAAGGTCTTAAGATTTATGGTGTGTTGATAGAATTTAAGAAATGTTGATTTAGGTTATTATATGCTTTACGAATGCTGTACTACGAAATGGTCCTCTCAGCTAAATTAAAACAGTCTGTTTCTTTTGAATTATAATATGGAACAATTATCTAATGAACAGGTTTTACGTATTTCTTTCACACGATATAAATTCGAGGTTTGTCTTCCATTTATTCACGAACATTTCAATGATTGCAGTAATAGGTCTATTAGGCATGAGCAATTTGAAGCAGCATCTGCTAATTCTGAAACACTTGTGTTTTATCTGCTGTAACGCAAATATATATAATATCTGTTTTGAAAAATATCTATGACACATGATTCAAAATAACCTAGAAATATTGTACGTCTTGAATTTGGTAAATAATAATTTCGATTAGCTGGATAAACAAGACTAAATAATTTATTTGAAAAAACTTATTAATTTTTTAAAAACTTGATTGTTCTAATTTTTTTTAGTTAATTAAAAAATATAGCAATATATTAGGCAACAAAATTTCAAGTTATGTGATTTGAAAACCAATTATATTTGCATTGAACATGCGTTTCTTGATAATAATCCAATGTAATATGTTTCATATTTCTTATCAGAAATCATATAAATAAATCTTGCAAGTAAATACAGTTCACATATAAGCAACTTTCTAATTGCAAGAGGGTTTTTTCTGAATTCTCTTTCTTAAAGTCATATGGCTTAAGACTTTCTTTACGGATTTTTGGAGGCCGCTATTTCCCACGCTTAAAGTGGCTATGTACGTTAAAAACAAAATAGTGGAACTACATTTTCTTGGATGTTATTCTAAAAGCCCAAAAATGGAACAGAGAAAAGTTTTCTCTTGTGACACTTGCATGACCCTTCATCACGGAGTCGGAATTATATCTAGGGTGCTTTTATATGCAATATAATACATAAGCCTACTAGAGGTTTATTCCTTTTAAATAACATAACTTTGAAATTTCGTGAGGTCATTAAATTTCTTTGTAATGATTTAGTTGATATATTTCGTATTAGGTCATTTAATTATTTTCCCAACATAGTTCACCATTTTTCTATACTGCTTCGTATTTTACTATTTTATAAGAATTCTACATTCTTTAAAAACATTGTTTTTAATTGAAATTTTATAAACGCGTAAATGTATTAAGGAAGTATATCTAATTAAAAGTAATTATCTTTGTTAAGTGGATTAGTTACTTAATCGATTAGTTATGTTAATGCATACAATAAAAATATTTGATTACTCTAAATGTGAACAAGGAAGTAATTCTAATTTAAAGTCTTTCTTGTAGAAATAAATCAACCATCCTCTTGTTTTCCTATTGTGGTTCCGAAAGGCTATCTCTAGGTTTCAAATGTAAGCACCTGTGATAATAGAACTAATTTTAAATATTATATAATATTAATATACATAAAATAGCTATTCATGTTTACTTGAGTACCCGAGATAAGTATTGAATAAATGATAAGCCTCTGAATATAGATTCAAAATTGATTTATTTAGAGTAACGATTAGGTAACTAGTTATTTGCCATTATCAAGCCTGAAAACAATTTGACATACCAATATAAGTACGCCTATAAATGCAAGTACACTCACAACAAATATTTAAAACTAAACAAAATTTAATGAACTTTAGTCAAAAACGTACCTAAATAACCCACCAGCCTGGTGAGAGTCACACATTCTATTTTATTATATTTCATTAAAATTTATATATGATTTTAGTTTTTTTATAATATATAAACCCAGAGTAAACCCAGTCGATGTGACCTTTCAACTTAATTATCTTGGTAAAATATCTCTTGCGATCGAATTGAAGCCCCTTAATTAATAATATTATACCTCATTATTTCCTAGAGTCACGTTTCAAGATATATACATTGTCTAAATAAACATTGTATATCTAGATAGTTTTATGAAGAGTTTGTTATGCTTACGTATCTTTATTTGTACACCTGCTATGCCTTTTTAGGTTAATGTGTAGCCATCTCTAAACCAGAAAGTTTGTTTCCACTATTTACACGATGAGTAAACAACACGTGTATCTGTAAAAGAGTTATTGTAATAATTCCAATGTACATGTATTTATTCGTAACTAATAAACAGTTTCACTAGAAATAAAATTATTTTTACAAACCAATTGTGTTGAAGAAAACATGTAATTGGCGCAGAAGGTAGGACAACTCAGGAAAATTATTTAATATAATTTTTAGGTCTAACTGAGTATACTGCAACATTAAAGACCAATATATCTAGATCCACTACCCCCCCCCATTTAATGAAAAGGGAGTTATTAGTTGCCAACTCTTTTTCTTGTTCAATGAACTAGGTTTCGATCGTAAAATCCTGCACTTTGCCTCTATCGTGTAAGGCAGTGGGTAGAAGAATATTGAGTATAATCGCTGTGCTTTTCCTTTCCCCCCTACACCTCCATCTGTCCAATAACGTAAGCTTAGACTGTTGTGAGACGTCCCCTCCTGAGCCTGTCCCTACGCGTCCCTATCGGATTCGAACCCGGATCCACTGTTTTAGAAATTCAGGACTTTGTCACAGAGCTACGAAGTCAATTTTAGTGTATGTGAATATTAGATGGTTATGTAAGATCAATCCTTAGTTGGAAAGTTAGTTTCAAAAAGTAATTCGCTGAATACATGTAGTTTTAAGAAGAATAAAAATACGTATAATCGATTGATTTTAAGGAGGGAAAGGGAAAGAGAGGGAGAGAGAAAGGAAGAGACAGAGAGTAAGAGAGACAGACAGAGAGACAGAGGTAAGTAATAAATGCCAGGGATGGCCTACTAGAAGCCCGGGACCAGGTTTCATGCAGTCCTAGACGAATTATAAACGAATCATTAGTTAAATGATTTAATTATAAATGTAAAACGCATAAAATATTGGTTTCTAACAGACATAGGTCTCCGAATGAATTAGCTAAACTTGAAATTACAGTGTCCAAACCAAATCCCACCTCAGGTAGTCGGTCACTTATTAGGATTTGTAAGTCGTATTAAAATTTTCCAATTCAGCTTTAAAAAAAGCCAATCTCTTATTTTTTTCATCATGCAAAGAAAACATGGGAACACATCCCCACCAGTGGTTTCAAATTATGCCAGCCTATTTTAGATAATAACGACTTGGGATATTTGGATATGCACCGTATATTTGTTTATCACGACACCATTTCTCGTGATATTTCACATTATGATGACAAAATTCAATTAGAGCTCTGCGCCATTAAAAGGGAACCATTTTTCAGACAAGGACGGAATCAGTTACTGCATTTTGCAGTCCTTACCTGAGGATAAAATTCCCAAACTACATGACTGTGGTAGAAAAATAGTTTCAATGTTGGAACCACATACGTTTGTGAGTGCATCTTTTCAATAATGCCATTTATCAAATCAACTCACAAACTGATTGAGTTCATATTGATTTCGATGAACTTTTTAACAATTTTGTCTGCCCACAATGTTCTTATTAAGTGAAGTAGGTACATACTTATGAGGATTTAGAATGTAAATAAATTCGATTTTTTTCTATAACTGTGTTCTAATGTTGTGCAAACATGTTTGAAGAACAACTGAAAAGTTTAGTAATATATTCTAATTGTTATTATACTTTTTAGATTGAACATGATAATAAATGTATATGAAAATATTTTGTGTGACGTTTATTAATTCATATTATTGTATATACTATGCATACTATACAATATACGTTTTTCCTACATTCGGCTCATTGATGTAGCTTATGTGTGGAAATATTTGGTGGCCCTCGTCTTCACTGAAAATATGGTGGCAATTTAATATATATATGGTCTTCAATATATATTGGTGGCAATTTAGGGTTGAGAACGTGGATATTCCTGGCGTGAACGAAATGGCGGAAAACTGGCCAAAAACTGGCGGTAACTGTTTTTATTCAGTTGTCCTAAGTAACAACTATACTTGGACATGATTTTATTGACTGAATAGTGTTAATTATATTATTTAGGTGGGGCTCCAAATACTCACGGGCAAGATGGCTGGGTCCATTCAAAATATAGACAGAGTCTAATTAGCCTGTCTATAAATCTACAAATGAGACACCGGTGTCATTTCTAGAGACACTCCTTACAGAAGACATCCCGACAGGATATGATGGTGGATGTCGGCATTCTCTCAGAATAGACAATCTACGTTATGTCCTCTCTTCAAAGTGGCTTCTACGTTCACGAATATAAACACAAAAATAATACTAATTAGGCCCATCGTATAAATAAATCTCAGTGAGGTATCTTGGCTATACCAGTTTTTCTGCTCTCCCGCTAATCTAAAATAAACGATCCACTAAAGCCATTTAAATATGTACTTACATAAGGTTTTTGGTTTATGCTAACTGTGGACAAATTAAACTGTCTTTGGTTAATGGCTGCCTCTTCAGAATTAGCTACCTTCTTCTACTATTTTATTCAGGTCAGCCATCATTAGTTACTAGACACTAGCTACTTCTCAATGTTCGTCATAGTTTCGCCAAGATATTATTGATCCAAATTCTGATACCAACCGCTTGAGATTGGGCTACGCATCCATCATAACGTAATTTCAGGCTACCCCAGATTTGTAATGAGCACCTAAACAAATAAAGATTAAATTCCTTTTATATACAAAATAAAATTAAGATACTACGCTGTCTTTCAGTACACACACAGCATATTCTGCAATAATTATGATGCCCTAGCCTTCTAAACAGATGTACCAGTCTATACGGTTGTGATCCCTGTCTCTAATGTTTTCGGTCTCGGTATCATATTAGAGTTTTGCTTGTTATCTGTGGTGATATATATATATATATATATATATATATATATAAAGAACTAAGTCAAAATAGAAATACAAGAATTATAATTGAATTTACATTTCTTGTACTTGTATTTTGACTTAGTTCTTTATATATATATATATATATATATATATATATATATATATATATATATATATATATATCATAATCATATGAAACGTACTGTATAAAATTAATTATATTCAAAATAATAATAATGAGTAGAAACATTATGAAAGGAGCGACAAGGGTAGCGTAGTAAAAGCCGACAGAAGGCTAACCATTGTATATAGCTTATATTGCTGAAAGGTAGATAGATGTGACTAAAATTACGAATTGTGTTACTAAACAATATGCAGTAGATAATTTTAAATATTATATAAGCTTCTACTTATAACAACAAAATTAACCCTACTATTTAGTAGTCTAACCAACAATCAAGACTGACGTATTTCATATTAAAAAATTCAAAGTCAAGTAGTAAGGGGCAGCACTAAGCTTTTCTACCACGCTTTTAGACACACTACACTTAGAAAAGTTCGAAAAACCGATTGAAATTCATTTTCGCATTATGAACTATAAATTGAACAAAGTATGATTAAATAAAGGCATTAACAATAGCATTAAACATAGCCCCCGTCCGGCGTGAGTCGAGTAAATTATTGGTTTTTGTGAAGATAGATTCGGTAGTTTGAGTTTTTATAATTTAATATGATTTTTTCTTTTAGAAGACTTGACTATAAACATGGATCGTAGAGCTATAAAATATAAATAAATCAAGAACTCTAAATGTAATAATCTACTTTTTAAGTTTTGTTTCAGGTGTATTATGAAATTGTTAAAAAGTAATTACAAAAAACTAATATATTTAAAGCTCAGTTTCCTTTTTTTCACAATATTATTTAACAAACGGTAAATGTTTTTGCTTAACTAGAGGGCAGATTACAAAACCAAACAAAACAAAATTAAAAAAGCAATAAACTCACATTAACAAAGGTATATTTTCTCCCAACTTGAAATTATCTAATTTCGGACATAGAATTGAGACAAAAACGTTAACCAATCAAAAAATTTAAGAGCCCCTATAAAGACTTTATGATGATTCAACTAAATAATTAAAAACTATTTTTATAAAGCCTAAAGATAAACTCAGTTACATTATGAAATAGAAACTTTAAGATGATTAAACTATTACAAAAATATAGGTGAAAAACCCCAGAAACCACAAAAATTAATGAAATAATGACTAAAATAAGTTACCTAAGATTAAATCCTTATGTACATTTCGATGACAAAGTCATCATCTTCAGAGGTTCCTAAAATTAACAAACTAGACTGACTTATTTTTTGTATTCTAGATTGTTCTTTTGTAATAGTAACCTTTGAAGATGATGACTTTGTCATCGAAATGTACATAAGGATTTAATCTTAGGTAACTTATTTTAGTTATTTTTTCATTATTTTTTGTGGTTTTGGGGTTTTTTCACCTATATTTTGGTAATATATTGTACCACTGTGCTCTTGATATTGTGTATGATTCAACTAAATAATTATAAAACTATTTTTATAAATCCTAAAGATAAACTCAGTTACATTATGAAATAAAGCTTATACAAAAAAATACGAACTAAATCCTAGGTCAATGTAAAATATAATCCATACTACTTTTTTAAAATCTATTGAAGTCTATCTGTGTGTGTGTGTGTGTGTGTGTGTGTGTGTGTGTGTGTGTGTGTGTGTGTGTGTGCTTGTGTACTGATACACACATTTAGACAGTTGATAGTATTGGTTTGTTATTCATCTTTCTAGGTTAGTGAAGTTTTACTTTACAAATGTTATATTAAAAGCAGACGTTTTAATAGCCAGTAAGGTTATAGTTTGATATACCTATTAGGAACTAATCTATTATATTATATAAAAACCTAATGGTGTCTGTCTGTGTGTTTATTACTTAATCACGTAAAAACTACTGGACCCATTGAGCTAAAATGCGGTATTTATTTCCCGTTCCCCACGTGTTCGATTTTAGCGGAAAAATATACCGGGTGACGAAGAAAGTCATCAAATACGACAAAAATTATGAAAACTCTCGTTCACGCCCCAAAAGTTTACAGTTTTGGAAAAATGCAATTTTTGTGCTAACGTGTTGCTAATAGTGCTGGTAAAAATGAACATGGCTCACCCTCAATATAATACATATAAATTGAATAAAACACATTGTCTCATGCTAAATTGACCATTATTGTTTAGTATTGCCACAGAAGGGTTATTTTATATACCTATGAAGTATCTAGTCAGGATAGATTTTATTGCATAGTTCTACGTTTATCCAAATGCATACATTTAATGATAGAATAGCGATACGTGACGAATTGTTACTCCGCGGGAATAGACATTTAATTAGGTGATGTTATATAACATTATAACCAAATATCCTGACGGGACACTATACAGGTATATTTTAATATAGCTATTGTATAAAATTAAAACCAAATCTATAATAACTGGATACTATGTAGGTAGGCCTATATTAAAATATTTGAATACTTAGTACAGCGCGCCGTTGATACGCGGATAAAATAACTTACTTCTTATTTTCTCTAATACTTGTTCTTTTTAAAACAGATTGTAATAAATGCATCGAAAAATAAAATAAATTTTGCTTTTGAGAAAATGGTTACAATATTAATTAGGAATAATTAGTTAAAATAATTTTTGTTTTGATTAAAGGGTTACAATAATAATTAGGAATATCTAGTTAAAATAATTTTTGTTTTGATAAAAGGGTTACAATAATAATTAGGACTAATTAGTTAAAATAATTTTTGTTTTTATAAAAGGGTTGCAATATTAATTAGGAATAACCAGTTTAATTAAATTTTGTTTTGATATAAGGGTTACAATATTAATTAGCAATATTTAATTGAAATAAAGTTTGTTTTAATAAAAGGGTTGTAATATTATTAAAATTAATTAAGTAAAATAATTTTTGTTTTTGAGAAAAGGGTGGTCAGCAAATGATCATTAAATTGAAGTATAGTAAATAAATACAAAACAGTTCAGGTTTCAAAAGAGGTTTTTTAAATAAGGATTGATGTTGAGTTAATTTGTAATTTATATAACAATATATAGGCGAACAAACATACATACTTGGGGTTTTAAAACATTCAGTGGGTCTGGCTAAAACCTAACTAATATTACAATTACTAAAAAGGTTGGACTCCCGAGACTTTAGGTTTTTTACAATAATGGTGTTATTTGCTCTTTCTCTCGGGTCATTATTATGGATCTTTTATAAATTAGAAAGTGGTGAAAAAAACTAGATTAATATTTTATACCAATGCATTTAAAAATATTCTGAATATATTAAGTTTATAAAGCTCTTTTTGGGCTAATTTTAATCTAGGAAAAAGTACTTATTGTTTGTTGAGTTCCTGGAATCTTGACCGTTGATAGCTATTTCGCTGCACTTTTCACATAACTAACTTATTTTCCTAAATTACTAGATCTTTTACGTCGCACTTTTAAATTACACCCATACAATTTTACAATTCCCTTAATTTTATTTTAAAAAATTGACCCCTTAATAATATTGCTGTAATAATATTGGTCCTCCCTAATACGTCTGCCCTATTCTGAAGTAGCAAAAAATCCAGTCATTATACGCATACATGTTTATGTGTTTGTAGGTAAAATGGAAGAAAACCTAATAAATTACTCAAAGGTTAAAAGAAAACGAAGGGAATCAATTCCTATTATTTCTGTTATTAATACCTATTGTTATCACAAGGGAAGATACGATTCTTACAGAATAGAATACCCTTCATTTTTTCATAATTATTATGCTCTATGTTTATTAACCAATTTAATAAGCCCATATATTTTTCTTTCGTAGAATCATCGTTGTGTCTTGGTTTAGGTATTTTTTGTATACATATCCTGATGTGGTGGTTTCAAGTATTCCCTTAGTGTTAAGTCGGTTTGGATTACTACAAGATAAGCAGTTGTAGTGCTGATAAATATAACAGTTTAAAATTAATAAATTATCAGAGCAAAATGCATTGTAAAGGTTGTTCGCTGAAATAAAGTTTCATCAAATATTAGGTCAGCCTAAATGGTTTCTTTATCACGAAATATTTAACAATATAAGGTTTCTCCGGTTTGAATTTAAGGTGAGCTCTAATTCAAAGCAAAACCTTCTTGGTACAAAACAAAACACAATTCTGTTGTTGTAACATATTGACACGTAACCAATAAATTCTGCAGCTGGCAGTTGAACGCTCCAATAAGATCTTTGTAGGTTAGCCTTTGTGTAAGTCTGTACTTTGCTTTAGAGAGCCTTAAAGTTTGTAAACCAAGCTCTGTGCATCTGTCGTTTCCACCAGATAATTTTCATATTTTTTACTTTATTCTTAATCTCGATATTGAGGTAGGAGATAGAAATGTCAATCAGTCTTTGTCGATACAATGTACCTCTTTATTATTCTAAATAATGTTTTATAGTCCTATGATATCTATATTATTATATTTTAACATTCAAGATATTTATTAATTAGCTTTATGATATATATTCTAATAACCTTACCTTCCTTATAGCCAGAGATTTAGGATTCCAAAGAAATAAACAAATACATAATTCTAATAACACCTACATTTATTGATTTGACATTCAGTTTTTACAATATATACCTTTCCAACACATTAATATGATGCATTGGCAGTGTTTGATTGAAACACTGATACTAGGATTACTATAAAAGCCGGGTCTAGAGGCTTTTGGTATTTAATACAATTAAGTTTTATAAATACAGTGTTATATTTCTCTCTTTCAAGTCGTTGTTTGAGACAGAAATTTTATAAATTCCTTACATAATATATTTATTCAAACTACTTTATACAATATTCCCTTAACTTATAAAAAAACCACCTCTTTTAAAAATTGTTCTTACAACGTAGGCTTACTCTCCCTCCACATACGTCTGCACTCTCCAATATTCCCAAAACTTAGTTACCCCTTATCCGATGGTTCTACTATATAAGAGCGAGTATTATATCACCCCAAATGTATTTCAGCAAATCAGAGTTACCTTTTTAACAGTTAACGTTTTAAAATAACGTTTTCTGTATTCTTACGTCACACCCCTATTTTTAAGTGTTCCCACACTTAACCAGATGTTAATATTCCTATTATTTATCTGTTTTTTTCAGAATTACTTGAGCTTTAGAAATATTCTTCACCCTTAATTTTTACCTAAGACTTATTTATTACTCAAACTGAAATATAAAATAGTTAAACACTCTTTGCCAGTCTTTAACATGCTACCTTTGTCCCCTATTCACCTATCTTTCTAACTAATTTCTAAATATTATTATTATTTATTTATTAATTCTTTTAAAAATACTACCTAGTTTTTTAATATGGCTCATATATTTATGGTATAAGATATATATATGTGTGTGTGTGTGTGTGTGTGTGTGGGTGTGTGTGTGTATGTATATATATATAAATATATATATATTTATATATATATATATATATATATATATATATATATATATATATTTAAACTTTGAAACACTGTTTTCTTGTATTCTCTTATCACTACACTATAATGTACTTAAACAAGAATCTACCTTGGTATATATGTAACCTAACTTTCGAAGTCCAATTATGGTGTCTCCATTGTCGATCATCAACTGTTAATGATCCATAATTGAGACACAATAATAAATTTCCTAAATTTAACTCGCATATCGCGTATATACCAAGATTCTTGTGTAAGTACATTATAGTGTATACGATATATATATATATATATATATATATATATATATATATATGGAGAGAGAGAGAGAGAGAGAGTGATTGAGTGAGAGAGACAGAGAGAAAGAGCAATGACAACCTTCCTGGGTTTTCACAAACAAAAGTATATTTAAAAGATACAATCAACAACTAAATGTAATGACCATAAATTACATGCCGTATATGCAAACATATAATAAGGAGACAGAAACATTTATTCGAAACCATAAAATGAATCTTTTAAAACAATATAATGATATAATAATATATAACAATATAATGGAACCACTTAGTTAAATGCACACGCAATGTAGAATGTACGTTTGGGAAAAACAAGTTACATATAAACACAATTTAAAAAATATAATAATAAATTGTAAGTAATACGTAAAACCACTAACGTTTTAAAATCATCTGACATCCCTAGCCGATTAGTCCCTAGACGTACATTTTATTATACATATAACATACATGGTAAAATCTCTGCATATAATGGTATAATTTCGTAAAAATCAAGGTGAAGGTTTTCTGAGAAAAAGTATGATGAATCCTAAACATGATGAATTTGTATCAATATTAAAATGTATACCTGTGCAGTAGTCTTTATTTAGTTTAGATCAATTAATGTCCGCCTTTGTATCATATTCCGTGAAATGTTTGTGAATGGCTTTGAGACGATTTTGAACTCACATCGAGCTTTCCTGATTTAGGGGTTACACCTACACATTTATATCTAGTGTTTACCTCTAGAGTTGAGTGAGTACGAAAACTTTAATTTCGGAAATTGGTATTGCCAAAACCACAATACCTATATTTATAGTCATTTTTTTCATTATTATTTTTAAGGGCGTATTAACAGGCGCTAAGTGGTGCAAGATGGTGGCACAGAAAGTTACCTACAATACCTATCTTAATAATTATCAATATAAGCAAATTAAAACACACTCGCCTTCAGCAAATATAATACTGTCATACTATTTAACTATAAAACTATTTCAAAATAATTAAAATAAAAATTCTCGAAGGTAAAGTTAAGATAGTTTGGGCTTAAACAAGATTTAGTTTTGTGTCATAATATAGAGAAAATGATCGGTGAAGTTAAGAAGGAATTTTCGCATTTGAAATTGTCAAGCGATAATAGGCTCTTCAACCTACGTAGCCGATTACATAGCGTATGAGGGCTAGGAATTTATATATTTTTTTAAATAGACATATCTCAAAAAGATACTTTGTTGCTAAAATCTATAATAGGAATATATTAAAATGAATTTTATTTTTAAAATAGAGTTTATTTTAGTTTTATTGTATTATTTGTATCACATAACATTCTACATTTATAAAATGAAATAATACCATCGTTAGCTCCTTATAAAATTAAGGCCGCAGGAAGAGCTCTTTAAGCAAGAGTAGCTTGACAACGCACGGGAGGTTACAGTATTACAGGTTTGATTATTGTACGTTTTTACATCGAAGTAAATGAGGGCGTTTTTTCTTACGTTTATAATTACTGGATGAGTGTAATAGATACGAGGAGAATAATAGGTTTTTGAAAGAAGAATTAATGAAAAGATTCATCATATATTTTATAATGAAATAATTCAAGTGAATTAATATAATCATCTTAGTTTAATTAGATATATTATGAACTTTTCAATATTTTGTAAATTATAGCAATAATATTCATTAGATTTATTTTGTCCCTCTTGAAAATAATTTTTATAAATATCCTCTTACGTATTCGTACATTGTCAACGTATTTACGGTCAATATTGTTCACAAGGAACTCGGCAAATTTTGCGTAAAAAGTACTAAAACATTTATGTTTTATATTAGAATTGTAAAACTGAGAACCGAATTTCAAATGGTTCATAATATTCATTTAGAGATTTTAAAACGAGAAAATTATAAATGTGTTTTCAGTACACCAATAACTGTATGTAACTGAATGCTGCAAAGCTCTTAAGTAAAAGATTTACCAATTGACTACATACATGTATATAGAACTGAAATGTAAAACTATTGTGTTTCTCCCAGGGACTTGTGCATATTCCACTTGATTAACTCTTGATCTCTTGACGACTTTATAACATTTGTATCTAATGATAGTGTTTCTACAAGTTATAGAAACTATGCTTTATTAAAGTATAAACACTCAAACCTTTAGTAAATAAAAACTTCTTCACTACTAAACGTATTTACTTTGTACTAAACAACTCCTTTTCTTTAAGTATTTTCTCTACTCAGTTATTTTTAGTCTTAGGTATTAGTAAACTAAGTTATAACTTTAAGAACAATCAAAGCTATTCAATTTAGATTTCTTGAATTATAATTTTTTACTACATTTTAAAATTTTTTCGTAAATACTTGTATGCGATAATAAGAATCACAACACTTGAAAATGATACAGAAATTGATTTTCCGTGATATTACTTGTGATAAATGATACAGTTTGTAAGTAGAATTATAATAAATATATTTATAAGTGGGAAAAGAATTTCGGTTCTCAAAAGTTTCCTTCCCAACTCACTAGAAACAATATTTTCCTGGCGATATAATATAATATAATTTTACCTTTTCCCCATTTACCCATTGATCTAACAAACTCGAAGAAAGTCTTGTTTCAAGTGTTAGATAAATAAGTGTTAGTAATATAAAGACATTCCATTTATTGTTAACATGTATGATTAGGTGTTATATTTATAATTTACACAATATATAGGAACAAAAATTATGATGCACAAATTACTGTATTGTAATTATTTATAAAAATATAACTTTCCTATTTAATGTTTTTAAAAGGCCATGCAAATCCAATATTAGAATGTAATATTGTATTTTAGTGGTATAACCTGTTATTATACAGTTGCAACTTTTATTTTAAAACTTAAATGTTATATATTTTGAACGAAATAAATTAACTAATTTTAATTTCAATAGCAAAGAAATAGTGAGGGAGAAATTAAAGACTCACGAAATCTAGTGTAAGTAACGACAGTAAATCGAACGTAACCCAATAAAATATAAAACCACCAACTCAAAGTTTATTAATGAAGTTATTGTAAATGGTTATGAGTGGGTTTAATAGTACTCATCTAGATAGTAAACACCCATTCACAACTTTGACATCATTGAGTTATTGTTGTCTATAGTGTGACCCTTCATGCCTGTTAGATCTATTTACATTTTGTACAACGCCTCATTGCGTTTCAAAGATGTAAATTTTAAATACTCTAAAACCTGTAAGTATTTAGTTTCTTAAACAAATATATTTATAGCATAATCTTAACCTGTGTAAACAGAATTTATTGAAATATCAGATGGTTTTTTAAATGCTTAGAAACTTATTATTATTATTATATTACGATCATATGGTAAGCACTTAATCATCCGTCATTATAAGCCTCGTGTAGAACTAACCTCAGAACTCACATAGACTTTTTTTTACAAATATTGACATAAACATATAAAGAAAAAGTATATAGTAAAAAAAGTGTTTCCATTGTTTTGTGCACAGGAAAACTACGGCAGTATATAAAATTAGTAAATAAAAACTATAATAATAACATTAGCATAACTATAAAGCCTATAAATATTGTAACAGACAACTAAATAAAAACCTTTTTCTCAAATATTCAATATAAGATTCAAATATTACTTTATCACTCACTTTCAAAATTAAGCTATACTTTTCTTTTGTTGGTAGAAACACAAAAGGGATGTATATACTGAGACACAGAGAGACAAACTCGTCTAAAAATAGAAATACAATATAAAGAAAATATATTTTAGAGTCTGTAAAGCAATGACTTTGTAAATAAAAAAAACTATTCCAACAAGTTTAAAAATGCGCTCTAAACAAGACTGTTACTTCCCCCCATCATTAATTAATATTTCAGTAACTAGTAAATGTTAACATTTTCAAGTGCTTGGTTTCAATTATATTCGTTATTCTGTCTCTAAAAAACAATATCGTAGTATAAGGTTTTATCGTTATTCATTTATTTATTGCTAAATCGAAATAATGTGATTTTATTTCTAATTGATTTGAAAACACCACTTTTTTGCGTTTTTTACCAAATAAATTGTGAACAAATAAAAGAAGGGTTTCTTTTATAAACTGTTGTAATAAATATGAATCACATGGCCACTCAAAACAACAATAAATAGTCTCCTTATCATATTTTAAACATTAAAGGTTATTCATCATTGTTAAAATAAAACTACAAATAACGGTGAAACAAGAGTATAAACGTTTTTTGAGAAATTGAATCTTTCATTAACCAATCTAAAGTTTTAACAAATGAGCAAATACAGTAAGTTCTTAACGCATTTTTTTGATAAGTTTTGCTAAACAGGAAGGCGAAATGGATCCCTTTTTTGAGCAAACTGCATTATTAACTTGTGAGGAAGGAGTAACAAACTTTGTTATCGAAGTTAGAGTAGCCTAATGTAATAATAGACTTTACGTAAGCATTTAATATTAGGCCTATAATATTATATTCCTCGCTAGGAATAATAGGTAGAACATTTGCTATGTTAGGAAAGGCATGAAAAAGTTATCGTATATACATTCAATATGATGTGATAGAAGATTTTAAACCGTTTCTAAAACATGTGTTTTTGTTCTCTATGAAAGTACAATACATCAATTACAAAATATGTGTTACGGTAGTTTTATTTTTTAATAATAATAGGTTTTAATAGAAATAGTTTGAACAAAATCAATATAAATTTACAAAATTCAAGAGCGATCTGCACTGAAGGAACATAATAAAAATTGATGTTTACTTTATAATAATATTTAAAGATAAAATAAAAGTGCAACAACATAAACGACAGCATATAAGAATTTAAAACATGTATGTTTAAAATAATGTAAATGAAGTGGAGGTGTAAAAGGCTAAAGTGCCAAAGGAAATATTTAAAAATCAGTCAAGTTACAAGATGGAGAATTTTTCAATTGTTTTTTGTGGACATACTTTACCTGTAACTTACGGTGATAAAATAATAAAGAGTGAGGAAAATAGTTTTCATTTGCCTAAGGGAATGGAAATGAAATATAATTGAAGAGATGTGAAGACAAAGTCCACCCAGAAAAATACTTTAACACATAGGAAAAATGAATATTATTTTCTGTAACAATCATACATACATACATAGACCATATTACCTAACTGCTAGTGTTGTTTGGTATTTTACCCTCAATAAATTTATAGCCTAAAAATTAAAATTATATTGAACCCACGGTGTGTACAATACAAGGCTATGAAAAGTATAGACACATCTAAAATGTAACACATTGCTATTATAAAAATTCTGATCTGTATTTTACATTTATTTAGTAACAGTTTCCTACTGTTGTTGATTTCAAAATTTTCGTTTTGTGTAGAACAGGTGATTTATTAAAATATATCTGAAAATTTAGCTGAAAGATTGCTTCACGTCTAAGGTTAAAACTGTATGTTTATGCGAAACTGGAAAGAAAATATTTATTTAAAAATTAGTTTTAACTATATTTTATAAAGAATTATCGTAATACAATTTGAACCCCAATAATAATCAAGGAAACCAACTCAACGACTGGTGTATGTAGGAAAGATAAAGTACTCACATAAACGTTTTTAAACCTAGCTTGTACAAACGTTTTGGCAGGTAGCCAGTGAGTTTCCCCAATCTGTTAAATCGTGTTACAACACATCTTTCTCTTAACTCTCCTGTTTGAGAACTAAGCACTTCCATTTCAAACTGTTGATATTTCTTGTTACAGCTAAGCGACTTAGAATTACCTCTCCTTAGTTGCTTCCTAATGCATTTGTAAACAGTTGAATGGTGTCACGCCTTTGGTGAATTTAATCAAAAGCTTTCTCGATCTTAACGTAGTTCAAACATGTATATATAATGATGTAAATAAATTTAATCTATGCTCAACCTCTTATATTTAAGTATTATTTATTAGTGTATTCAATATAAGTATATATTTAAGATGTAAATAAGATGTACTAAAATTTACTAGATGAGAAGAAATAAATATAAATACGTATACAAAAACATATCGATGTTTGTCCATAGAATAATTCATAAACAATAGAAGTATTGGGTAAACTAGGTCATGGATTATAATGGTGAAATTAGTAAATGTTTCGCATAATAATAATAAAAAAGAAGAAAAATGTAAAGATACCCTCAATTCCTTTTAAAACATTTTGTATTTTGCATAGTATACAGTCTGCCATCTGAAAATTCTTTGATTCTCGTTTAATTCAACAAGAGAAAATTTTATTTATTTCAAGAGAAATATTGAATCCATGTATCAAATAAAATGATGAATAGCGTAAGACGACTCTTGCTTTACATTCTGCAGAAACGTCTCGTTTCTGGTAATTATGTTCCAAACACCATTATACACTCACGTGAAAATGAATTGTCAGATGTTGGAATACCTATATGAAACTAGTTAATCCTCATTAATTGCATTGGGTTATTAGAGGTTCATTAAAAACATCTTCATTCTCCGATTGAATTTACGTTCTGCGGAAGCAAAACTTGGACGGATAAATTGAAAGTTAACTAATCGCATTATAATAGTGCATGTCGCTTTGCATAGATTCCAGGGTGCTCTTACACTACAGATAACTTTTCCAGCATACATTGTTGAATTTTTATTATAATTTTGAACTATCATATTTTAATGTTATTATTAGATGAAATTATGTACCATTACATTAGTCTAAAAACAATGCATAAACATAAAAATATATATCAAATTGGTTTGTTTGACCGTATTAATAAATAAATCTATGACTCGGAGAAACATCTTACCAATTGCATAGAAGACAATACACATCTGGTTAACTTAAATGTAATCTTTTAAATAATTTTAATTTTTATATGACATTAACATAGCAGTAACAAAAACACTAAATCATTAAAATGGACAGGTTTGCTAAATCACTGTCCAGCGTAACCTACAGCTGCTGGCTATTGTTAAAGCCGATGGTATGGCCACTTCCGACGTTAAATATTTAGAGGTGGTTGACAGTGAGGATGCTAGTGTAGATGTTTCGTTATGGAAACAAGAAATAGGTTTTCAAACATTAATTACAATTCATGATGATTTTATCGTTTTCAATTTTTAATTATAAGACATCGTTATTTGCTTCGAAATGTAGGAATTTTTCGCTTCTGGCATTTTGTAAAATGTTTATAGGTTAAAGCTTGATAAACAAAGTTTAACATCAATTCTTTAACGCTCTATTTATATGTCTCTCATACTTACCTACATTTACTTCATAATAGTTTTAATCTGCTAGGTTAGGATCGAGAAGGGCTAAGTACTGATGTAATAATAATGAATGGAACGGAATCTCTTTTATTTCTAAGAAGTGTAAGTTTTAGGAGTTAGTAGATATTTCACATACACGTTTATTTGATTTATATCAAAACCACACGCACACGCACCCACGCATACACACACACGTACACGTACATACATACACGCACACGTACGTACTGCAACGTCCCCCCACCTCACCTCTTCTTTTTACCGTCCCTACCACCGCAGCTCCACGCGGTCGTTTGTTGTGTTGTTTAAATCCTTTCTTGCAGAATACTAAAATTTAATTGTTTACAAGAAACCATATTTATAAACAACCAAAACTCTGCCTATCACCCTGCTGGTAAAACCGTGTTAAACTCCCAGAGTTAAGTGTATGTTTCCTGCTCGTAGGGCCAAAACCACGACAAGCCTATTCCCGCTGACTACTATTTAAAGTACATATAAACCCTCCTAAATGAGTTTATCAATTGTGTATGGTCTAAGTATAGTCACACATGTCAAATTAATAGTCAGCTGGAAAGAAACACATTTAGTATAATACACATAATAAACACAGAGTCTTACCACCTGATGATGATCTGCAGAAACAGCAAGGGAACGTGCAAAATATGATTGTGTTTAAAAATACCTATTTTAAAAGGCTCCTGTGTCCTCTTAAACACAATCTGCCAGTAGATAAATCTCTGGACTTTTATTACAAAAAACCAACTAATCTTTAGACTAGCTCATGAAATTAGTAGAGAGAAACTCTTTAAAACATTAGGCTTTATCTATTGCCATTTAATGAAATTTAATTAAATTTGTTTACTGATTTGATAATCATTTTTATATTAGTTGGAAAAAGCTAAACAGTTTTTATTGGTTATTTGACACAGGATGGAATGCAAATAATGTTGATTTTTATGACACATTTAACTCTATTTATTGAAATAAAAAAGAACATTTATCCTTCAAAGTATTACACAATTATATTAGCAAAACAATTCACTGAGTTACTTCTTGTTTCTTATGCTTTAAAAAATTATACTTTGCATATAGATTGATAACATAGACATAACATAAAATTATTTTCAAAATTACACATAATAATATTTTATCTCCTATATGGAATTGGTAAATTCATATTTTATGACCTTTAATTTTTAAATTTATAATATTCGAAAATTTCTCATTTTCTTTAAATAAACGGCTTATGGCCAAAAACCTTTTGTAATTTTAATATTCATTATTTTAAATATTCTGAGCACATAAATTCATTTACTTAGCATACAATTTATTAAAATTTTATAAAGAGTGAAGTCATTGTTTTAAGCTTGCAAATTTGTTTGAATTTAATAAAATTAACTAACTAAATTTGACGTGACTGATTTCGAATAAAGAAAATGACTTGCCAAAGATGTTCTTGCCGGTCCTTGGGGTCCCTCGTCTGGATTCCCTGGTCCTTGGACACCGGAAGTCGCCATCCCTGGTTCGTCGGTGGTGGTTTCCCTCTATTCGAGCGTCCTGGAGGCTGAGTCTGGAGCCTTCATCCTTGGTGGTCCTGGATGTCGAAAGCGCTGAGGTTATGGTCCATCCGGCCTACTGACGGTCTCTACTCGCGGTCCAGCATAGCGTCCCGCGGCACCTCGTGTTAGAAAATTTTTACAGACTGTCTCTAAAGGCTTAGAGACCAAGTATATATAGCGGTGAATTTCACCTACCGCACCCCGCCTGCAAAGTTTGCTATCGCTCGATTTATTCCTTGTACAGGCAAGTCGGGCAACGAATCTGTTTTAGCTTGCATAGTTTGATAATTAATTTTAGAACACTGAAAAATGTCTATTTTATTTAAACGGCTGTAACTTTTTTGTTTCTTAAGTTTTTCGAATTCTGTTTTCTCTAATGTTCATTCTAGGTTATTGTGGTTCTTTTAAAATGTCGATGAAAGTTCTACGTGGTTTGGTTCGAAAAATAGCTTTTTTAGGCACTTAGAATTTTTTCGCTTCACTCTCGATGTTCATATTTAGTTAGTTATTACAAATTTATTTTATAACATTCTTTAATTTAGCTTAACTATTCTATTTACTGTTTTATTTAATTTTTCCCTCTTTATTATATGTATAATTCCCTACTTGATTACTTTAAAAACAGCTTTATTTCTAAAAAACAGGAAATTACTTATTTCCCACTTGCGACGGTCTCTCACCCCGTTGCAGTACACGTATATATATATATATATATATATATATATATATATATATATATATACATATTTCAAATTGAAGATTGCTTTAAATTCATATATTTTTCAAAACTTTTCGCTAATTAATCTATTAGCATCTTCAAGTAAAACAATGATACAACAATTTATTCACAAAAATTAAATCATATCTACTCCAATTGTTGGGACTTGTAGTTCATATGAATAATTTCGTATAAAGAATTATTGTAATATTTTTGTTATTTCATTGTTTTCCCTGAAACGAGTAATACAATAACTAGCAAAAATCTTTCAAAAATAAATTCCTGTATACTATTTATTTTTACTAATTTATTGTATTACAAAAAAAGCATCACTCTATTTAATACACACACACGCGCTCGCGCGCGCGACACACACACACACAGACACACACTTATACGGCCAAAAAGTCTCAAAAGGAAAAATATTGTTTGTGGCAAAATCTTTTAAAAATATTAAATTATGAAAGTTAAGAAATGACATAGCTTCTATGAAACGCTGCGGACTAGCAACGTTGTTTTATCTGATCAAATAAACAAGGCCGGCCAGAACAGGTCGACTTTGTTTACAAAACGGAGAAAATGCAGGAAATTAATTGTTTCTTCTAGCTTTTAAGATTTAATATAAAATAAATTTTTGTTATTTGTAACAAACCAATACATAAAAATAAAATAAAAAAATAAAAGTTGAAAATAAAATTATAAAACATACAGTAGAAGAGAATTGTTTTATGATAAGAAGAAAGAAATTAATAAATAAACAAATTATTGTAAAGTCTTTAACTTATTAACAAAAGTCTTGAACAATGTAATTAATAAATGGTTAAATAAATTCTTAATGACTTTGAAAAGTGTTCAGTGCGGATATATAAATTTTTCAAGTGACATAAAGGTACAACTTACGAACGGAAAGGCCTAGAACTGTGATTTAAGTTTGTAACAACTTTTTGAATGGTAAAAACAATATGGTGTCAAAAAATATCAATCTATTACACCATAAGTGACACATATAATGCCTCAACGAAAAAATGTACAAAAGTCTAATTCAGAAAGGTAAATTAAGACACTATCATACAAGTCCAAACAGGTCTTGTACAACCGATAAACGAGGTAGAGGGAAGGCACGAGCCCGCTAGCGAGAAATATTATGGGGACGCGACAACCTGCTAGTGGACGACGGACGTGTTCTGTAAGAGATCAAGAAACAGAATCGAGGATGCTGTTCCGTGGCTGAGGACGACACCAAGCCCAGATGGACGTGAGAGGACCTGCTGTCGAACACCCGCGAAACGAACTACAATTGTTTCACAGCATAAGATGTAGTAATATGTAATAATACGGCTTTAAAATCGATCGGTGACGATGTATGCAGAAAGAAGACTCCAGCAAAACCAGGACGATCACAGCCAACCCAGTGAGAGTTTTTATGGCAAGTCTTAATTTTTATATCATTAACCATTTATTAAATATAGTGAAAACATTTCTAAATTCATGTAATAAAATTTCAAAATATGTAAAAAAGTTATTCTCTTATTGAAAATTAATAATTTAAAGCATATATAAACAAATGATTAATTTTTGAACTGTATTAACATCATTGATAATGAATCGAAAATAAGATGAAATATTAAGGAGAAAGTTCTATTATCTTAAGATAAAAAATTAAAAAAATAACGTTTTAAATAAATTCAGGTATCAATCAACTGTTAAACTTGATTCAGGTATCAATCAGGCAATCAACTGTTAAACTTGATGCTAAGATCAGACTTACAAACAATTAAGAATTTTATAAAAACATTTAAATTAATATTAAGTGTAAAGATTGCATATAAAATTACTAGAAATACAAATAACAAAGATTTACAGGAATTTAACGTAGACAAATATATAATATACGAGAAATGGAAATTTTAATTTGTTTTAATTTTTAAAAGCTATTAAAGCACAAGTAAGAACAAACGAAAATTGTTTAAAAATTATTAAACATAACGTGTTGTAAAAGTAGTAATTTAAATTGTATGCAATTTTTCGAACCAGCAACCAGTAAAAAACTAATTAATTAAATTAAAGCCATAAGAAAGATATAGCAAGAAAGATATAGAAAGAAAAATACAGTTGTACGCTACCACTTTTGGGAAAAGAAACAACCAAATTCTATTTATTTGATTTCCATAAAGATTTTGACTTACTCCTTGGATTAGATAACATAAAAGAATTAAAAATTAATTTAAATTTTGTGAATGATAAATTAATATTTCGCAATAAGGAAATCCTGAATAAATATTTTTTCACAGAAGAACAAAATAATAATAATAACAATAATAATAATAATAAAGGCGAATGTCAGGTACAGGACGCAAAAAAAGGAACAAGTTATGTTATACAAGCCCGCACTAGCCGAACGATTAAATTTAGAATACAAAATATTCAAGATGGAGAAGGACTCTTACCATACAAAAACTTAAATGGATTAGAAATTCCAAAGTGTATAGTCTCAGTACACAAGGGAGAAGCCTACTGCCCTATAATAAACAACACAGAAGTAAATGTAGAATTAACAGTAAATGAACCATTAGAATTAAAATCTGTAGAAGAATACAATATCCTTAGACCTGATGCAATGCAAACGAACGCTAATTTAAATTTATTAGATTATAAACAAAAAAAAATCGAGAAGGAAAAATTTAGATTTATCAAAATTTAGAATGGAACATATGAACTCGGAAGAAAAATCCGCTATAACAAGTTTAATAGAAGATTATGCAGATTTATTCCATATTGAGGGAAACGATATAACTTTTACCAACCAAATAAAACATGTTATTAGGACTACTGATGAAATTCCCGTATACTCTAGAAATTATAGATATCCAGAGATTTACAAGAACGAAATTAATAAACAAACTGAGGACATGCTTGAACAAGGAATTATTAGACCTTCAAATTCTCAATGGAACTCTCCTGTCTGGATTGTACCCAAAAAACAAGACGCTTCTGGCAAAAGAAAATTTCGATTAGTAATAGATTTTAGAGGATTAAACAAGAAAACAATTGACGATAAATTTCCCTTGCCAAACATTACCGACATATTAGATAGATTAGGACGATCTCAGTATTTTACAACTTTAGATTTAGCCTCAGGATTTCACCAAGTAGAAATGGATAAAAATAGCATAGAAAAAACAGCGTTTTCAACAGAAACGGGACACTACGAATTTTTAAGAATGCCCTTTGGACTAAAGAATAGCCCCCCTACATTTCAAAAAATTATGAATAATATTCTGAGAGGCATCCAAAATAAAACATGTTTAGCTTATTTAGACGACATTATAATTTATTCTACTAGCCTCCAAGAAAATATACAAAGACTTAAAGAAGTTTTCGACAGATTACGCAAAGCCAACTTTAAAGTACAGCTGGATAAAACAGAATTTTTAAGAAAAGAAGTGGCATATTTGGGACATGTTGTGACACCAGATGGCGTAAAACCTAACCCAGCAAAGATTTTGGCAATCAAAAACTATCCAATACCTAAAACCACCAAACAAATTAAAGGATTTTTAGGACTAATAGGCTATTATCGAAAATTTATTAAAAACTTCGGCAAGATAACAAAACCAATTACTAACTGTTTAAAGAAAAATGCAAAAATAGACATAAAAAATCCAGAATTTATAGAATGTTTTGAAACATGTAAAAATATATTGACTAACGAGCCCCTTCTACAATACCCAGATTTTGAAAAGGAGTTTACTCTAACCGCAGACGCTAGTAATTTTGCACTAGGAGCAATTTTAAGCCAGGACAAAAATGAAAAAGACCTTCCTATAGCGGATGCCAGCAGAACTTTAAACGACAGCGAAACTAATTACTCCGCGATTGAAAAGGAATTATTAGCGATCGTATGGGCCACCAAACATTTCAGGCCTTATTTATTTGGGAGAAAATTTAAAATTTATACAGACCATAAACCTTTACAAACGTTATTTTCAGTTAAAGAACCAAATTCCAAACTTTTAAGATGGAGATTAAAATTAGAAGAATATGATTATGAGATAAGATACAAAAAATTCAAACTAAACCAAACTGCAGACGCATTGTCCAGAATACAATTAAACGTTACTGATAAAGGGTCAACGAACACCCAACACACTGTAGAACCAGACCTTGAGTTAATGGCAGCTGACTTACTACAACGTTACTTCCCGGAACTGAATAATAACGAATCTATGGTCGTACAACTCGACGCAACAGATAAGGCCAACTTAGAGGACAATGAAGAAAGCGACAGTCAAACTATCCACTCCAATTTTGAAGGAAACACCCAAATTGAAATACCAATTTCCGACGAGCCTGTAAACTTTGGAAAAAATCAAATATTTTTATCATTAGTAAAATATGAGCCAAAGAAAGTAAAAATTATAAAACTATTCGGAACTTTAAAAATTCGTTTAATAGTCGAAATATCAGAAAATAATTTTAAAGAAGACATAGTTAATTTTGTAAAATCATATTTGGTACCCAAAATAAAATGCAATCTATATTTTGAAGACGATTTTTATGAGAAATTTACATCATGCATAGCCAAAAGTTTCAAACAAACTGAACTAAATTTAGTCAAGTGTAATAACAAACTCTTAGACCTAACTTCGGAAGAAGATACCTTAGAAACGATATGTAATTATCATGTTAGCAAAACCAATCACCGTGGGATACAGGAAACATACGAACAAATTAAGCGAAGATATTATTGGCCTAATTTAAAATCACTAATTCAAAATCTCATAAATCAGTGTGACGTATGTCAAAGAACCAAATACGACAGAATTCCCTTACAGCTAGAAATGAACTTGGCACCAACAGCTGCGAGGCCATTCCAGATAATTCACGTTGACACTATCTCCTTGGAGAAGAATTCGTTTATCAGCATTGTCGACAGTTTCACGAGATATGCTCAAGTTTATCGCCTGGGAAGCTCTCAAGCTACAGAGATTGCAGACAAGCTATTAGATTACTTCATGCATTTCTGCTTACCAACAGTTATTATCTCAGACAATGGAACGGAGTTTAATAACAGAATTGTAAAGGAGATATTAGATTTGCATAAAAACAAAATTCACTTTATCAGCACACAAAACACCCAATTAAACGGATTATGTGAAAGATTTCATTCCACTTTAATAGAACACATAAGGCTGTTAAATAATCAAATAGAATTTAAAAAAGACAGTATAATTAAGAAAGTTAAATATGCTATAGTAGCCTATAATAATAGCATACATTCAGTCACAAAATTAACGCCCTGCGAAGTCTTATTTGGACACATAAATTCAAACGCTTTATTAGATATAGATTTAGAAAAACAAATTGTAAATGACTACGTTTTAAACCATAAAGAAAAAACAAAAATACTTTACGAACACATTAGGGATAGCAATCAAAGAATTAAAGAAAAAGTTTTAGAAAAAAGGAATGTAAACAAAGAACCACTTCCAGAAATACCATCTGAAGTTTAAATAAAGTCAGTTCAGAAGCAAAGGAAAACGAAAAACAGATATAGCAAGGAAGAGTTAGCTTCAATAAACAAGGAAAGAAAAACTGGTAAAATAAAGCCTAGACATCATAACACAAAAGACAAAATACATTTGTCGAAAATTAAAAGGCCTAAGAAGATAAAAAATGTAATTAATGACCAAAATCCTTCTTGTTCATATTCAACACAATCAAATTAAAGTCCCTACCATACCTTTGTCCACTAATTCTATGCAAGAAACTTTATTAAACTTTAAAAAACATTGTTTCATTAATTGTATGTGTTACAAACTTTGTAATTTATTAAATGATATGTAACTAATTATGGTAATAAATATTGTTAATTATTTGAAATATGTTAATCACAAAAAAATTGTAATTGAAGAAAATTAGAAACTATACTCCTAAAGAGATAACAAAACAAAAAGAATTCTTATAAACTGACTAGAATCCTTTATCAAATCTATAGCAGGCAATTTGAATGTAAATGATGGTAAAAATTATGAAAAATTATATAAAACTTTTATTGTAATCAATGTAAATTTTGTAGAACAAAAAAAATTAGATTCTGATAACAATTGTATATGTTATAAACAATTTGTATCTATCCTATGATAGAAAAGACTCATTATAAATTGTATTAATCAATTCCAAATACTTTTGCTCAGTTGAATTATAATGAACAGAAAATTAGACTGTAAAATGCCCATCATCAAAAACAATAACGCCTACAAACTACGAGGATACTGCTTTGGAAATCGCAGACCACCCATTTAACTGGATCTTGGAAATCAACCTTTGCCTGGTGACTTTCTCCAGTGAAGAGGACTTCAACCCATGCCGAAAATTGCCCTTTACGGAGGCCTATTCAGCAGCTTATATACTTCGCCCTCATCAAGAAGATGAAGAGGACCTCAACCGATGCAGAAACTTTCCAACCCCCGAAGTTTTCTTTAGGGATTGAGGAGTTATATGAACATTTTATGTGAACATTTCATAATTAAATGCGTTCTAGGATAATTCCTGCTTACGCAGCTTTTGTATTATATAGGTGGTGAGAACAGAGCCCCGGCAGTGTGTAAGTCGCCTCTGTATCGCACAGACGTTTTCCACTCCAATTGAGTGCATATCAATTGTATTGTTTTATTAAGTATAATTTATGTAACAGTTTTCCAAATTAATTGTTTATTAAATTCAAAGGTTTGTAAAAATAGGAATCATTTTTAAAAACCTTTCGTGCTTAATATAACACGTAACTTATATATATATATATTCAGGATTTTGTTCCTGAAGATGCTGGTACTGTTTTACCGGCTAAAAGCTTTAAAAAATATATCCATTAAAAGTATTCTTGTTTTTGAAATATTTTTAATTTATTAACTCTAATACAAGAACACATATCACCATATTTAATATAATATGTATCAATACACCCATAATTAAACCATAAAATTTATTGTTTAAAACAAATGAATTATTCTCTTTTCTAGCATTTTCTTCTAATGGTCTTCTTTTTGTAATTGTCTTCTACAAATTTGTAAATTAATGAATGTAGATAAAGGACCTATTCCTTACTCACCATTATATACTTTACTTAAATAGCTTTCTTCAAATTACGATGTTTTAATCTAATTACTTTTAGTTTATTAATTGTTATTGCTGTAGTTTTTATTACATATGTATTATTATAATGTAATTTTTGACATAACCTATTTGGTTCCTGATGGCCGATCGTTATTTGTCGGCCGAGGGCGGAGAGGGGGCGGAGCTTACCTCACGCCTATATATAGCGACCGCGGAGAACGATTGGTATCATTCTAGTTTGTAACTTCTTGTGTGCTAGATTGTGTTTTGTAACAAGACCCTCTGATGATTATGACATGGTCATCGAAATGTACATAAGGGTTTAATCTTAAGTAACTTGTCTTATTTGTTATTTTTGATTATTTTTGTGGTATTGGGGTTCTTTTCAATATTTTTATTGTAATATATTGTACCACTGTGCTCTTGATATTGTGTGTTTATCTTTTATAGTTATGTCTGAAATTTGATTTTTAAATACAGAAACTTCCGTGAAACAGCATACCCTTTAAGTATTTTTTTTTAAAGATGGTTTATATTTTTCTGAATAAAATTAGATTTTTTGTATTGGTAATGAAATTCTTTTTAATTTGAAAGTTTTAAGAGAAAAGACCCATAAACAAAGGTTAGGTACGAATAGTATTAGTTGACATTAAAGTACAAAAAACTGAAGCTAATGAAAATTTAGACACCAAGGAAAACAAAAGTCGAAAGAGATAGTAAATTGAATGGTAAATCCATTTATAAAAATTGTGGAGAGTGCATGAAATATATTCAATTTAGTGTTTCTGAGAGAACTCTGCGTTCGAGATATTGTGAAATTATTTTTATAGTCTAAAGTGAAAAATAAAGTATCTAATAGAATGACATATATATATATATATATATATATATATATATATATATATATGTGTGTGTGTGTGTGTGTGTGTGTATGTGTATAAAACCTATAACTTGGTAGCTACCTCAGAAAATATTACTTCAGAACTTGTATAAATGTTAAAGAATAAAATGGTTATAAGCCAGTAGTAAGTTTGTGAAATTACATGTAATTTTGTTTTAGTAAATTTCAGCACTCTTCAAAACCCTAAATAATTTGGTTAGGCTAAATAATAATGGTTAGGAATTATAGAATTATATACATTTAAAAAACAGTTTAAGGTAGGCAAGGCCACGTTATAAACTCTCCATAAACGCTATTCATGTCTATTTAAGAGATAATCATTCCATCGCCTTGTCATTTCTTCACTCTATAAAGTGTTTAATTAGGCACTCATGTCAAACCTACGTGATACATAGCCTCAGCATTTGTTACTGCGTATTTAACTAATGCTATAGATTTGCATATAAACTCTTGCTGGCTTAGTATGATAGTTCTCTTTATGTTAGAACGATGATAAATTAATTAGATACTTTGTAGAGTGTAATATTATCAGAGATTTCTTTCAAATTTAAGTTAAGTAGTTTACAATTGCCACCTCTTTAAACAATTTTATAGTAAATGAATACTCTTTGGAAGTGTGTTTCAAACTTTATTTATATAGGTACGTTTGACAAAAATACACTTTATAGGAAAATCTGAATCTGTCTCTCTGTCTATATAGGTTTTAATATATATATATATATATATATATATATATATATATATATATATATATATATATATATATATATGGTATCTATTGTAACGGACTAGGCCCTTTTTACCTGGGGTAAGTATTACTTTATTAAAAATGTGTTATTAATTGTTTAATTACCAACATAATTAATTACTTTTGGTTTAATGGGAAATACTCTATTATAAGCGCTAATGACGTTTACTGCCTACACGATAACTGCATAACACTGATGTCCACAGATCTGTGTAAGCATCGGTTTGCATGGTCAGCAATATAATGAAAACAATTTCGTTTTTCAATGTATATATTCATATATTAAAATCTGACACTCTCAGGGATTTTTAAAAATGAATTTGGTTACAGAATAAAACATAACGGGGAGAACAAATAAACACACTTAATGCGACAAGCTACATACCATGGATGTTTTTTTTAAGTTTGAGAAAATATGTCGGATTGAAGACAGTTTAATTTTTATTGCACTTTTGCCATTACTTGCGACCAGACGTTTTGTTAACTAAAGGTTGTTAAATTGTTAACGTACACTTGGAGGAAAGGTTTTCGTATTGCGACTTCATCAGCATCGTGTTTTTGTTTAGTAACAATAAACAATTTACTGAATATATAAGGGCTACTATACGAGTGAAGACGACAATAAGATGCACATGTGTTAAATGTTTTGGTTATATTATTAAATCAGTGTCCTAACAAATAACCCTATGTTTACTGCATCACAAAAAATATTAGCTTCGCCTTGGTTGTAAATAAACCAATGTAGGATCAAACACTCTAAGGTAGAGAAGAAACAACTTTATCGTGACACTGACTTTAGCGGGGGAACAAAAGGGCGACCCTTTGATGGTTCCATTTGGTTGAACACAATGCCTGGATAAGAAAGCTCATTGTATTTTGTGTTTTTGTGATAACTAAGAGATACTCAGTCAACAATGGTAAGCTTAAGGGTCAAACAATGGATGGAATATTTTGTGTTTGTATTCTACAAAGACTTAAGGTATAATATAGATGAAGTACGCGTATATAAATTGTACAATATCATTTAGGTTACAATCAAAATATTACCAGGGATATATGAAAGTTAAACACCCTATACCAATTAAATCATGGAACGTTAATAACATTAATAATGTAAATAATAACAAGTATAGTAAGGCCAAGAAATAAAGAAAAAAACACATCATATACTACACTAGAAATAATCATTACCTAAATGGAGCAATAAGAGGCTGATTGGGTAGCAAATATTACATACTCAAAATATTAAGAATATAAATAATCTTTACATTCGAAAGAGAAATGTTAATTGTAGAGAACTAACAAACAGCGTACATATTTTATTCACAGGGGAAAATAATAAATTGAGGAATAAAATGTTTTTTTTTGTAGAGAAGGTCTACACTCACGCCTTTACCACAAACGTATTTCAAGGTTTTCGACTTAACTTGATAAACTGGCAATGTGTGACGCATTAGGTAAGTATATGCTTGCGTATTTCAATGCTCGTTGAATAGTAAATAGTAAATTTTTACATTAATTAGAAGCACAATATCAAATATACAGTCTTATATTGATCATAGCATTAACTAAGGGAAGATAACAAATATCTTCTTACTATTAGGGTTTTAAATTTTAAGAGAACCTATATAGCGTTACGATCTTTATGTAATTATGACATCGAAATTTCCATTCAGGAATTTTCCCCGAGAGGGATCGGCTGCTGCTCAACTTAAGCTTAATATTAAAGGCACTTCAACAAGTTAAACTACTGTTTGAAGTTTAAAACCAAAGGCGGATATATAACGGATTCTTGCTCAACTTAAACGGCTTTAAACTTAACGACGCGACGTTGCGCTCCTTATACATTCAACTAGGCTTATGTAATACAAATCATCTGAACATATTGTTTACTATTATTTAACCTATTTTTTCTGAAAAGATAATAGTGAAGTTATATCTTAATATTACTCATGTCACCCTAAAAACATGACTTTTACCTGATTTTCCTGAATTAGTTAGTATAATTAAATACATACTTTTTTATTTAAAGTACTTTGGATCACATAGGTCCATTATAACCAATTAGAAATGCATGAAGTTTGTAGTTTTAGAATATTAAATGTTTACCTATTTTCATTAATCCTTGCTTGTACAATATAAATAAGATTCAGTTATTTTATGGTTTTATTGGGTTACAAACAAAACAAATCCGTACTAATAAACATCAATTTCCATGTATTTTACTTCATTTAAAAATCATAAAAAGCAAGGAATTTAATTAGAATACCAAATTACCATTACGACTTTCAAGATTACAAACAGATATTAAGGTGAAAGTAATTATAGCCTACATTTTTTTTGTAAGGGAAGAATATCAGTCAGATATAGAACTCAAATTTTTTGTAAAACCTTATTTCTAAAAAAATTAGAAAAATATATAAAAAATAACCTTCATTCTCCACACATAAATATACTTGTGTTTCAATATCCAGTTTAGTTAATCAATTACCAAACAATACGTTTTTTATAATCGTGAATACTTTAGGAAATAATAAAATAACATTCACTTGATAAATATTAATAATATTTCTTTACTTTCAAAGGTTATATCAAATGTAAATATTTTAAAATTTATAATATATTCCTACAAAGTTTGTGGTAATACATAATGTTTCAAATAATAAAATACACAAACTTGATGTTTGTTTAAAACCATTATTTTTATTACTATTAACAACTAAAGAGAATATAAATGTGTTGTAAATGAATTCGTAAGGAAAAATATTTTGTGCGATCACTTCTCTAAAGCAATGTCTCAAAGGACTGTCGCTAAATTTCTTTCCCTTCTACCTAAACATTTATCTTAAAAATTTTCCTTGTATATTTTCATAGCACTAAGACTCCCTTGAGATATATAAAATTCTGAAAGCACTATTCTTTTTTTTATGATAGTATTGAATGTTTACAATCATAACTATTTTTTACAAAATTCATTGAATACCCTAACAACTAATTTAAAAAGGTTAAAATCATCTAGTTTTTAAAAATAATAGAGTAGTGTCCAATTGAATAACAAATTATGCAAAGTGGTAATAATAATAAACCACTTTTCTGGAGTATTTTTAAAAATAATATAATTGATTATTAATTTTTATTTTAACTGATGGTTCTGGTTAATTAAAATATTTACGAATAAAATCTAATTATATTTAATAATAAAAACACACATTTACATCCACAATCTTTATAAAAAAAGTACAACTGTTTATTTGGCATAGTGAAAGGCAAATTGCATATTCATATCAAACAGGTCGTCAATAAATGAGAAAAAACGTTAAACCTTTCATATATGATTTGTATATGGTTCTATTATAGTAAATGCTGGTAAATTAACTCTAAAGAAAAAGGTACATACGTGAGCCTATAGATTTCCCGTATGAACATCTTGTACTGAGTATGCCATCGCCGACAAAGTAATGCGTTGGATAGATAATTGGTGAGAAATACGATTAGGAAAAGTAAACCGGATCATCAAGATAGCTTTGTTTTCTTTTTATTTCACATATAGTAATGAAATATTCATTTTAAAACGGAACAAATGAATCGGTGATGAAAAAGGAAATAAGAACAATTGTTTGTCGTTTTTCAACTAACATAGTAATTTTGTCAAAAATATGTCTAATCATTTCCTGAGAGCAGAAAGGAAAAATCTGCACAGCCCCTTGACTGCATAAAAACGCGTTGAAAACATTGATATTTGGGGAATATCTGCAGTAGTTTTTTCCTTTTCCCACTCAGTCCAGATAGGGTCGGCAAAAGAGGTTAGGTACAATACGTGACAGAGATGTTATGTTGTGTATTGTTCATAAAGTGCATAATATGTGCATTATTTACAAGATTATTTTCTTTTAAACTTAACGATACCTTACCGTTTATTAATAATAATAACACCGTGTAACATATAGGCAGTAGCTTCTGTGTGAGAGTTTTGGATGAAGTAAAATTTCTTTTCATGCTGAAAGGTACAATTTTGAGGTTAGTAATTTGTTTCATAACGTAGGCCTACAAACATGGCAAGTGACGATGAAGATTTACCCCAATTTAAGCGAAGGAAATGAGTTGTAAACGATATTATTAGGTCTGGTAGAACTCATGGTTAGGAATGTATAAACAGTAAAGGGAATGTGGTTCCAGCCATAACTACCGATCCGGATTGTAATTGCCGTGACACACGTACCTTAAAATATTTTGTTGAAGAAAAAGATAGTTTGATTAGGTATTTACATGGTAATAGAATAAAAAACAAACAAGATAGATATGTCATGGGCAACATAGAGAGGCATGGCATAGTAAGAAAAATTGCAAAAGAAGATAATTCAATGACAAAGACGTCTTCCTTTATATACTTTGGCATTAAAGGCACTGAAGCTTGCCAAAAAGCTTTATTGAGTTTGTATTCTGAGTCTAATAAAGCAGTTTTTCGATTGAGCGCATTGACTGCCCAAAATTAAACTCCAGTAAATAAAAGAGGAAAGCATGACAACAGATGTAACGTATTTCCTCCTGATGTTTTGCAAAATATTTATACGCATATAAATGTGTTTCCTCATTAAACTGCCGATTACACATCAAAGCCAGACATATACCTTAACAGTACTCTTACTATACATAAAATGCATGAGTTGTTTAAAAAAAAATACGCAGAAATAAAAGGTACTGTAAAATATGAATATTACCTGAATCATTTAAAAACCAACTATGGCTACCGTTTTGGGGGGCCTCAAGTTCCCGCCTGTTCGACATGTGAGGAACACTAAGATAAAATTTACTTTTTGAATGGAAATGCAAAGAAACATGCTAAAAAAGAATTCATGATTTGCCCGAGAAATATTTATGTTTTTTAACAGGCTTGTTTATTTAATCTGTTTTTATACAAAATACAAAGCACAATGTTTTTACATTGGTAAAACCCGTGATTGGAATTTATATAGATAATATTAATCATGAAATTTGGTATGATTAAATGTTTACGAATATGATTAGAAGAAGGAAATACGTTTGTAGATATATAATCACTATAATACGAGAATGCTAGAATGATAAGAGGTACCCTGTATTTGTATTTAAAAAAATTCCTTAACAAATTACGAATGCTTCATATGTCTGTAAAGTCATAAATAAACATTATAAAAAGTTTTCTTCCCTTTCTTAAAAGTTAAATGAGAAGCACTTATTCCCTTTTTTCACTTTCCGATTAAAATTTTAAAGAGTTGAAGTATGGGTAAAATTTACGATACTATAGCAATACAAACTTGGCCTCATTTTAAAAACTCACACATAAAACCAAAAGTTATTCAGGAAATATCGCATACTTTATACCCCCTACTACACAACTATATGTAAATGTAGCTACAAAGTGTTCGGCTTACAAACATTAAAATAGAATGGGGTTACTCACAAAAAAAATAAATTTCCTCATATAATTCAAAAGACGTTGAGATGAGCTGTTGCATCCTGCTTGACTGGCATCAACTTATGGCAAAGTAGTTAAGGCCGAAGTTATAGATGCTTAACCTTGTGTATTGTATTGTCAGTGTAAAATTATTAGTTTGTTGCTAATAGAAACAAAGAATCCAGATAGTATGGGATAGTGTGTAGAACGAACGGTTTATTTAACGTAAGTTAATACATCATAAGATAAGGTCGCTACATTTGACGTTAGCAATAGCTTGTATCTTTTTAATAACTGAACGAGCCCCAGTTGGTAACGTTCTTGTTAGGTTTTGAGTTAGCAATACACGTGTAAGAATTTTAGGCAAAATATAAATCTGGTCTGTTAGAAAGCTTTTAGAGTACAAAATGTGTTTGGTATTTAAATTTTTTGTATTTCTAGTCATATTTTAAATATTAACCAAATTTTGTTATTGCAAATAAAACACAAATACTTGTGTATTCTACAATAGGTCATCTTTATCCAAATGAACTATTTCGTTAACTTATTTTATAAGAAGATAATGTAATTGGAAACATATAAGCAGCTTACGTTTGTAAAATACATCTGTACTGTGAGCTCCAACTGTCTAAGTAAATGGGGCAAACTTCTGTTGCGTAAGTTATGCAGCGTTATCTAAAGGGAAGCTAAGTAATTTGATAATGTTCAGACACTGGAAGACATGCATAATTACTGATTCAATTCCTCTTTAAATAGAACCCCAGAAGTTCTGTGAATAATCAGTATTGGCCTTTGTGAACAAACAAAATTGTTCTTTATTCAGGAAAAAGACAAATTTAATAAACGAAAAGCAGATTATAAAACCAACATAGTCAAAAACAACCTACATAAAACGTTAACACAGTGATAATGGGAGCGTAGGAATGCCTTAACTATTAATTGTTTCTACGATTGTAAAGATATATTGACTAAGAAAACGAAGTAATAATCGACTTCATTTGTTAGAAGTTGGAAGACGTATTTTGCCAGGTCGAAAAAGAATTACTGATTTCTGACGGTTTATCAACAAAGTTATTTTATAGGGTAGCATAAAGTTATTTGATTTTTTGTAGTATTTGTAAGTTTTCTTTACGAGAATGGTGTTAGGGTAAAGTCTCCCGAATATTTATCGCATCCCTATAGTGTGCAATAATATAAGGTAAGTATCTGGAGACACTGACAATCCAAGCATCCTTTGAAGGAAGCAGGATAACTGTCTGAAGATGAAATACAGTATTCTAAAACTAGTCAAATATTGACGAAATGTACTACGTTGTGTTGTGCCTATATGGGCGTTCAACCGCTGTAAAATGAACTAATATTATTAATGACGGAAGATTAGAAACGTACTTACTCCTAAACCAAACAAAAAAACATGGGACACATATTATTTGGTGTTATGGAGTTGGTTTTCTGTTTGTGTTATTCGACTCTTTGTTTAAAGCTGCGACCTGTTTGTCCAATGAAGAATTTGTTACATTCGTCGCAGTTCAGTTTGTATACGCCTGGTGCTTGTAGTTTATCCTTGTTGTTGGTGTTGTGTTGTATTTTGTATTGTAACTTATTAGTTTTGTATGCTATTTTGTATTCTATTTTTTGAAATTTGCTGGCTATTTTGTTTGTTGTATTGTTTATGAATGATAATGCGATGCATCTGTTTTTCCTATCTGTAGTGTTAATTTTAGTGTCTTTTGTATATTGTACCATAGTTTGTCTATTATCGTGGTGTTGTATCCATTTGTGTATGCTAAATATTTAATAGTGTCTAGTTCTTTGTTTATGTTTTCTGTGGTCATTGGGACTTCTTTAAGTCTATGAAGCATGGATCTGAAGGCAGCGTGTTTATGTTGGATAGGGTGGTTTGAGGTGTTGTGGATAACTGTGTCTGTCGTTATGGGTTTCCTGTAAATGTTGAAACTGTGTTTTTGTGTGTGGCTTTTTGTTATGGTTAGGTCGAGGAAGTTTAGGGATCGGTTGGTTTCAATTTCTGAAGTGAAGTGGAGTTTTGGGTGTATTTTATTAGTGTAGGTGAGGAGTTTTTCGCATTGACGGGAGTTGCCTCTGTATAGTGTTATGATATCATCGACGTATCTGTGCCAGTAAATAATTTTGTGTGCGTGTATATTGTTTGTGAGTATTTTGGTGTTTTCTATGTGTTGTAGAAAGATTTCGCTTAGGATACGGATTTCGTTTACTGATAGGACTTCCCATGGGTAGGCCATCTGGTTGTGAATAGAAGTTTGAGTTGTGGGTGAAATAGTTTTGTTTGGTGATGATTTGGAGGATGTTTATGATTTCGGTAACGTGGGTTTTAGGTATATTGTTCTGTATTAATTGGGTTTCTAGGATGTTGAGCGTTTCGGGTATGGGTATGTTGGTGTAGATATTTGTTATGTCGAGTGATAGTAGTGTTGAATTGTGTGATATGTTTATATCTTTTATTTTATTTATGAGATTTGTTCTGTTTTTTATGTGTGTTTCTGTGTTTAAGTTTATGGATTGTCTGATTATTTTGTCCATGAGTTTTGCTAATTTATGTGCAGGGGCATTCTAGTAGTTGATGATGGCTCGGATGGGGACGTTGGGTTTGTGAATTTTGGGAAGAGCGCGGAGGGTAGGTGTTTTAGGGTGAATTTGTTTTAGGTGGGATTTTTTGTTTTTGTTGATAATGTATTTAGATGTATTAATTAGTTGTTTGATGGTTCTGTGATATTTCTCTGTTGGGTCTGTATTTAGTTGTAATATATTATTATTTATTATATAATCATTGATTTTGTCATTTAGGCTGTTTGTATTAATAATTACTGTGGTGTTGCCTTTATCTGCTGTGGTGTGTGTGATGGTTTTTTGGGCTTTTTATGCCCAATGATGGAGACAAGACAAGTCTTTGAAAGTTAACTCGCATAAATACCAAGTAAGATTCTTGTTTAAGTACATATAGTGAAAGTGATAAGTGAATACAAGAAAAGTGTTGAAAAGCTACAAATATATATATATATATATATATATATATATATATATATATATAGTTCTATTGTATCCTTTATGATATAGTTATACTCATAATGAGTGGAGAAGTGAAAGATAAATACAAAATTGTAGAGTTTTTCAGAAAACATTTGCACTGGGACTTACACAGCTTAAGCTAACTCTAGTCTTCAATGCATGTAAAAAAAAAAAACAGTTTGGACTTTTCCATGTTTTTGCAGATAAATCAATAACACTAGTCAGATTTAATTGTCATTGGTGAGTTTTTCCTTCTACACAGACAACAGGTATTCTATTTTATTCCTTATATTTATACAACCTTATTATAGCTCGAGCGTTACGGAGTGTTTCATCTAATTTAGAGCTGAAGTAGATTTATTTTTTCATATAGGAACTAGAGTGAAGAGGCGTGATAAATAAAAGACTTGCTTTCTGAAGAGAGTAAAGTTCACATTTCAAATTTAGCAAATTAAACAGATAAATGCAACTCACGTCAATAACTTGTTGTGTAATTAATTCGCTTCCCTTTAGATCTCTCCGTTTAATATACTCCATTAAATATTGCTTTCATTTACATATACAATATGAGATGATAAATATAAATTTGACAAAGTGTTCTGTCTGTAGCTACAATATTTCAATCTCGGAGCGTAGATTTTAGTGTAAATTAAAGGACTGAAACAAACGTAAAAGAAAAGGGGTTCTTATAAACTCATTGAAGTTACTATCAGCTAAAAAAAGGGAGAAATGACGCAAATTATTTCAAATGTAGGAAATACGAAACCAACGTAATTTTGTAGTTGTGGATGACACAACAATATAAATTACCGTATAAAGGTGTCATTTATTAACTGAAACATCTTTTCTAAAGTAGTGAAACTTTAACTTAAGTTTAAAGACAGGAGAGTTTAGAGACAGATGTATCCTAAACACGATTTGACAGTTTGGGGAAACTCACTGGCTACCTGCCAAAACCTTTTTACAAGCTAGGTTTAACAACGTTTTTTGAGTACTTTATCTTTACCACATGTTAAGTAGTTGAGTAGTTTTCCTTGATTATATATTGGGGCTTAAATTGTATTAAGATAATTTTTATAAAATAAGGTAGTTAATACTAATTATTAAATAGATATTTTCTTTCCAGTTTCGCATGAAAACACAGTTTTGACCGTAGAAATAAAGCAATCTTTAAGTTAAATTTTCAGAAACAATTTTATAAAACATCTTTTTATGCAAAATGAAATTTTGAAATCAACAACAGTAGAAAACTATTACGAAAAAAATGTAAAAGACAGGTCAGAATTTTTTATAATAGCAATGACTTACATTTTAGATGTGTCTATACTTTTCATAGCCTTGTTTTGTACTCACCGTGGATTATATATAATTTGAATTTTTAGCCTATAAATTTATTGAGGATAAAAATAGTTAAAAAAACGCCAACTAATTGCTATAACATACGACATTTGATATGAGTTATTTTTACAATACTATTCCCAAGTTTTGTATAATCTCAAGTTTCGAACCTAAGACAAATATCGTTCTTCGAGTTAAATCCTCATAATGCATGATCTGGCAATAGTATATATTACACTCTTACGAAATAAATGTAAAAGAAAGGTAATAATGTTTCTAGTAAATATTGCTCACACTTAAAATGTGTTCATACTCGTACTTTAATTGCTTGGCCATTGTACAAGTTTCTCGGAACCTATTAAATATTTGAAACATTTATTTAAGAATAAAAATATTTGTATTTGTTTAGCCCTTTTTTTAAAAAAAAAAGCGTGTTCGGACGTCTTCTAATGGTATATTATTAACATTGCCAGTTGGCAACAATTCTGTTCTAAAACAACACCGTATTACAACAGAACCGTAAAACAACTATTCTCCGCAATTACTTAAAATAGATTTTTTCCGTACAAATACATTTCTGAAAACTATGGTATTAACTATTAGTAAACCGTTAAAAACATATATGGGGTTTTGTATTCGATCGATATGTTTTGTTTTGATTGTTTCACCATAAAGATGGGAAGTATTACAGATCAAAGTGATTTTTGGTGAAGGAAAAAAAAATCTTCAAGGTAGTCCTATTATAGTTACATCCCAATTCGTCTGATTTGGAGACAACGATTCGCTATTTTAAATTTAAACAAATTATTTTTTAGGGAAAATTAATTTTTTTTGTAAGGATTAATTTTTTTTAGTATAAGATAATTATTAAGCAAAATAAACAATTACAACAAAAAAAAAAGAGAAAATTCTATATTGTCGGTAGCCTTGGAAGTAACTAACCGATAAAAGAGATTTTGCTTGCAAATGAAGAATAAACTTTCTCAATGGTCCTATTCTGCTTACATCCCAATCCATTAGAGACAATAATGCGCTATTTCAAAACGTTTCTTAAAACTAACTCGAAAGAAACTAATGGGAAACATAATTGTAAATTAATGTAAGCTAAGGGCATTTAAGCAAATAAGAGGTTCTAATTGCAATTTAACTAAAACGTCGTAGGTTTTTACCTGATTATATTAACTCTTTTTTTACTAACTGAAGGTATCTTTTGATGAAATTAAAAATAATTCCTGATTGAAGACGATTTAGCAGCATATAAGCAAATTGTTTATTCCACGGTGTATTAACAAGGTAATATTTTTTTTTCGAAACATTTACTATCCTTTACCAGACCCCTTCACCATTCTTAGATCAAAGATATAACATTCTATCAAATATTATATTCAGGGATCTTCTATCTAACCATACAAGATGTCCATTGAAACGATTTACAATTGTAGGTGGTAAAACCCTCTTGCGTATTTTTTATAACTTCATCTGTTTCACTTAGGAACTTTTGGGTCTACTTACATTTAAAAATCTCATACCTCTATTGATACATAAGAATAAAAATCTATTATAAGATCTTTTTTTATAATAAAAGATCTTTTTACTAATAAAAGTAAACTCCTAATAAAAGCACATATATCTGTTTATAAATGCCTCATATATATAACTCCGACGCCATGATAAAGGATCATGACAAGTGTCACAGGAGAAAATGTTTCTTTATTGCATTTTTCGGCATACAGATTTACGTCCAAATGAAGGTAGTCCCCAAATTTATTTTTGACTTACATAGCCACTGTAAGCTTGGGAAATAGGGTCTTTCAAAAATCCGTAAACCAAACCTTACGCCCCATAACTTTGTTATTACCATAACATTTAAGAAGGAGTTTTCAGGAAACATCTTCTTGGAATTAGAAAGTAGGCTGCATATGAACTGTATTTATTTGCAAGATTTATACGAGAGCTGATATTAAATACGGAGCATATTGCATTGAATTATTACCAAGAAACACATTTTCAAAGTAAATATACATTTTTTTCAAAATCACATTACGTGAATTTGTGTTAGCTAATAGGATATACTCGTATAATATTATATAATTAACTATTCAAAATTAGAACTATTGAGTAAACAAAATGTGGGATACACGTTTTTCCAAATAAATTATTTAGCCTCGTTGGTTCTAATTGCTTTTTCCTAATAGACTTATTGCTGCGATTGAAATATTTGTGACTAAATGGAAGAAAAAGCTGGGAATATTTCGTGTAAAAGAACTACGCCAAACCAGCTCAATACTTTATTGTTCCTTAATTTATTTCAAAAGAAATAGATATTTTAATTTAACTCATTTTAATTCGGAAAGCACATAATAACCTAAATCAACATTTATTAAATTCTATCAACACAACATAATTCTTAAGACCTTACTGCTTTATAATTGGTATGAGTATAATGGTGTGTTGATATCAGTACTTCCAGGAAGGCACAGAGTAATACAGTGTTATAAACTGAGCAAACGTTTAGAAATGTCTCCGAAATATACGGAAGGTAGAATTAATTTGAGTTATGGTAATATAAAAATATTGTTTGCTTAGAGTAGGCCATACTTGTACACAAACTACATAGGTATAAAATAAATTACACTAAATATTAAATAAAATTGACGCACAAATAAAAATGTAAAGCTACATTCCTCCCGAAATAAGACAATATGGATGTTACCCTACATAGCCCTACATACTGTGTTAAGAAAATATGCATGTTAACCTACATTCCTCTGGTATTAAGCCAATATGTACGTAAAGCTACATAGCAACACATACCGTGTTAATCCAATTATCATGTAAACCTACATACATCCTGTATTAAGACATATGCAAGACATACCCTAATTAGGTCTACACCCTGTATTAGGCCAAGATGCACTCTACCCTGCGTACATCCTGCATTAAGTATATATGGATGTTAACCTACATAGTCCTACATATTGTGTTAAGTCGATATACCTGTAAATCTACACATATCCTGTATTAAGACAATATGCATGATACGGTACACAGGTCTACATAGTGTGTTAAGTCAATATGTAGTGTTGATATCATTATACACTTCATTAAAGGTGTAGATCATACACACAGAGCTCGACAAATAAATGCTTCTTTAAAACCTTTACAGTAATATTGTTAATCGCCAGCACCCGTACGCGATAGCACACTCTGAATTTATCAGCATAGCCGCAGCAAATGACGTCAAACAAAATGTCGGTCAAGACGGCATTGGGACTATTGGACTATTGGGACGGCATTGGGACGGTTAGGACTATTGGTAAGTCATCTGTATAGGATTAGCTGTTGCTTGCCACCTATACTTACTTTAACACTAGTCCATCTGCAGGGCTGGGCCTTAGGGCAGTTACATACTTGTGCCGTGTCCTATGATCAGACGTTATTCAGTGGGTTCTCATTTCAAACAGGATTATCGTGTCTGCCCCATCAACAGAGCATACTATGATAAAGAGGAGGATCTTCAGGGCCTCTAGCATGTCTAAGGTAGCACTTCCAATGTACTCTGGTACGGAAGAGGATCATCACGCCATCTGCCATGTACAAAGATATTGTGATGGGTTAGTTAGTGACCCCTCAGTTAGCCGGTGTGATAGGCTAAGCATTGGTAGCGCTATTTACTTAGCTAATGTGACGAGTTATGTGTTGGTAGCTGTGATAAGTAATGCATTGGTAGCCGTCCATACCTTGCTGTTGTCGTAGTTCATGGAATGGTAGGTTTTCCTTACGGAGCTATTGTCTTAGCCTTGATATAGGCCTGACGTAAGTATTATCTTGGGTCATGGATCGGTAACAGTTTTTTACGTAGCTATTGTGATAGTGGTAGCTGTCTTTACGAGGCTAGTGTGACGGTTCATTATTTAGTAGCAGTCGTTACTGAGTTAGGTTATGCATCTTTAGCTGTCTTTACATAGCTATTATGATAGGGTATGTATTGGTTATCTGTTCGTAGCTATTTTAATAGGGTAGGCATTGTTAGCTGCCTTTACGTAGTTATTGTGAAAGGTTATGCAATGGTAGCTGTTTTTACATAAGTCTTGTGATAGGTTATACATTATTAGCCGTCTGTACGTAGCTATTATGAGAGGGTGAGCATCGGTAGCTCTTTTAACGTAACTATTGTGATATAGTATGGAGTGGTTGCTGTCTTTACAAAGATATCGCTTAAGGTCATAAATTGATACAGGGCTTTACGTAACCAATGTCTTAGATTATGAGTCGGTAACAGTTTTGACATAGCTATTGTGGTAGAGTATAATTTGGTAGCTAGTTTTACAGAGATATTGTCTAAAGTCACGGTTTGATGGAGGTGTTTACGTAACTATTGCGATAGAGTTTGTACTGGTAGCTGTATTTACACATCTATAGTGACAGGTTATGCATTGGTAGCTATCTTTATGGGGATATTGTGTAAGATTATGGATCGCTAGCCGTCTTTGCGTAGCTATTGTGATTGTGTATGCAATAGTAGCTGCCTTTACGTAGCTGTAGCTATTGTTAAGGGCTGACTCCAAGGTAGCTTTACTACGACCTGACTACAAGGTAGCTTTACCTACGACCTGACTACAAGGTAGCTTTACCTAAGGTCTGATTCCAGAGAGGATTTACCTGAGACCTGGCCTCAAGCATAACTTCACCTAAGGCCAGACTCTAAGCTGGCTTTACCTATGGCTTGACACAGGGGTTGCTTTACCCAGGGTAACTCCAAGGTAGCTTTACCTACGACCTGACTCGACGGTGTCTTTACCTATGGCCTGACTCCAGGGTAGCTTTACCTAAGATTAGATGGAGGTACTCGCCTTAGTCAGTATGTTGCAACTGATACAACATACCTAAACAATATATGTAGAGCCCAGATCATAAAGGCCTTGACGGTTTCTGCATAGCTATTTTGGTATGCGTTGATAGCTATAATTATGTCTAAGGCCTAAAGCTTTTGCCAGTGCCTTCACTAACCTTAACCCATTTGACCTCGGTGTAGGTGTTGGTTGATTAGCGTAAGTTTTTCAACGTTGATTAGCTGAAACGTTGAGCTAGCCTTCACCAGCCGTAGCCTATTTGAACTTGGTGTAAATGTTGTTCGTTTGAACTTCGCGTATGTTGGTCGGTTAAACTTAGCGTAAGACAGTTGTTTAGTTGAAACGTTGGTTATTTGATCTAGCCTGCACTGGCCATAGCCCGTTTGAACACGGTATCAACATAGCCGCCATCTTCTTCTCCGCCCTGGATGACGTCATATTCGATCCTAAGTTGTGCATCGGATACTATGTGTTACCTTATATCACGCCACTCATCAGATGCTATGTGTTAGCCCATAGTCAAGCTATACATCGGGTGCTATATGATGAACATTAGCCAAGCTATGCAATGGATATTATGTGTTACTTTGTATTCAAGCTTATCATCGGATACTATTTGTTAACCTATAGTCAAGATATGCATCGGATACTGTGTGTTACCCCTAGTCAAGCCATTCATCGGATACTATGTGATACGCATTAGCCTAGCTATGCAACAGGTACTGTGTGTTACCCATTAGCTAAGCTACGCATCGGATACTGTGTGTTAACCATAGTCAAACTAACCATTAGTTATCCACTAGCCTAGCTATGCTTTGGATACCATGTGTTAACCATTAGTCAATCTATACCTCGGATACTATGTGCTAGCCCTAGTCAGGCTATGCATCGGGTACTATGTGTTAATCATTAGCCTAGCTATGCAACAGGTACTATTTAATAACCATTAGCCAGACTATGCAATGATTATTATGTGTTAGTTTGTAATCAACCTACTCTACGGATACTATGAGATAAACCTTAGTCAATCTACTCATCGGATACTGTTTGTTAAACCCTAGTCAGCCCGGGAATCGGATATTTTGTGTTAACTTGTAGTCAATCTATGCATCGGATATATGTGTTAGTTTGTAATCAACCTACTCATCGGATACTGTGTGATAATCATAGTCAAGCTATGGTTTGGATACTGTTTGTTAAACCATACTCAAGCTATGCATTGGGTACTACATGATGAACATTAGCCTGGCTATGAACTGGAGATTATGTGTTGGGCTATAGTCAAGCTACTTATCGGATACTATATGTTAACCCATAGTTAAAAATAACTATTAGTTAACCATTAGCCCAGCTATGCATCGGATACTTTATGTTGGTCATTAGCCAAGCTATGCATTGGATGTGTTACCCATTAGTCAGGCTACACATCCGATAATATGTGATATTCCATAGCCAGGCTCAGCATCGGCTACTATGTACTAACCATTAGCGAGGCTATGCACCGGATATTATGTGTTGGGGCATACTATGTTTTAATGATTACCCTGGCTAGTGTTTCTTTCCAGCTGACTTTTGAAATGACATGTGTGACTATATCTAGACCATACATAATTGATAAGCCAATTTTGGGGAGTTTATGCTTATTTAGCGAGGCTATGGACCGGATATTATGTGTTGGGGCATACTATGTGTTAATGATTAGCCAGGCTAGTGTTTCTTTCCAGGTGACTTTTGAAATGACATGTGTGACTATATCTAGACCATACATAATTGATAAGCCAATTTTGGGGAGTTTATGCTTATTTAGCAAGGCTATGCACCGGATATTATGTGTTGGGGCATACTATGTGTCATTGATTAGCCAAGCTATGTATCAGGTATTATGTGGTAATTTGTGGGCAGCTTGTAGGATAGTGTGTGATAACCATTAGCTAAACTATGCACTGGATATAATGTGTTATACTTTGTAGGCCCATGTCTTCTTAGCATAATATCTATGCAGGCTTACACACATATATGTTTAACACATTATGTATTCTATTATGTATTTAGGCTTAACATAGTATGATAGCATGCATGTTGGCTTAGCATAGTATTTATGTAGGTTTACACGCATATTTGTTTAACAGCGTATATATGGCTATTTAGAGTATATTGCATGCTGGTTTAACATAGTATATATGCCTATATTAGTTAGCATTATAGGTTGCGTGACTTTTTTAATTATATTGTAATATTTGTTGACCGTCATGGGCGTGATAGGTTATGCATTGTTAGCTATACCATATAGTACTTCCCGTATTATACGGTTGCCAGGTTCTACCTGATAGACGAGGTGTAAATATGTGTCAGGCTCAGATCATATAGACTTTGGCCAGTGGTTTACCGACATAGTAGGCCTTATAGTAGGCACATTTAGGGATTCATGTAAGTCGGCTTAGCATAGTATGTATGCAGGTTTACACGCATATTTGTTTAACACATTATGTGTGCTATCACGTATGTTGGCTTAACATGGTATATACGCCTATGTATGTTAGCATGCATGTTGGCTTAGCATCGTTTTAGGATCGTTTTATATCATATATTTATTCGCGTTTTGTGATAGGCCTCATTATTAGTGTTTCTCCATATATACCTTTATATCTAGAAACATTTACAGCTATAGGATATATCCATTGAGGCTATTTGATTATTTACACTGATTTCTGATTATATATGTAGGCCTTGGTATGCCGATATTACATAGTAAGTTGATACAGTAATCAAAACATAAACACGCGCCTAGATTCACATCGACACAGCTGTGCGGGTTTTAAGCTTGCTATAGCGGTCGCCGGCTGCCGTTGCGGTTTTTAGATAATGCGTTATCGCTGCAAGTCTGCACATGTCTAGCACACGGTCACCAGCTATGTAGGCCAAACGTATTCCCTCACACGATAAGGCTTTGTTGCATTGTTTAATAATTTAGTAGCATAGACAAATTTTGAGTTTGACAATCGATAACCCCGGGCCCCTCATCACCCAATGCATTTAGGGTAGAACACTCTAGTTAGGGTGAGCCTACTACTTGCCTAGAGTCGCTCGGACCTCGATCAGAGATACGTCAACAGATATATTAAATTAGAGCCTGACTCTAGTGTGAATTTGCCTCAGGCCTTTCTCCAGGGTGGCTCTAGCTAGGGCCCGGCTTCGGGGTGGTTTTAACCTAAGCCCATACTCTGCGGGGGCTGTACATAAGGCCATGCTCCACAGATAGCTTTACCTAAGGCCTGGCTCTTGGGTGACTTTTACCTAGGACCCGACTCCAAGTTGGCTATACCCAAGACTTGGTGGGGGTAATTGTCTTGGTCGAGATGCTGTAATTGATATAGCAACCATCCAGGCCAGACTCTTGGGTAGCTTTACTTAAAGTCTACCTCCAAATAGGCTTTACCTAAGACCAGGCTCCAAGGTAGCTTTACCTAAGGCCTGGTTCCAGGGGTTACTTTACCTAGGATAAGGCTTCGGGATGGCTCTTACCTGAGGCTTTGCTCCATGTTAGCTTTACCTAAGGCCTGGCTGCTGGGTGGCCTTACCTCAAGCACGACTCCAGGGTGACTTTACCTAAGGCCAGGTTCCAGGGGTTACCTAGGGCAAGGCTTCGGATTGGCTTTAACCGAGACCGTGCTCCATATTGGCTCTACCTGCTCCTTGGCGGCTTTAACTAATGCCCGGTTCCCGGGTGGATTTTACCTAGGACCCCGATTATTTTTGACAATCTGAAATCGGCCCTCAGGTGAACCCGACCCCTCAACGGTCCATAATGGACTGTAATCATACCACATACAGTCATTTGATCCAACCGATCGATTTTTGGCAATTTCATATTTTATTTAAAAACTACCCCTAGGTGAAACCACCCCCACAGCAGTCCATACTGGACTCTAGACATATCTCGTACGGTCATTTGATCCATCCGATCAATTTTTGTCATTTTCATATTTTATTTAAAAACTACCCCTAGGTGAAACTATCCCAACCGTAGCGATAATGCACTCTAGACTCACCCTATCAGTCGAGACACGTTTTTCCAAATTTTTTTCGAAAACCACTTCCACCCCGAATCTACCCCCGGAGCTACCCCCGGGGAAGGTCCTGAACGTAGCTGAGGACACCCCCACACGTAGGTTAGGTTAGATGCAATTTGGCTAGCTTAGGTCAGTGGGGTAGAATTTATTTTTTTTGAAAAACTACCCCTATCCCTCTAAACGTGGTCGAACCCACCCCCAAGGCTTCGATCAGGGCCGCGACGACCTGGTGCATCATCCCTATAGTCCTAGGTGACGTACAGGCCCAGTTAGGGGTAGTTGTCCCAAAGTGCCGACATATCTACTAACGTGGCGCCCGGTATTTTGGAATGATGCTGGGCCGAACTGAAAGCAACCCGAATAAAGTCGGTTCGGATCATAGGAATCAGCAGTGTGGAAGCACCGGTCGAATGTTCAAATCTTCTTTGTATTGCTGTAAATGTTACTTTTGCTAGTTTTTTTGTTCTCCTTGGTTAAGTTTTTAAAAATTATTATTTATATTTTAGGAATAGTAGTGATAAAGAAACTATATAATTCATTGATATGTTCCGTGAGAGTAATTTACTCTGGGATCTTGTAAATCCAGAATATAAACAATCGAAACAAATGACAAGGCGTTACTGCCTAATGGTAGTAATGGTTTCATTTACTATTGGCAGACCAGAAGTAAGTTTCTTACGTTAACCTATTCATGTAGCGCTGCTGTCAGGGTATCACAGCCCGCTGGTACAATGCACGATATTGTCTGTTTTGATATCTTGATCAGGTAGCTTTATGAAACATAGGAGTCATCAGTAGCCAGAAAACGCAGCATTACTGCAAGGCGCTGGCTCACTGGAATATCGTGTATGAATAAAGTGTCTTTTTTAAAATTATTTTGGAGGAGTTTTACTTTGATTTTCAAAATCGGAATTCTTCATTCTAAAGAAGTTTGGAAATCCAATGTCATATCTGTATTGCAAGTTCAACTCATCAACATCATCAAACACTAAATCCTTCACAAATTCCTCCATACTATAGGCCAACTTTTACTTCCTCGTACAGGACTGTGTCTAACCTAAAACCTACCTGGGCGACGTTAGGTACGAGTATACGTTGCTGATTTCCAGCAGCCGCAACGATATTTGCATCATCCGAACTACTCACGTTTATATTTTAAAATAAATTTATTATAAAAAAGAAACAAACATTTTTATTCAAACTATGCTTTAATAAAAAGTCATCAGTGCCACTCGACACGTCCACACATACTGAGTAATGTGGACAGGGCGAAAAGCCAACCATGCAGTTCAACATTGCTGATAGGCTTTGTAAATCGCCATCGTGTGGATACAGTTTTATATTCAGTTGCATAAAACTAAGCGTTATAAATCCAGCCCGGTTGTTATGGGTTTATATTGCAAACGTTTTGCAAAGTGGTTGTAAAATAATCCCTTTCATTTTATCACGTTTTTGTAGCTTCAACATTTTAGCGTACTGAATTTGTACTTTATTTCAACAGGAAATGGGATAAAATCCAATGTTTGTAAATCGTTTGAAACATCCCATATTGCAACTATATGCAGATATTTTTTCTTGTGCTTGATCCCAAATAATAGAGTAAGCTATTTATTTGAATCTTTGTAAATACACAAACATAGGTATTTGTAAATCCCTAAACACTACAATGATTTCCACAATTTAAATAATAAACAAATTTATTCCAGCAATGACATCTGAATAATTTATTGTATAAAAAGAAAACTATTATATTTTAGTTTTTGAATAGCTATAATAAAAACCAAAACATATAACAAATATATACATATTCTCTTGCATAAATTACTTGCTATTCGCAGCCGTAAAAATTGGCTATTTTAAACACTATATTGGAGGACAGAAAAACTATGCAGAAACAATTTTTGCTAACCTAATTCAACTTTTAAACTATTAAATATGGATCAGGGATATATGAAATACTTATATTATTTAAACTTCATTTTAATTTTTATTTTGTATTAATTGGAAATAAATAAGTCATATCAAATTTTTATTAGTAGTGTCATATTTAGTTTTTGGGGCATATACAGTGAACTCCCGATTATCCGTGGAATAGGTTGGCCCGGCAACGCCGGATAATGAATTCCCCGGATAATCCACTATGAACAAAGATTACGCTAAACGATCGATAATGGATTATTATACCATAAGTTACTCAAATAATGACCCCGGTTAATGCCATTCACAAATAATCTTTAGAGGACAAAATAAATACAGAAAATAATAATTTAAAATGTCGATGTATTTGACGGATTATAACATGTACATTTATATGTCTAACTATTTACAATACGTACATAAGTATATGCCAAAAGTAAGTATGTATGTAATTTTCTTTACACATAATACTTTCACTTTTTAACAAAAAAATCTGTCACTTTCCTCTTTTTTTTGTGAGCATTGATTTAGTTTTAATGTGGGATCTAAATTTCTTGAGAACGATTTTATCGCATAGTGTCTACTTGTGTCACAAAGCCATAAGATCGATAATGTATATGACAGACATGGATAAGCATATGTCACGTACTAGACTATTTATAGCCGAGATTAGCTGACATTTGTTTACAATCTTGTGATACACATTAGGTTTTCGGGCGTCCAAGCATTTTGTCATTGTCTCTTATATACAGTAGTCTGCTCGCCCCTTTTATTTCATATTTCTCTTAATAAGCACAAATATTTTAAACATAATACACTTGTCTACGCTGCTATTCTCTTATATATATTCTGCATACATGTATATATATATATATATATATATATATATATATATATATATTTACATTCATGTATAAATATTCTTGTATTTGAATAACCTATGTTGTTTAATATATACATATACATATATTATACATTAGCATATTTTAATATATAAAAGTGCAGATCTCTCTATAAAAGGTTGGCCATCCCCACATTTATCCGTACGAGCCACCAGCATTTCCAACCCAATCATCGAGGTTATACACCGCAAAAGTATCCTTCTATTTTAGACCTGTACAAATGTCATCAGGTCGTCTCTCGGTTACTGTATCGCTTTTAAGATATACCTACAAACGATATGAAACGCGGAGTTTACCCGTCCCATCGTCCTTCCCCACCTTTAGGCGTAGAGTACTTTATCTTTACCTATCCATGCATCAATGCTATACACCAGAGGATTCGATTTCTATTTCAGGCCCATACAAATATTATCAGGTACCTCCTTTATGTATCGTAACGTTTTTAAGATATACCTACTAACGATATGAATTGAGAAGTTTACCACTCTCTTACTCTCCATCCCCACCTTAGGCCGTAGAGTACATCATCTTTATCTATCCATGCTTCAGTGTTATACACAGCAAATGTAGCTTTATAATATAAGCCAGTATATATCTCATTAGGTACGCCTTTATAGATTTTAAGATACACCTAATAGCGATATGAATTGAGATGTATGAACCTCCTATTGTAAATGCCCACCTTTAGGCGTAGAGTACATTATCTCTACCTATCCATACATCAGTGTTGTACACCAGAAGATTAGGTTTCTATTTCAGACAAATATTATCAGGTACATCCCCTATCGTTTTTTTTTGTTTTTGTTATATACAGCAAAAGTAGCTTTCTATCTTAGGACTGTGTAATGTAACTAACATTAAAACATTTACCAACTGTTAAGGTTGTAACTGTTAAATTAATTACTTTAATAGGTGAAGCAATTAATTTTTATTTTGGTAAAAGTCACTATAATTGAATAATTTTAACAAAGTTTCTAAAGAAACCTATATTTATTACATCAATATAACTAGCAGCCATATTGTAATCCCCTTTGAAAATGTATTCAAAGGATGGTACTGGCTCTTATTCCTTTGCTTTATAAAGTAACGTTCTGTTTACTCTTTCAATAGAATCTGTGATTGGAGCAGATTGTAAATTGTATTTGCTTCGAATATTTTTATTCTTTGATTTCTCTGTATGATTCTTGTTATCGAAGACATCTATTTTGAAATGATAAAATATCTTCAGGTCAGTTATATTTCTATTTCGATTATCAACAAATAATTTTTTTTACTTAGTACACATAGATCGAAATTGTATTTTAGTTTTGTGTATTAGTTAAGAGCTACATGTATATGGTATGTTGGTATGTGGATCAATAACCGTATTCTTATTTGAAAGAAATGCACAAGACCATTATGGGATGTATTTGAAACACCATATTGGAACCGTTTGAGTTTTTCAGTTATCAAAAATATTTATTTGTCAAGTTATTTGTGCTCAACATCATCACCTAAACCTTCCCTTAGGAACAAATTCGAAACTATTAAAGCAAAAGGAAATAATAGAGTCCATGGTTAGAAGAATAATGAGCGGACGATTTTTTTCAATTTAAATTGATACAATAAAAAAGTAGGAGCCTTAGAGCTTTATAAGCGCCTGTCAAACTCAGCACGTCAGATCTCGACAGTTTGATTCGATGGGCGAAACAAATACTGCAGCGTAATAATATTTGTCAGAAATGTTTTCTGTGTATGATTTATATTATAACAAAATAATATTTCAATTTTTTTTTTGTTTTCAATCAATTATTAGTTATAAAATAATTTTTTAAATGAAGTTTTTGTTATTGATTTTAGTTATGGAATTAGGTTCAAATAATCCCTAGTAAAATTCCTTAGTAAAAGGTAGCGTACATACATGTTAGCCTATCCCTTAAAAGCGTTTGTTACATTATGTTTGTTTTAACTAGGCAAAAAAAAATTGTTTAACACTAAAACAATAAAATTAGGATCATACTGGAAACGTAAATATTGACGTGGTTGGCCACTTGTAAAATCGCTACCAGTCTCTGCAAGAGGCACGTAGTTCCAAAGTACAAAAATATTCACACCGGGCGGAGGGGCTCCAGTTATAAGGTTTTGAAGTGACCCATAATGTTTTAGTGGGGAGCCCTCAGCTCGTGGAACGCGGGTAACGAGATCACTCTGGTGTTCAGGATATTTCTTAGTCACAGGGAGATAATGAAACGGCTAAGTGTCAGTCGCATGCTAATGGACCCGTGATCTATATATTACACACATCACCACTAAGCAGAGATAGAGACATATTCAGGTTTTCGAGGCACGAACACGGTCTTTGCTTTGGGAAGGGTTGCACCAACCACCATATTATCTGGTTGGATTATTTATATTTTCTGTAAGTTACCTATGTTATTTGTTTGTAGTTGTTATTTATATGTATTGTTTTAAATTAGCTTAAATGTTTTCTTAACATTATTTATACTTTAGATAAATGTAATTTGTATTTGTTATTTTGTTGTTTAGAATATTAGTTGTTTAATATTATGGGGTATAGGTGGTTGATGCCGATTAAAGAATGTTTGAAATTGTTGGGGTAGAAATTTTATTTATTCGGCCTAGAATTATTTTATTAATTTCAATACATTTGATAAGATCCTGGAGTACATAAGAAAACTTGTATTTGTAGTGCTGTCTAGTGTGATTAAACTGGTGCAATAGATTTAAATGCTTGTAAGCTTCTGTTGTCCTGTGTTGTGTAGAACATAGATGTAAACTATTGTAAATTTAATGGGTTCGTCATGATGATTTGAAGATAACATTCGGATCTGCATTGAATTTGTTATTCATTTTTAGAGTATTTTAAAATAAAGTATTCCAAAAGGCTCAAATACTATATATTTAGTTAGACATACTAGAGATAGTTATTATTAGGGAAATACAGAAAGAGGTAATACAGGATTTGGGGCACGTGACATAAAGCGTGGTAAATAATATAACATAGTGTTTTGATTTATAGTTTCTTTTATACTTTTAGTTATGTCGCAAACCACAATGAGGGAAATTTTTTTTTGAATTTAACAGGAGTAAATTATGTACCTCTAGTTATCACTTTGGTATTATTTCGTGTTACGAAAGACAACGTCATGGTACCAGCGCAGATGCTAAACATAACTAAAATATGCAAAAACATTGCAATAAGACATTACACACACTCACTCTCTCCATCTCTCTCTCTCCCTCTCTCTCTCTCTCACACACACACGCGCGCACACACACACACACACACACACACACACACACACACACACATACACACACACACACACACACAACCAGATACACATACACACACACACACTCACACACACACACACACACACACATGCATGCACACACACATACCCCCCCACACACGATATATATAAGCTTTGTCTGTGCTTGTGGTTACCAAGCTTATGTGTCTCCATTGTTTCAGAGGTAACGTATTATACGAGATTTCTTAAAATAAGACGCAATTATAAATGTGTTAAACAGTAGAAAAACCTTAACAAGAATTGGGTCAAAGAGAACCTTGTGTGGACATCACACAATTGTAAGATATGTAAGATCACATATTTGATTAAAACTAGCACAACGTTACACTACTATATAGGAACTCAAATGTTTAGATTCTTTTCGATCTGCTGCAATTGGATAGAGGTCAAACGCATTCCATGTTATTTAGCCATCTTCTCCATTTATTCTGTTACTGACGGGATATTGAATTCCCTTTAAATCTTGTCTTGTTTGTTTTGCTTCCACATAAATTCAAATTAGAAGGGCTTTTTGGAAACTTCTTCCTTTTATCGTTTGCGTAAATTGTGCAAAGCTTTTCATCGAAATGAAAAGAAAACTGCTTGAACACCAAGTGTTCTTTTTTTATAAAGACCAAGAGTGGTAAAAGAATAGAAAAAGAAAATACTTGTAGGTGTAGACTGTAAAAAGGAAAGTAACATCAACTTCCATTGTTTGAATTGGCAAAAATATTTGTATTTCTTTGTTTCATAGAATAAAGCGAAATAAGTAGGCAATTGTTTAATTTATCATCTAGCTTTGGAAAGTCTTATGTGTGCATGTGTGTAGGATCATCTAGCAAACTTCAAAAGGAATTGATTAAAAATAAGTAGAAGTCAACAATTCAAGTCATTAAGTTACAATACATTGAAAAAAGAATTTCATATTTAATTTATTACAAGATGTGTTACAATAATATATTTCACTATTTATGTACTCATACTTATTACAATATAAATATATATTGAAATTGTATTTTTGTTTATTATTGAAAACATAAGAAACAGTACAACTATCAGTATTGAATTACACAATCAAAACATTTCGAGAGCTAACAGTACCATCATCATCAGGAATAATAAAGAATGTCATACACACAAGTGTTAGATAGATCTAACAACGAGTATTACCAAATCTGTTATAACGTTGCCAAATGTATTTATTTGCTGCCTTTACATTACATAAATTGAATATAGAAATATTGAAATTGAATATTGAAATAATAAATTGAATATTGAAATTATGTATCGAATTATGATTTTATCCGTATCCGTCCATTTATCAACTTGCTATTAATAATATATTTAAAAGTTCTAAATTTTTAAAGCTATTGAATCTTAGGTCTTTGTTAATTAGTTTTATAGGTATCATAATACCTAAATTAGGAAATATATGTGATTATTATTGATACACTGTGTGTGATTGTGCGTGTGTGTGTGTGTGTTCTTCATATTAAAAGTAATTTTAAAAAAAAGTAAAATTTAAAAATGTTTAACTATCCAAAAAAACGACAAACTTCAAAGAGTTTCGAAGCTATAACACGTAAGTCAAGCACAAAACGCTGAGTGTTTGTAGCTTTTTATGGCAACCTCTTCCACTCTATGAATACATTCCTGTTTCTTAGTGTGCTAGTTATAATTTGAAATCAATCAAAAGGTTTAGTAGTGTTAGGTTTTTTTACATTTTCAATTAAACTAATTGCCCTGTAATGAATGAGCTTTAGGGGTGGAAATGTTTAGCAATAACATAGAGTCTCTTCAAAAAGTTTAATTTTGGAATCAAACAAATGTAATCCATACTCTGATTTGGGACTTGTACTCCTTGAATGCGTTTATCGTTTCTGCCTGTCATCAGGTTATCTCCCGGCTTTGGACAATATTTGTTTGAGTGCCGATCGTTATAAGCTATTGATTTTTAACAAATATACAAATTTTAAGCATGTATTTATCTATAAAACAATAATGCGAATTAAATAGAGATTTTAATGAGATCTAATTAATGTATTTAAATGAATTAGTTAATACAGTTCTAGATAAATTTGGTTGATAGAGAAATTTTACTAAATGTTTAGACATTTTATTCAACTAAGCTGTAGAAATCTGTTGTAAATAACAGCCAGTTGCACTAATCACATATGTATTTCAAAAATGTTAATACAAATATGCAACTTATTACGCATTATTTGCAATAACTGTAATAAGGTTTATTGAAATATCGATGATTTCAATATCAATATATTTAATAAAATATAAAAGATAGTGATATTAAAATTAATCATGTACATTATTAAATTAACTTTATTAATACTAGAACTAGTTTAAATAATTAAAGTAAATCTATTATTAGATACATAATTAATAATAAACTCGTGTTTTTTCTACAATAGAAAATGAAATTTTACATGAAATCATTAGTTTTTACTCAATTGTAGTGTACGCTACATATCGTGGCCGTAAAGTGAACGGGGCGACGAGACAATTACCCCGGGTGACTCGGCCAGGGAATTGCAGCGGCAATGAAAAAAATAAAACAAGGCTTGAAAACGTTAACGATAATAATGTAATATTTAAAATTTGGTACAACTGTGTAATAGAATTTCAAATTTTAGTTGAGTGTATTCAGGATTGTCACATGTCGTATTTAATGTACTGCTAAATATGCTTGATAATAATAAATTCATAAATTAATTTATGGTTAAATTAAATTAAAACCTTACTGCAAACACGTGGAATACAAAAAATTTAATTTAAAAAAATTCTCACATTTGCTCGTGAAAATACCAGACGACTTCCAAATTGACATCGGTATCCTAATTTAATCAAATTAATTCTATTTTCTATATATATTCAAATTAAGTATTGAGGTTTCCAAAATATTAATTTGTAATAATAACGCATATAGTATTTCTATGATGATGGAAGTCCACGTCGCCCGTTCTGACGTCGCTCATTGTGTGTGTAATACCATTATACTTACATGCATATGATAGTATGGCGTCAAGTCTTTTATATGTGTTTGAATCCTTACAGATAGGTGACTTTTTTTTATAAATGTAATTGGGATTGAGAGGTGTGAATTTGTATTAATATGTAGGCGGTGATATTGAAGACTTTAATAGTAGAATATTACAACCAGTTGAATTAATAATTTCTAGATAGGCTAAATATAAACTAGCTACAGCTTTGAAAACACAACATCTAGGACGAAACGTTTTAAGAGAAAGACTCTATATTATTATTAAAAAAAACATCAGCAAACTGAGTAACTGTAGGTAGCTTTCATGTAATCTAAACATAATAAACACCCTTCACAGTATTCTGAATATAAGAAACGAAATAAAATATTCAATCGTTCACGTACGAACTACCGTTGATGTAAACAGCTAATTATCCTTTTTTTAGGAGGAAACTTCGTAAGAAGTAAAAAAAACCTAAGGTTTATTAAACAGAGCAAAACTGTTGTGTTTTAACAACCAACGAAAATAGAAAGCTTTTCACACATTTTCATTTGAAGATCTAATATTATTACTTTCATTTAAGTATGAGAATATGTTACTGGCTGATATTTATAAAGGCATCTAGACAGCCTTAAAATTCAAAGTTATTGTAAAGTAAAAGACAAAAAGAACTGGTATTGTTCTTGATAAATCGTTGTAGACTTTTCCCAACTCAGAGTGAAGGGGTTAAGGAAAACTGTGCTGAAGTCTGTAATCACGTTACTTAAGGAGAGGAAATTGAATTGAGGTGTGTTGATATAAGTCACGTAGGCAGGAAACTCAGTTAGTTCCTCAGAATGGAGAGGTTATTCATTATTCCTACTTGTTTCTATCTATATGTATATACTTTTACATTCAGAACAAGGAGTAAATTATTTTTGGAATTGATTGAAATATTCAATACTATTATTACTAAAACTTTCAAAATTAGTAAGATTTGGTTTCAAAATTCTTATATATTATTGTAGACAGAGTTACAGAATATTCATGTTAGGCAAGAATTGTTTTAGGTTAATTGTTTAGAATATATAGCTCTCCCATGTTAAACAAATATTCATTATTGAATATGTTCACGTCATGTTTATTTATGTTTATTCTCGCGAATAGAATTTAGACTCTTAATAATTTTCAGTCTATTTATTTCGATTAGAACAGGAACATTATTTTATCAATATAATAATAATACTCACATAACAATATAATTAAAATGGGTTAAACATTGCTCTTTTTAAATAAATTTTATTTCATGTGTGTGTTAAAACTAGTAATCTGAAAGGTCTAGTGTATAAGCCTAAAGTAGTAGCCTAATCTATAGGTTCTGGGTTCGAGATCAGATAGGACTAAAGAATTTTTGGGTGTTTCCAGTCCACAAGTCGACGGTAGCTATAAAAATAAGTGCAAATAGTTATTAGTTAAAAATAAAGTAGTTATTTAGGTAATCTAGGAATGAGGCACAGTAATTATATGGTAATGCAATAGTGTATGGAATAGGGTTGGGAGATCGAAAATAAAATAAAATTATTCGATTTTAATAATTAAACTACCAGTGGATATCGGTGTCGATATTATTGTTGAAACCAATCGATATATGAATATAAAATGATTTTAAAAAATTCTCATTTATTACAATTGGAAATGTATGTTAGTGAGAAAATTAAAAACAGTAACCAAATGAAAAGAAAGTAACTTATTTTGTTTTTTAAGTGTGTGAACAACACAGTTTAAGGAATTAAATAATAAAATGTATACTTACAAATATATAGTTTTTTTTGTTTTTTTTACAAAATGAAAACTGTTTTTTTTTCAAAATTCTCTTTATGGAGAGCAGAAGAATATCAGAATATATACGTGATTGGGTTTAAAGTGTTTCTTTCTGCCGATAAAACATCGCCAGCTTTCGAGAAAGGCCACTTTGATGGAGCGGATATTCCAACTGACAGATAATTTTAGTCAATTGATGAAGGGAAGATTTTGACGGTGAAATATTTTTCCAATGTTGAATAGATTGTCTCCTAGATGTTCCTAATGTCTTACTGGCTATCGTTGGCCCAATCGACTCATTCATGCCGACTTATCTCGAACAAACTCAAAAGTCGAAACCCCAAGCCACTCTCTGTTAGAGGACACCCCTGCAAATGTAAATACTTGGAATTAGCATTTCTTAAAACTAAGCAGCAACATTAGGTATCACACGCAAAGTATTAAATTAATTATTAAATAAAAGTTTTAAATGAAATAAATTTTAAGCTTAGAATAAAAACTAAATTATTTTTGAAAATTGGACAAAATACAAATGTTATAACTATATTAAATAAAATACATTTGTTTTAACTTTAAGACTAAACGCATACACTCTGTCCGTTCTAGCTAATTTGTCTACATTTAAATGATTGTAATTGATATTTGTGCAGTAATTAGGGCAGTCAAAATCTATAGATAAATTTTATTGCATTCAGATTAAAAAAAGCAATTCATTACTAAATAACATTTTATTATTATATTTTTTGTGAAGGCATGCAATTAAATAATATGATATCTCTTTCCCTGTGATCAAAGTGTTCGATAAATTCCAGAATTACATAAATTTTTCAAAGATTAAAAATGTGGATCTCTTTTATTTTTAAAGTGTTAGGTTTGCTTCCAGCAATCATCTTCGTAACTAGAAGAAATACAATTAGTCATATATTTATTCAAAAATTAATGACTTAATTATTCCAGTCAACAAAATTAAAGTTCTATTAGTAATATTGCTGTAAAAGACGCTTCTAATTATTTGTACAGTTGTCTAATTGGTGGTAATTTCATTGAATAGTAATTCATTGAATAACACGTAATGGTATACATTTCAGAGTTTACAAATAAACCAATTAAGTTCAATTTAAAGAGATCGCTAATTGAGTAATACACAATTTGAAGTATACATTGACTAAGCAATTAATTAAACTTATATTAGGCTCCAATATGAGTGAAGGACAAAGGTGCCATCTGGCCGGAAGAAATTATGGAATATCTTAATATTTAGTAAACTAGTTTTGATTTGAATTAAAATTCCAAAAATGTATAAGAGAGTTTAAATAACTTGTTGTTTTAGATTTAAACAACTTTCTTTGAATTAGGAAAATCATTTAAATAGAATCCAAGATTAGAAATTATAAATTATTATTATATTATATGGAAATTTTTGTTTAGACTTCAATATGTACTCAAACTATCGTTCACTAGTAGCTTAATAAGTTGTTTTAACTTTTAAATTCTGAACACATATTTCCGCAATAAACAAAAATGTTGCTTCAGATCGAATATATTGCTCTGCACGTTTTACTCGTGCGTTGTGAGTGATAATAGCGAAGATGCTATTTAACTTTTGATGTATTTGTAAGAGTTTACTTACTTATTGCCTTGCTTTCATAGGGCCTGGATACAGATGGTCATTTATTAGAAGCGCTGGATTGACAGCATCGTGTTAGGACAAAGTAAACAGACTGATACCTGTTACAGGACAGAGGATCAATCGATAATGTAAACACAGTGACGCAGACAGTAGATGTAAGCACTGTGGCAGGGGCAATATAAACTAGACTGTTGTTTTACCACTAACAGTAACCAAGAGGTACACCATGGTCTTCATAGTATACTTGAAACTTTAAAATAGATAACGGTGCCTAGAATAAATTTAGGTACCTAGAAAATAATGAACTCAAAACAAGGTAGTTATTAATAATATTTTAATAGTGTTACCATTGATTCATAAAGATAAGAAAAAAATATGTTGATCATAAATATATCAAAAGTATTAAAATATACCTATGAATCTATTAGGATGTTATTAGCCTATTTTTACATTTCGATTCAATAAAAGAACAATTGTGGAGCTTCGATAATGTTTTTATTATCTATGACGCTCACTGTGGGTTCTTTACGTTACGACATTATTAAAATATGTCTGTCATAAACAAACTTTCTTTTTAACTTAAATTCCATTTATACGATTTACTTTTACAATAAAAGTGAAGTACAGATTATTCGATAGCCCTGTTTCCCTGTTACACCTGCATGGTAGTTAATAATTCAAAACTCTACAAAACAAACCGTAAAATCATAAAGTTTATGTTTGAACTTAAAATACAGTAATAATACGTTTCACGCTAGGGCTGAAACATACACTAACTTGAAGTTAATGCCAAGAGTAAGTAATGTTTAGATGCATTTTTGAACAAGGGTATAGAATGGAGTGAGATTAAAGAGGCATTACTTCAATGTTAAGACAATAATAAAGTAATTTTATCGCATGATAATAAGCCTATTCTTGTAAATACACAATTGTAACATGTATTTAAACTAAACAATTTTGTTTAAGTTGAATTCACGACAAACATCATACGGGAAGTAAAATTTAAGAAAAATAAATTTGACTAAATCAGTTTTAATTATTTAAATGTTTAAATATTTTATTATTACACATTGTCAAATATTGTTATAATTTCATTACACTAAATTATTTCATCCGTGTTTTGTGATCAATACTTGTAAATAAGTAATAAATATACTCGTATATATATATATATATATATATATATATATATATATATATATATATATATATATATCATAAATTTTGTTGTTATGATATTACATCCCAGTATTCAAACTAAAAGGTAGCGCCTATTGTAGACAAAAAACAACACTTATTGCTATAAAGGTAAGTTAAATATAATACCAGATATGGGCCTAATAACCTAGCTAGATTTCATAGATTACCTCCGCAAACGGATTAACAGGGAAAAGCTGGACTGCCGAAAGTTCATTCAAACTATCAGTTTAAAGGCTTAATAAGGAGGATTTTGTTGATCCTACAATTAGGTTTAATTGTGTTGCTCTAAGTAGTGCACATCCATCAGAACAAAATGTTGAGTTTGAAATCATATATTACACTATTAAAATTAAATCGTTGAAACATAACTCTTTTTCTTTCGATAATTTTTTATTATGTAAATACTAAAATGTAAATGCTATTATGTACTGTATTAGTATATTACATAATATAATATATTATGTAAACTATTATGGAAATACATTTTCCCCCCTCAATACTTGCTAAAATAAATATAAGTATCAAATTGCTGCTGGAACATTTTTTTTCATTTTTTAACATTATTTTAAAATAAAAAATGGAACACTGCATTACGTTTAACCTGTAATTGTAATTAATGAACTAACATAAACAATATACTGTAATTATTCATTGGAATAAATTTTAAATCTTAAGTTGAATATCAAAAACTAATTTAACGGATAGTTTTACTTACATTACATAACAAGGGATCCGGACGACTGAGACCTGTACTAACGACGTTATTGTATAATTAAAATTCCCATTATATATAATATATATAAATCCAATTACTGTATACAGATTACCATATAAGAAAAATTTTACAGGATGTACAGTATATAAATGAATGTGAGAATGAAAAACATATAAGCAATAAGTAGGAAGTCTTACGTGAAAATATTCATATATATCTTATAAATCTATTGTTTGTTTAGATCAGAGAATATTTTATTTATTTGGTGTTTTATTAAATTAATCAATAGAAGTGAAAATAGCCTTATAGAAGTTGGAGTGTAATAGCGAGTGGCTTAGTGGAGAGAACCCAGTTTACAGATGGTAGCATATTGTATCTAGAATAGGCTTGAGGTTAATGACGTGAGCAGGACAAATTGCCGTGTCTGAAGTTAAGCGGAATTATACTGTGCAGGCGCAGCTAAGAAATGTGTAGCTACAATAATCCCTGAACAAGTCCTTTAAACCTCTTTACAGTAAGAAATAAAGCCTTACTTTATCCACTTAAAACTATAAAGCTATAATAATTTTACACCGCTTGGAAAATGATTAGGTTGTTACTGTCAGTAAAATTTGAAATTTGTAAAAGTAATATTGAATATCAATGGAACGTAATTTAAACTATATCAAATTTTAATAAACAAAAGTAGTCTATACAAAACGTTAGTGTAGCCTACAGTTATAAGATAACAGTTGTAAGATTTTATTTTCTTTACATAGTTTCACAAACACATACAAGTAAAATAAAGCTGACTCGGTTAGTTTGAGGTATAAACATGTTTGTTACGTATTTAAAATAATATAGACTCATTTCTTTTGTTTTAAACCCGCCGCCAAAGTCAGACAAAGCTCACCCGTGATAAGGTTGGTTCTGCAGTTTGAACGAGGCAGAGCAAGTCAGACCTTTCGGGAGTGTAGATCGATCCCCTACGTTCTAGTATACTATTATACTTTCAATCTCCGTACCTTAGGTACTAGAATACGTGAATGTAACTATTTTATTAATTTTTATACCGAATGTGACCAGTGCGAGGAATACGAACAAGTTTTCTGGCCAGAAATCGCTGTTTTAATACGCGAGTGTGATAATTGTGTGCTCCACGGTGCACGTAAGTACAAACTATTAATTTATATTATTATAATAATTATTGGTTCTCCGAAAATATTGTTACCAAACAAATTAGGTCCTCCGGGCCGGATCTTGAGCCTTAAGACCTATATAAAAAATAAAATAAAATACAATTCATTATATGTGCTCATTCTACAATTTCTACAAGTTTTTTCAAACATTGTCTCTGCATGCAAACACTGGAAAACTAGTTTCATGTCGCAGTATATGAAACAGCTGATCCTCTCTTATCTTTGTTTGGCTTTGGCGTGCATTAATATGTTGGTTTAAATTAATTGTAAAAGTTAATGAAAAGTGATTTCAGTTGTTTATAGAAGGTTATCTCATTGAGCCTACGTCGATTTGTTGTTTACCTAGGCTTATTCATCTCTCCGTTAAATATATACGCTCATAGGCCTAATCTCTTTAAAACATTTTGTAATTTAAAAATTAAAGCAGTTATCTCATCCTCTATTATAAAACTATCATTTAATCATGGCAAAATTTTTGGCTGTTATTAAAAAAAAGAAAGACAATATATTTAGTCAAATTCAAGAGATTTTTGATCTAACAAAAAAAAGATCTGATAAGTCAATTCTGCAAAAAATTGTTGGTGCGCGCTAAATCTATAAATAGGCTTCGTGAAGAATTTTCTGATATTTTAGACATTTATCATGAACTAGAAATACAGGCTATCCCGAATTTTCAACCCAACTACGCTCCTCTTAACAGCATCAACGAGTTAGTCGATTATGTTAATTCTACTGTATATTCGATAGAAAGTAAGATGTCATCAACAAGGCCTAAATGTGAAATAGTTACTCCTCAGTTACATATACGACTACCTAAGCTTGAACTCAAGCATTTCGATGGTGAATTTCTCGAATGGATGTCATTCATTAATATATTTAACGCTAGCATTCATGAAAATGCATCGTTACCAGCAGTTTCTAAACTTCAATATTTATTGAGCGTTATCTCAGGAGAACCGCTAAATTTAATTAAATCTCTCCCTATTTCTGACGCCAATTATAAAGTGGCCTATGACTTATTAAAAGAAAGATATCACTCGCCGAGGCGGTTAGTTACTTTACACCTCAATCAAATTTTAGATTTGCCCTCTGTAAACAACACGCCTAAACAAATGAGAAATTTTGTAAATTTATACTCAGAAAATGTACAAGCTCTTAAAGGTCTTGACATCGATATCACTAGTAAAAATCCTTTGTTACCTGCTATGCTTTTACGAAAAATGGATAGTGAACTTAGGAACCGTTTTGAAAACTTCACTACAGAGTTGACTCCACTACAATACCTGATGCAGCGGAAATTATTAAGTTTTTAAGTAAAGAATGTAATGACGTTGAAGATGCCAATCTTCATTCTCCTATCACCTCGAAACCCTTCTCGTCTGGATCACGCACCCCCTCTGGTTCCCAAAATAAATACTTTAAACAAAAAGTATCACTGATGTCCTACAATTACGGAGAAAGCTCCTCCATTAAAGTTAAGCCTCACCCATGCTTTATATGCAATAAAATTGACCATAAGGTATATTCGTGTCCGGACTTCAAGAGTCAGGACGCCAAATCCCGTCTCAAAATTGTAAAGGAAAAGGGGCGTTGTACCTCATGCTTAGGTACTCACCATCTTAACGACTGTAGGTCAAAGTTTAGTTGCTACAAATGCCACAAAAATCATTATACATTATTACATTTTGAAAATTACTCTACGCTGCAACGGACCACACCTCAAACTTCGCGTCAAGACTCTCCGACACTTCAACAGGAAATAACCCCTTCTCCAATCCCTATGACCTGTCAAGAAAAGCAGAATACGACTCAAATCTCTAATACTGTTCTCTTAGGCACTCTACTTGTTAAGCTTACCTCGTCTAACGGTATTACTCATGTATTTCGTGCTCTTGTTGACTCTGGCAGTCAATCTTGTTTTCTCACCGAGCGCGCTTCTCAATTATTGTGTGCTCCTCGTACTAAGACCACTCATAGTGTGGTAGGATTGTCTCAGGTACCCCTACGCTCAAAAGGTCTCACCTCAGTTGCTGTTGAAACTCTTGGGCGCAAAGTTATTTCAATTAATGAAACATTTTTAATATTGGAAAACAATTGTGTTAACCTACCAAGCACACAAGTAGACTCTGAAGTTCTTTCCAAGGTTCGTCCTTATGTTTTGGCAGACCCTACGTTTCACTTGCCAGGAGGCATAGACGCTCTTCTTGGTGGTGCTTTATTTCCACTCATACTTACTCAAGAATCTTATACCCTTGGACCTGGTTTACCCAGGCTAATAGGCACACACTTTGGCTTTTTAGTAATGGGTAACGCACCATATCTATCTGGCAGTGAACTTCATAGTAACTCCAGCTCTCAATTATCAACTACACTTCTAGTTGTCAACGACATTGACCTTCACGACTCACTACAAAGGTTTTGGCAACAGGGAGAACCCCCTGCTGTGTCTAAGATTTCTTAAGAAGATACATTATGTGAAGATCACTTTCTCGCCACTCATACTCGGGACCAATCTGGCCGATATTGCGTCCGACTACCATTCAAGACTGAACATCCTCCTCTGGGTCAATCTCGTTTAAATGCAGAAAAAAGACTGCACTCTCTAGAAAAGAAATTTAGTGCTCAACCTCAAATTAAATCCCTATATACTGATTTTATGGCTGACTACTTAGCCTCTGGTAACATGATATACGCTCATAATACTGATCTAACTGTACCTCATTACTTCCTTCCTCACCATGGTGTTTTAAAGGAGTCTAGCAGCACAACTCGTTTACGTACTGTATTTGATGCTAGTTCTGAAACCTCTAATGGTATTTCTCTTAATAATATTTTATTAACAGGCAAAAAGATGCAAACGAATATTTGTGATTTATTACTAAATTTTCGGATTCATAACGTTGTTTTTCTTGATATTCGTCAAATGTATAGGCAGGTGAAAATGCACCCTGATGACCAGTGCTATGAGATGATCTTATGGCGTGAAAGTCCAGATCAGCCCTCTTTAATCTACAAGCTCACGACAGTGACTTACGGAGTGAATTGTTCACCGTATCTTGCCATTAGAACCTTACATCAGCTCGCTGCAGACGAAGGTGACTACTATCCTGAAGCTGCAAATATTCTACGCACGCAGACGTTCGTAGATGACATCATCTCTGGAGCTGACTCTGAAGAAAAGGCTTTGAGCCTCGGTAAGCAACTCATCTCGCTCCTGGCTCGCGGAGGCTTTGAACTACGCAAATGGACATCTAACTCCAGTCAACTGCTGCAAGATCTTCCTGGTGCTCATTTAGAGACCCCTGTATTCCTTCAAGGCAGTAAACAACCACATTTCACTATATTAGGTCTTAACCGGTCACCCTCTACCGATACGTTTACCTATAATTTGAATTTTCCTCACAATTCCAGGACTAAACGTCAAATTCTCGGTATCATTGCCCAGATTTACGACCCTTGTGGCTTTCTCTCACCCATTGTTATGTAGGCCAAGCGTTTTATGCAACTACTCTGGATCAAAGGATTGAACTGGGATGAACCACTTCCATCTGAACAATTGAAATTATGGCAAACCTTTACAGACTCGGCTAATGCTCTACGAGAAATTGTAATTCCTCGTGCATTACGAATAACACACTCGAGAAACTTTGAGTTACACGGTTTCTCAGATGCTTCTGAGGACGGTTATGCCGCCATCGTTTATTTGACATGCCAACTTAGCGACGACTCTGTGTTAATTCGGCAAGTAATATCGAAGACTCGGGTAGCCCCTCTGAAAAGGCTCACGGTACCTCGATTAGACCTAAGTGCAGCTTATTTACTCGCCCAACTAGTGGGATATGTTATCGCTCTTTTTGATAAAAGGGTGGAATTTTCTTCCGTATTTCTATGGTGTGATTCGACAGTAACACTGACATGGTTACAAATACCTCTTCATCGATTGAAGACGTTTGTTGCCAACCGGGTAGCCCAGATACAAGAATTAGTGCCTTCTCTTTACTGGAGACACGTAGCGAGTGATGATAATCCTGCTGATTGCGCGTCGCGTGGGTTACTTCCTAAAGATTTACCACAGCACTCATTATGGTGGTACGGCCCGTTTTGGCTACACAAATCTAATGATAACTGGCCTGTATCTCATTTTATGCCTACAAAACTTACTGACACAGGAGAAGGGAAACCCATTTCACCTATATCTCTCATATCAACTGCTCCTCATGAATGGGAGCTCCTCACTCAGTTTTCTCACTTTAGCCGACTCCAGCGTGTGATGGCTTATATTTTGCTATTTACTCATAACGCTCGTCATTCAAGAAAGCTCGATGGTCCTCTCAACACTCTGGAAATGAGGGCGTAAAGACTGGCAATTTTCAAGATGGTTCAAGAATCAGCGTTCAGAGACTACATCGTTGCCATGAAGAAGGATCCAACTACACCTACCTCGTCATAACTCCGCCGACTCTCTCCTTTTCTCGACAAGGATGATATCCTGCGAGTGGGAGGACGTCTCAACGCTTTAAAACTTCCTACGTATGTGCAACATCCTGTGATTTTGCCCAAACAACATCATGTCGTCAACCTTCTTATTGATTTTTATCATCGAAAATACTTACACTCGGGCGCTCAATTGACTCAATCACTTCTTGCACAGGATGTGTGGATACTCTCGGCCCGAAGTGTAATACGCTCTCGCATTTTTCAATGTGTTGTATGTTTTCGACACAAGCCTCACAATAAATCTCCGCTCATGGGTGATTTACCAAAAGCAAGATTAACTCCTTCTCGTCCGTTTCTAAACACCGGAATTGACTACGGAGGTCCTTTTAACATCAAAATGCACAATTTGCGCTCGATTCGCTTGACCAAAGCATATATTTGTATCTTTGTTTGCCTTGTGACAAAGGCTGTACACATTGAAGTAGTATCGGACCTGTCGACAGATGGGTTTATTGCCGCTCTCACCCGATTTGTGTCTAGACGCGGTCTTTGCACAAATATTTATTCTGACTGTGGAACGAATTTCGTTGGAGCGAATAATGCTTTACAAAATCTCATCATCTCTTCAGGCCGAACCCCTCTTGCTGAATTCTCTTCACAACACAATATCAACTTTCATTTCAACCCGCCTGCAGCTCCTCATCAAGGTGGTCTTTGGGAAGCAGCAATAAAGAGTGCAAAACATCACCTCCGACGTGTCATCGGTGAACATATTTTAACTCTATGTGAATTTTCCACTCTCACAACTCAAGTAGAGGCTATTTTGAATTCGAGACCTCTCACACCTCTGTCAAACGACGCCTCAGACCTCATTGCACTCACCCCGGGTCACTTCTTAATAGGATCTTCATTGGTTTCAGTTCCAGAAGAGGATCTTTTCAACGTTCCTGCCAACCGACTCAAGCACTGGCAGCTAATCAAGACCTTTCACCAGCGTATTTGGAAGAGATGGCATCTAGAATATATCCATACTCTTCAGTAACGGGGGAAGTGGAACGTGCCAACTGTCAACCTGCGCGTCGGCGACCTCGTGTTAGTGCATCAACCTGCACCACCTCTCGCATGGCCTCTGGCTAGGATAAGTAGTGTTTCTCCAGGAAAGGATGGTGTAGTAAGAGTGGTTCATTTGAAGACAAAGCAGGGAACCTTGACAAGACCTGCTCACAAGATTTTCCCTCTACCTCTACGCTCGTAATGAACTTGCGCCATAGTGCGCTCAATTTTTGTAAAAAAGATATTTTTATTTTCCTTTATGAACTTTTTATTTTTATAAACTCTCAAGATATTATATTTGTGTTAGTTCTCTTTGAATCCTAGAAGGATTCAAGGCCCCCGGTATGTTACGTATTTAAAATTAATATAGACTCATTTCTTTTATTTTAAACACGCCGCCAAAATCATACAAAGTTCACCCGTGATAAGGTTGGTTCTGCAGTTTGAACCAGGCAGAGCAAGTTAGACCTTTCGGGAGTGTAGATCGATCCCCTACGTTCTAGTATACTATTATACTTTTCAATCTCCGTACCTTAGGTACTAGAATACGTGAATGTAACTATTTTATTAATTTTTATACCGAATGTGACCAGTGCGTGGAATAGGAACAAGTTTTCTGGCCAGAAATCGCTTATTTAATCCGCGAGTGTGATAAGTGTGTATTCCACGGTGCACGTAAGTACAAACTATTAATTTATATAATTATAATAAATATTGGTCCTCCGAAAATATTGTTACCAAAAAATGTTGTTTGTGACCTCCGTTGATTTTTGAGGTAACACTCTTGCCGTTTTCGAAGGTTTTGCATCATTTTTGTGAAGAGGGATTGTTTCCGGCTCGTTATACACAGAAGCCCATCCGCAGTGTCAAAACACCACCTGATCTTCGAAATGTTTTCAACAACACTAGTAATCACCGGTTTATGGGTTTTTGTGAAATGGTTCCTGGAAACCTAATGCATTGTGGAACAAATTTGGCACAGACGCACGTCAAATTCTAAATGGGCGAAAAAATTCTCTATGACAAAAGTTTCCCCAGCAGTAGTTAGCACCATGTCAGCAAAAACTACCCTGAATTAAAATACTTCAACATGAACACGAGACAACAATTAAAACTCGTTACAACTGATCGAGAAGGCAACTACAACTGATTGAGTTTCAGTACTGTTTATCTTGCCACATGCGTTATATTGTCTTGATGCATTAAAAGTTGAAGTGAACATCATTTCGTTATAACGAAAACCGCTTTAAACGTTTTGATACAATGTAAAAATGGTCTGTATTAATTGAATATGTCATCAAATAGTTCTTTGTTTTCATTCGGTTTCATGTGTGTTTGTGAATTGAGGCTATGTTCCTACATTAAATCAATTTAAATCACTATTCACGGGTTTTTATATTGAAAATATGTTTGACTTGCTTAGAATCCATTTTTGAATAATATAGACCTATGTGAATATTCTCTGTTGGTGAAACTGTAGTCTGCATAAGTATTGCCAGGAAAGTTTATGTAACTTTTATTATATTATTCTCTATATTTACAGTGATTCCCCTCTGCTAGACATGTGTTTATATAAAGGCTTACACAAGTTTTATATTTATATAATAGCCTTACAAAAAATTCTATTTAAAACCGTTATAAACCTATGTTTTTACTACGAATAACAGTTATTATTGTGGTGGTTACTAAAACGGTAACACGTATAGTTAAAACCGATTTACGTAAACAGTGTTACATTAGAACAAAAAGCTATTGTGAGAGATATAATTTCTTTTCACTAATAGGTATAGGAACAAGGTGGAGGGCATCCATTTTGAGTTTTCGACATTAGCGTGCCTAGAATATAGGGATTTATCACTGGAGATTGGGAATATGGTCATAGAGGATTGGGATAGTGGTTTGTGTTTCTTATTATAGGGGGGGGATTGGGCCGTCAAATAGATGGGAATTGGGAATATAATTATAGAATATTGGGATTTCGGTCAGAGTAGTTTGGGATTATGATCATGGGGAATTGGGATTATCGTTCTAGTGGCTCGGTATCATTATCATATGGGATTAGAAATATCGTAATATAGGATTAGGATAATCACGATAGGGGATTATGATTATTGTCGTAGTGGATTGGGAGTATCGTCATATTAGATTAAGATGATCGTCATTTTAGATTGGGATTATCGTCTTAGTGTTTTAGGATTATCGTACTAGTGGATTGGGATTATCATCGTAGGGGATTAGAATTATAGTCATATTAGATTGAGATGATAGTCATTGTGGATTGGTGATTATCGTCGTAGTGTATTAGGATTATCGTACTAGAGGATTGCGATTATCCTCATAGTGGATTGGGATTATCGTCCTATTAGATTAAGATGATCGTAATTGTGGATTGGGATTATCGTTGTAGTGTATTAGGATTATCGTACTAGTGGATTGTGATTATCGCTCTAGCGGATATTGAGTACCCCATTGTTATGAATACCGTCATGGTGGCTTTTATATTATTATATTAGGGGAAAATATATAGATTTACTGGGTAATGTATAAAATCAAAAGTTTAAAATAATGATTTTTCGACCTATAGTAATGGTTTAAACCGTTAAAACGTTGTATTTTAAAATAATTAAGTTGAGAACAAAGTTGTATTGCATTAAAACATTAATAAAAAAATTATAAAAGCTTTTTATATAGAACTAGCTCCTTACTATTAGCTTCAATATTTGTGTCTATTACACTTCAATAAAAATATTAACTAAATGTCTAACTAGTTAACACAAAGTGCAAATTTAATAATTTTGCCTCGGAGGAGGAAGACAAGACTATTTTTCACCTGTAGAGAAGAAAATCATTTCAGAAAATCAATATCTACATACCAAAAGCAATCCCATTCAACTAAGATCGTAATGTAAGAATTTACATTTTTACAAAGCGTGGCATATTTGTGTATGGAAAAGTTTTTTTTAACTTTAAGCTACAACATATTTCGGGAGGTGAGTCTCATTTTCCCTCGGGTCATAAAATCGCAGACGTAAAACTGGTTTAAAGATGGGGAGTGATGAAAATGAATAATGTAAATGGAATTTTAAAAGGTTTTTATTAAAAGTAATGTAGGCAAAATTTGGGGAACTAAAAACGAATTTTTACCTAAAAGCATCACAACAATAACATGCAATTCCATTGGATCAGTTTATTCGGGAGAAAACTCTCCCTCGTCCCCAAATTTCTATCTGTTGAGACGATTAACTAGTAATACGCAGTCAGATTTCACCTCTAGTTGCGTGAAAAATGGTTTGTATATTTAATTTTTTTGGTTTATAATAATTTATATATGAAACAAATAGACATTTAACGTTAAGCAAACAGGAATTTCTAAAAAAAATTATACTTTTTAGGGTGTAAAGCATAGATTATCAGTCATCTTCTCTCTACGGTGTGGAATTTTTTTGTTTATTTTCTACTTAAAATTTTAATGTATGTAGATTACTGATAATAAATAAAAGCGTATATGGAAACGGTCCAACTAATGCATATTAGCGTTAGGCAAGGCTTTTTTTCCAGGAGCTACACGTATTAGTCACATATTAAGGAAATATTTCACGTAATATTCTGGAAAATAAAGCTAGGAAAAAACCCGCCGATATAATGTGACCGCAATTTTGAGAAGATAAATTTCATTTCCTCCCTACGTGACTTATAACAATGAGCCCTAACTAAGTTTACTTCCTTCGTGTAATCAGATTGGGAACTTCTACTCTGTTCCTTCTTCACTTTAGAACGCTTAATTATTTCTTTTCGTTTATCTACTTTTTCGAAACGTTTAAAATATATTTTGCTAAATTTTTGAATTAATAGTTTAATATGTTGGCAGTTGAATTCTAGTTTTACCATGCGCCTATTTTCATAAACACATTTGGACATCTTTATTTGTTTACTCTAAATTCCAATTTCTTGTAGGAGATACCATTATTATCACATTATTGAACTGTACGTTTTTAGTGTACATATTTTGAATTGTAAGAACATAAAGTAGTGCTTTATTTCTCTGATTAAAACTCTAAAACATGCCAATAACTATGGGTTTTACTTTGGAACTTCTAATTGATTAAAAAAATAATAAACATTTTATCACTACCGGTAAATAGGTTTAGCTACAACAGAAAGACAATGACGTCTGGTATATAATTTTATACAAGATCAAGACTCTATTATTTATTTATTGATCTGTTTGAAAAATAATAATAAACTTATAAAAAAGTAAGATGTACAGTCTCTGGCCAAAATATTAGGCTAGGCAATAATAAATTATAGAAATTTGCAGATTCGTTTAAGGAATTGAATTTTCTCTTCACTGAGAAATATTTTTTTATATTCATATGCTAGGTTGTCAGTTGTTATAAAAAACCTTATTTTATTTGCTTATGTAGAAATATTGGGAGCTATTATTCTGTATTACACAATGTACAAATTAGCAGGTTGTCACAGAGACTATCTTGTGTAGTTGTTTGCTTAATATATTTTTCTACGTTTTGATGTTTTACTCTTATTTTTTGGTAAGTTTTGCGGTAGCACTCGGGATCCCCTAAACTCTTCCAGTGTACTTATTCGCTTATAACTACGAACAATACTTATATAGTTTCATTCGTTCACGGTGTGAGACAGATGAGTCAGACAATGTCACTACACCGGTACGAAACATAATGACTGATTCTAGCTCCGTCTCAAGTTATATTACAAAAAGGTACAGTTAATAAGACCGATAATGTTAATGGAGAACCACTAATATGTAATTGACCTACGTAGGTCAAATTCTAAATATCTCCATTAGAGAGTAGGTCTCGGAACAAACAGTTATGTAACCTTTCCAAAAATAAACTATGGCATCAGTCGTTCGCTCCACTCTTGTTGATAAAACCATTTCCACATGAAGTTATCAACGAAACCATTACCTATCACATCACATGACGTCACTCAAACCCCTTACATCCCGTTATTTAACCTTCATTTGACCTTTTGAACAAACATCCAAAACTGCCATCCACCCAAACACATTGTATCAGCTATATTATTTTAACATTATTCATTTTAAAAAATTAAACAATTTTAAAAGTAAATTAGTATGAAGAAGGTAAATTTAATATAACAAATTTGTAATGTAGCCACATTTGGGATGTGACAAACGTTTCCTTCATAAGTTTTTTACAATTAGAATTCAGTTTCAAATACAAATCACACTATGTTTATGGATAAAAAGACTGGGAAAAGTTGTTGATTTTAAAATTTTAGTTTGTGCCTATGATTAATACTTAACTCCAAATGCATTTTGCTACCTAATGTTTTTTTTCCGAATATTTTTAAATCAAAAATAATTTTGTATTTTCGTTGAACAATGTAAAATATTTGGAAAAATATTTGTGGCTAGTATAGAAAGTTTCTTTTGTTTAGAAAATAATAAAACTGTTTCTTTTTTTAATGCAATACCCCCAGCTTCCATAAACAAAATTGAGCGACAATGTACAATAATGGAAAACGTATATTTTAAGGATAAAAAAAGACAAACTAAATACTAAAAACAACGAAACGTAATATATGTGGTGACATGTGTCCACTGAGCACATTACCTTAAATATCGGGCGCAGCTCTAACCTTAACACGTAACTTTAAAAGCGTTTCTAACAAAAAAAAACTTTAAAACAGTAAATAATTTCATCTCTTGGATAAAACCAGGCTATTATTTTTAACTGAGCCTGTTGCGGAAATTTTATTTTGGAACTTAGATTATAAAAATGAAAATTTGTCAACATTTCTTTTGTTAACCTGTGATTGGTAGCGGCGTTAGGGACGCCCTAACAAAAATAGTTAGTGTTAAGGAATTGTTTAATTATTCAGCATAACAGTTTTGATGAACTAGCTACGTGACCTTGACCTTATCTGACGCCTGTTTCTAGTGATAGCCCCATGACTAAGCGTTATGTAGTGATGTGGATTGAAAGTAAAGTGTCGTGTCACTCTTCAGTTAGGGCTGACCTATCAGCGCGTTCATTTGTGTTCCAATTTTAGCCGTATATTTGGTTTTGGGGCCAATCATAGCCGAAATTTCTGGTGTTATACGTTCCAAAATAAAAAAAAACAAAAATGTCATAATGTTATGAAAATTACATTCAGACGATGAATACGATCACAAAACAGAAGATTTATTCAAACCAAAGGTGATTTCGCTCTACAACTTATCACAGGAAGGAGTTCATGTAGTTGATAGAAAGAAGAAGGAATAATCATTAAAAAGAGTGAGTAACAGAGACTGGCAATGACTACACACAACGGGTTATTGTAATTTGAAACAATCAATGTTCATATCATATGTAAGGAAACCCCTGGGATGAAATTTGCTAGAATAATATTCACCGCCGAGTTAGCAAAGGCAATTGGAAAGCTTCTATTTTAAAAACAGGTATGAATATTTAACCATACCGCTCAAGCAGATTATTTAAAATATATATTGGGTCAAAAATGACCTATCAGAAGTCAAACTCCACGTAAGATTACCAAATTATAAATCGTTTTTATAAAATTTAGTTTTACCTCAATAACCTGTTATTTTAAAATTTATTGTTAATAACACTTTGTGGAAATGGTTTGATGCTGAACTTACATAGAATTTGATTTGAAACTTTCGGAGATAAAGCCCCACGGTGTGCCTACAGTCAAATAACGAAGAAGCGTTACACGAAACACAAGGGCCATGAATGTAACAGATCAATCTATCGAGAGCATACTAGATCGAAGGTCTTAATTTGAATGATGTACCACGAAGGAAATTGATATAACGGATAGTTTACTTTAGGTTAAATAATATTTCTTTGCATATAAGATTAAATGTTTGAAACTGCTATAACATGCAGCTATCCAGAGACGTCGGGAACAGATTTATTATATATAAATTATTTCCTCCTAATTTCTTTGTTCATGGGGACATTTCACAAAAACATAAATATTTATAGCATAAATGAAAACATATCCATTGCTACAGACACCATATTATCTATAATATCTCTATTTTTACTATAACCATAACCATTAAACATAAAATAATCTGTCTAAAATAAATATTCATTATATAGCAGTTTATTTTGAATATTTTAAAAAACGTATACTTAGAAACATTTATATAGCTGCTCGACTTTGACATGAAGAAATTATATTCTGGACGATGCAACTGTGTTCGAGACCGCACAGCTACCTGGTTTGACCCGAACGTGCCTTATCGCTCACAGCTGTTAACGTAATAAATCATGCAATATTACCCCCAAGTAGATAAATTAACTTACCTAACTAAATCATAATGTTTACATTAGTAGCGAATATTTAAAAAGCTAGTAAAATATTAAAGAACGATCACAATCACGACTTATTTTGGAAATAGAAAATGAACCAATAATGGCGTAAGGTCTTCAAGTACGATGACAATCTAGTTATTTATAACTCATAACGATCTGTTCTTCAATAAATGATATAATTTTAAAATATTACACTTTTAACCTTTACTTACAACATAACTAATAACAATAATTAAACTACAAAACTTTCATATCTTTACAAATTATAAGAACAACTTTAGGAAAAAAATCACGCTCATTTTGTATATATACTGGTTAAATTCTATCGAAAAATATCAAGAAATTAAATTTAAACCATACCTTGGCAATCACTTGAAATTACTTGCTTTGTTAGCTCATTTAAAACTTTAAACGTGTTTAGTCTTATAACACAGCTCAAGTTTTGAAAAAAGAAAAAGAAAGGAAATCCAGCTATTTATAAAAAAAATTCACCTTGACAGTGTTGAATGTAATGTATTAAAACAGACTCTAACACAACAATGTTTATAATTTCATACACTTTCGAAGTTTTACTTAGTTAATTAGTCTTGGGAAATATAATTATATGTAAGTAGGCATTAAAATACATATTTCCGTAAACGCATATCTTCTAGTCAGATATAAAAAATTATCTTTTTAATAAACACGATATATTTATAATTAAAACAAATTTCTAAGTATTTTGTCTCTTTTTTTACAAAGTTATTTAAGTGACGTAATGTTTGTATTTTTAAAAATCGTTCAATGTTTAGAAATGTTTTTCTAACAAAGGTGGCTTGTAAATTTTAAATCTTACTTTAACAATTAAACATAATTTGTTTTTACAGACGTTATCAATAGCGATATGGTAGAAGTTTATAATTAAATTTAGTTGTTTTTGCAAATTTACATTGGGTTTCTAATTGTTGTTTGACGTGAAACATAAGTTCTTGCTAGCTTTAACATCTCACAATGTATTGTGTTTTTAACGTTAACTATGTAACAGCAAAATATTTACCCTTAAATAATCGAATTTGCAACTTAGACATATTCTAAACAGTTCGTCTTCGAATGAATAATGTGATACAGTTAAAGCAAGGCCTGTTAAAACCACACATCCAGTTCCCATGAGAACCAAAAGGGTTGACAGCTTTCTCGCTGGAAAATAGGAGAAAACATTCTTCACTTTGTTTTTTTAAAGACCAATAAAAACCAAAAAATAAAATTAGAAGGAAATATTTATGTTATGAAATATATAACAGTTTTGTTTAAAGAGTTTGGATATTCTTTATATATAAAGGTGAACATTATTATATTTAGGTTAAATTATAATTACACTGTTCGATTTAACGATCGGTAAAATACATTTCATAAATATGACTTCCCTATTACAGAAGATTTTATGAATTGACATTATTTATAAAAATGTTACATTGCCACGCAACGTACAAGCAAATGTATTGAAATAAAATTCTCAGAATGTTCTCTAACATTCTTTAACACTCAGAGGTTCTTCTAGACCTCTCACAAAACAAATTGCAGTTAAATAACTTGTTTTATTTGACGTAATTCCTAATAATTGTATTGACTAATTGTAATAGACTTCACCTTGATCACGTAGGGATTTTATAATTATAAGAAAGAAGAATAAGTTGCGCCTTACAGCATCTAAGGAGCGCACGCCGTTAAATTATGTCAATAAACCCATAACTATTTTAGTCATGTTCAGTATAAAAATAAAGGATAATAATGATTGATCGTAATGTAACTACAAACGTTTGAGGAGATTTTGTAAATCATTAGATTTAGAATACTTAATGTTCTAATATATTTCTAAAACCGCTACTAAAAGACTACACGCAGAGTTTCATATATTTGAAATTTGTTTCACAGAGAAAACTAATATCTGTGTGTGTGTGTGTGTGTGTGTGTGTGTGTGTTTGTGTGTGTGTGTTGCGACGGGCAGTATTCTCTTGGAATACATACCGCAAAAAGATAAAATTTAAAACATAAAGAGTTTATATTTCTTTTATATAAAACCAACCAAGCCACCGTAAGAGGGGTTAGAAACTTAAACGTTTGCAAGGGGAAGATTGTCAAAATCGACCTAGAACTACCATCGACATTTCCAGAGATAAAGCGAGACAAGAAAAATCAAAAACAAAGAATAAGAAAACTTCATTAAAGGCAACCATAAAGAGTTATACGGCTAGAACGAAAAAGTGGATAGAATCGATCAAATGTATTGATTTTTGCGAGCCGTTGAGTTTGGTACAAAGACGATGCGCGCGCCGATCATGACGAAATCGATAAGGATCCTTATTGGTTGAGAGGCTCGTGGGAACAGACTGTAAGGAGGGGGGCTTTCCCCGTGGGAAAGAAAGTTAGCGTCCTTTTACACCCCAGCGAAACCAGGACTTCTGAAGTGTACGGACGTGTTAGGGATTAGCTCCGGTAAAGAATGAACAGTAGTATTTTACCGTTAACTGCTTAAAAACGATGAGTGGCTAAGGCAATTTCGTTTCGTTGGAATGTCGTGACGTTGTGTTTCCGAAAATGGGGCCCTTTCGGACTCAAGATCGCGCCGAAAGAGGTTTTCCTCATAAAATTCGATCAATAATGTGCGAGCGTCTTTAAAAAGTGTGTGTTCTAAATTAAATTCAAGACAGCCTTACTACAAAGGCAAGGCGAAGTGAACAGTGATAACCTAGCAAACAGTTTTTAAAAAGTAATACTAAAATTCAAACTAAATTAAACATAATTCAACTAACTTGGTTAACGATTTAAAAAAAAAAAAAAAAAATTCTTATTCTTTTCTGTGTTATAAAATGCTCAGTTAAGAACAGTGTTAAAAAAGGGCTTAAAGCTAAAAATTTTGTTAGTAACAGTCTAAAATTTAAAAGAGGTGCTACAGGCATCGAAGAAAGAGGATGGGAGAGTTTCAAACAAAGGGTGGAGCAAGCAGATCTACATGAGGCGTACCAGAAGCACAAAAGGAAGGTGGCTTCCAAAGATGGCGGCAACTGGTGGGAAATCATCCAAGTATACCTGCGTCGGAAAGATACAACATCCAAGCCGGACCTCCCCACCCCGCTGGAGAACAAAGGGAGAGACGAAGAAGAGAGGGAGAAATGGGCAAGCCGTGCTTTGTGGAGGATTTCAGGTCAGGTCTACTTTGACTTCCCTTTGCAAATTAGAAAATTTTAATTTGAAAAATTTTTCTCTATGGGAGAATGTTATAAAATTTAAATAAATTTTAAAACCATTAACAGTAAACTTTGAAATTCAGAAGTAAATACTGGTGGCTTTGTTTTAAAGAGGGGGTTTCAAGATGGCGATGCCATAAAAGCAGAAATTATGTTGCATTTCATGAAAGTAAGGGAAATAAAAATTTTAGGTTAGAAATATTGTAAGGGGTTAAGGTTTCATAATAAATAACTCAAATAAAGGGATTTGAATTATTTAAAGGGTTAAAATCTTATGAAGGTGTAAGGATATTAAATAAGAGATGGGTTGTACTTAATTAAATATGATATACTAAAAGTAAATATTCAAGATGACTGACAAAGGCAGTTGTTTACCACAGCTGATTTGAAGTTCATGCTTTAGTTGCAAGTACTTCTACAAAGAGGAGTGTTATTTCATATAATTAAATTAAACTGAATTGTTATTTTATTTAGAAGGAGTCATTATGAAATTTTTCAATATGAAACAAATTGACATAAATTGTTCTCGTTTAAAATAAACAAGGGTTATACCATTAATTGAAGCCATTTAATTTAAACTGTTGATTTTATTTAGAAAAGGGTGAAATTATATATGTGTATTAAATAAATTAAATCAAACCAAGGTTTGAGTAAAAATAAAGGGTTATGATTTTGATGCGTGTAGAATTTAAATATTTTAAGAGTGCAACAAAATGGTTAAGTTAAACAAGAGATTTTAAAATTGTGAGTGGGGCTAGCTAATATATTAAAATAAGTTGTTTCTTTATGAATTATAAATGTATTTTGTTTATTTCATGATTTATATGTATATAAAAAATTATGTTGGTGATAGGGAAACTTAAAAGGAAAAAGGAAATTTTTGCAAATTGGTTTAAATATAAGTTATATAATTTAGGCAAATGGGTTAGTAACCATTCAGCAAAGGTTACTCAAAATTTAGTGAATATCAATTTCCTTCAGAAATTGCAATGATAAAAATTCAAATAAATTTTAATTAAATTTCAGTATGTAAATTTTCATGCAGAAAGGGTTAATCTAACGGTAACCAAAGGGTTAAATATTTTATATTAAAAGGGTTTAACTATGTTTAAATAAATATTAATAAATTTCAGTATTTATGATTTTCATGCAAAAAGGGTTAATCTAATGAGAACCAAAAGGTTATTTATTTTATATTAAAAGGGTAAATAAATTGTAATAAATTTCAGTATGCATAATTTTCATGCAGAAAGGGTTAATCTAATGAGAACCAAAGGGTTATTTATTTTATATTAAAAGGGTTAAATAAATTTTAATAAATTTCAGTATGTATAATTTTCATGCAGAAAGGGTTAATCTAATGAGAACCAAAGGGTTATTTATTTTATATTAAAAGGGTTAAATAAATTTTAATAAATTTTTAGATTTTGTAAATGATTGAGGATATGTTTAAAAAGGTTTTAACTATGTTTTAGTAAACGTTTTAATTAAAATATGTATTAAATATTGTAATTTCAATTGGGAAAGTGTTTGAATTTAATCAGCAGATGTCTTAACAATTTTTATTAATTATGAGTTGTTGTTAAGTAAATATTTTAATAATCTTGTGGAAGATATGGCTATATGTTTTATATGTAATTTTTGCTTCAGTATGTGCTTGATAATTGGTTTTTATATAATCTAATATAATTTATGAAATTGTTTTTAGGTTGTTTGGTAAATTTGATTAAAACTTCACCTGCTAAAGCAAATAGAAATTAAACTTTGAAAGGTCAATTAAAATTGATAGAGATATAGGAAAAATTGTATCACTTACATGGCTATGTAGGATGTTGCCATAAATAAGTAGTGTGATTAGAAATTTTAACTGGTTGAACAAAATGTAAAAGTTAGGGAGCTTTCGGAGTGTATTGAAGAGTAAGGCTTTGCTTGAATCAAAAGGGTTAAAACGAAAAGTTGTAAACTGTAACAATTAACTTTTAAGTAAAAATTTAAGTAAACAAAACCAAATATTGACAATTAAAACTTCAAGGTTACATAACCTGGGATACTGAAATAAAATTAGGACAAGCAGTCAAGGGTTGTTAAAATAGTCACTTAAGGGAAAAGAGAATTTTTAATTAAAAGATAAGAACAAGAACTTCAGGTTGGAAAGGGTTATATTTTGACAGGCAAGATTGAACGTTAAGTAGAGCAAAGTTTTACACTTTGGTATATTCCGATTGTAAGCAAACTAAAATCGTAAAATCTTATTTAAAACTTTAATGTAAAATAGAATAAGCAATGTATGGTTTCTTAACAGTGTGAGAACCAACACAAAAGATATTTTAAGTCAAATAAGTTACAGACTGTGCGATGTAAATTTAAATTTTAAATTTTAAAATTAAAAAATAAATAAATATTTTTTAACTAACTTGCAAACAAACTGAGTATTCTTTTAAACGAGTTTCTTACACTCTCCTACAACTGATATGGTCATTTCGCCGTTTAGATGTCTTTCAAAAGAACCCCTCCCCCGGGATGACTCACCCGTTAAGGGATAAATCCGCAGCCAGTTAGGTTTTTTCTTTTCTAAGTCCAGTGACTTGTTCTCTGGCAGATTTTGGCGAGCACTGCACAGCGTTCGTGGCTTTGGCTGCGAGCGGCTTGTTTCAAAATTCTTGCTCTGCAATGGGCGTTTGGTGGTCGGCCTTGCGCTCTGTGCTGGTCAACGGTAGAGTTGACGGCGGAGCGTTAAGAGGGGGCCGGTCCGTTGCAGAGTGTGTGTGTGTGTGTGTAATCAAACCTCCAGAAATGTTATTTTAAGTTCAGTAAATCAGAATTTAAAAAATTAATAATTTTGTTGGATAAAATAAATGTTGAGAAGCTAATAAAGGTAACACCCAATGTTAGCAAAGTTTGTAGTATTCAATAAAATAATGTAGGCTATTACGAGTGAAAATGAATCATATAGACGAATACGACTGTAATGGTTCCAGTAAACAGGTTTTAAGTTGACCAGACAATAATATGATTATACAAGTAAAATGGTTGCAGATTTGAGAAAATGATTTCCGATGCTGAGAAATGTAAATGTAATATGGTAAAAATAATTTATTTGAATCGTATTAAACAATAAGTAAATAATTACTGGTATACTCCAAATATGTAAGAAATCTAGTTTTAGGAGAGTTAATAGGAGTAAAAACAAACAGTGAAACAGAAATATATTAAAATTAGCGGAATATGTGAGGTAAAAACCAAACATTAAAATTAGTATCAGACAGTAGAAGAGAAAAAAAAATATAAGTGTGAAATCTTAACAATCGATTTAATCTCAATAAATTGGGAAGATAAGTAAAAGTATCACTAGAAAAAAGAAAGACATTTCTTTGCAAAGCTCATAACGTGGAACTGAATGCCTATGAACCGAAATAAAATACTTTTTAATAGATTTTTGTAAAGACATTTATGAAAAGTCTTTGCGACAAAGAAACGGAAAGGTAGGCAGTGGGATGTTCTGGCAGCTAATTGTAGTAGCGCTCATGGCTCAAAGGTTAAAGGAAACGAACTCTAACGGGGACAGAAGAAGGACAGTCGGAAAAGTGGTAGCAACTGCAGACGTAGGAAGAAGAATTGAGACGAATCAGAGCGTCCTGACGGCAGTCACTATTGGAATTTTGTTTCAAAACATGTGAGAAGAATCTGGGAAGATGAGATTTAAATTTTTAGTATTGCCAGTTAAGCTATCATGGAGTCTTTTTCTCGAAGACTTCCTACCAGAAGATTTATAGAACGTAACGGAAATATTTTGAAAAGTAAAATATTAAAAGCAAAAATCGGTGTAAAATTTTGAATCAGTTTTTAACATGAAATTAAAGTAAAGTAAATTTCCCAACTATAAAAGTGATGTAATAATACACTGCGAAATAGAGAAAATGCTGGGTTAATTAGGGCTTGTCGACTACGCCAGACCAATCTAGGCTCTACACGGCCGTTGGTCCAGCAATGGAACGGCCGAAAACGATTTAGATATCCAGAGAACTATACTTCAAAATTAAAAGAGAAGTCAAAGGTAGAAAAATTTAAAATACTTTTTTCGAAATTTATATTTTTAAATAAAAATTCGTTTATTCCTTGTAATCAGTTTCACAAACATATTTGGCTATACCCGTGAACTTAAAAAATTTCAGAGTTGAATAAATTAAGTAAAGATTGTCATAATATTAATTTTGGTCAAACAATAGAATATAATATGAGGAATAAATAGATAAAAATTAGTATAAATAAATTTGTGTAATATGATGGTTTGATTAAACCATTAATGGCATTTATTTAAACGAAGGGAAAAGTTTATAAAGTTGAAATATTTATGTTGAACAAAAACATATATAATTTTATTTTGTTATTTTAATTTATGTCAAAACATTTTTGTAGAATATTTTGTTTAATTAATCTTTGTCCGTACATTAAGGTGTTACATTAGGGTTACATAATTGATTTAAAAATAAATCTAAAATTCCTAAATCTAAATTTCGGCTTAACGAACCGAAACAATGACTGAATCAAAATAATAGAGTCAAATAGAAAATTTATAATCATCTTACTAGCTACAAACAATAATAATAAAATGGAAAATAAATAAATAAATACATAGTTTGGTTAAACTATGCAAATAATTTTAATATGAAATCATAAATTAAATAATACATGTAGACTCAAAACAACAGTTAACAGTTTCAAATTCATTGTCCTGATCAATAGTGTCTTAGTAAATATAAATAAACCTAGACACCTTATCAGTAGAACGAGAAGTATTTTTAGGAGCAATTACATTCGAGTTAAAGTTTTGTAGACGTGAAACATTCTACCGAACCCGTTCTAATTTCCTCCCTTACTAAAGCAGATAGGAAGGCTTTGCCGATTCAAAAGATGTATTCATAGTTGAACTGGAGCCATTACTTACCACTTTATTGAATCTTCATATAGCGACGGAATGCAACGAGCTGCAGAGGACAATATACATCAGTTAGATACAACTATTTTTATAAATATCAGAATTTGAAAACATTACACGGTGACTATCTACAGCCTAATTAAAATTACAAAGTGCTAAAATCAAGCCTGTAACTAAAACTGTCTTAACAGAATGTTCGACAGGAAATATAGCATTACATTGCCTCGGAGGTGTAATATAACGACATTGGAGCTATGAATACAAACAGATTATTTCCAACAATAGCGAACATGTTTCGATTCACTTTATTAAATTCTGTAAATTAATTAAACCCACCAAAAATGCATTGAATTCCCAATCAATAATCCTAATTGAATTTACTAATTCATGAAAGGAAAGTCAAATTTACATATATCGCTACACTGCACAATCATCAACTTCATTCAGAAATTTAATAATTGTTTTGTTTACACATTATATTAAGTTGGTAATTTTGTAAACTGTAAATGTGCAACTAAACATAAAATGTAGGATTTTCATGAGCTATATACAGTTTCCATGATATATAATTTATGAGTCAGAATGTAGTCGTGGAGCTATGTATTACTCGTACGTTGAGAGTGATGATACCGCTCATCACTTAAATGCTTCACTTATTTAGATCAGTAAAAGTATGTTAGAAAAAAGTTATTCTTGTTTAAGAAAATAATTATCAACCATACATAATTACCAAGTAAACAAATCTCATCTAAAGATTAAACAAAAACAAATATAAATATATGTATATATATATATATATATATATATATATATATATCGCAGTAATGTAATTCTTATTACATTACAACTTAATAATTAGAGTGTTAAATTACTCTTTCTCTCGTGTCAATATTACGCGATCTTTTATAAATTAGAAAGGGGTGAAAAAAGTCAGATTGATTTTTATATATTAAATTAAATTAAATTGGTTTTGAACTTACTAATTTACAAATCTCTGATGGCTAAATCTAATGTAAAAAAGATAGTACTTGTTGTTGAGTTCTTGAAATCCTGACCGTTGCGTTAACTGCTTCACTGCACTTTTACATATAAATAACCTACTTACCTAATTTCTTTACTATCTGCCTAAGTCATTCACGTCGCAATTTTAAATTTTTACCCATAAATACCTAACATATCCAATAATTTTTCTATTGAATATTTCTGATGATGTAGGTACTGTTAGCTAACGAAAAGCTTTGAATTGTAAATTCAATTATATTTCTTGAATTTGTATTTTGACTTAGTTCTTTATATATATATATATATATATATATATATATATATATATATGGTGATATGTTTTCTTGTAATATAGTTAATAAATTAAAAATATTTCAAAAACAAGAATACTTTTAATTAATATATTTATTCAAAGCTTTTCGCCGATAAAATAGAACCAGCATCTTCAGGAAAATAATTATCTAATCATTTTTCTAAACCACTTTGATATATTATATTTTTCTCTTTTATTTGATCATTTAAGTTGACTGGTATTTTGTGCATTCTATGTAGTAAATAATAAAGCGCTGCCAATTTTGGTTGTATGGATGATTTGAATAATTAGGTATTATTTGATTTGTCTGCGTTGTTTTTCTATATATATATTATATTCAAATGATTCATTATTTCTAGTAATTGTAATATCTAAATAATGTAGTTTATTTTTTTCTTCAAATTCATGAGTAAATTTGATATTTCTGTGTATATTATTTATTCATTTTAATATTTTGTAAATATTTAAACCTTTATTATTTGATATGTATAATCCATCATCTGCATATCTAAACCAGTGTCCATTTTGATCATATGTTTTAATAATCTTATCTATTTCAATGTCTATGTTTTGTAAAAATATTTCTGATAATATGCTGGACATTGGAGAGCCCATCGTTAATCCATCCTTTTGTTTATAAATTTTGTTATTATATAAAAAATAATTTTGATTTAATATGATTTTTAATGTATTTATTATTTCTTGTGTTACCTTTTTCAAATGTATCTATATTATTTTTTATTATTTCAAGTGTTTTCATTATAGGTATGTTATTATACATGTTAGTAACATCGAATGAAATTAATTTTGTATTATTATCAATTTTAATATCTTTTAATTTTTCAATAAGCTCAATCGAGTTTTTTATATTATGAGTATTATTTAACTTTACCTTATCTTTAAGTAATAAAGCCAAATATTTTGAAATTTTATAAGAAGGAACAGTTGTAAAATTAACTAATGGTCTAATTCGTTTATCTTCTTTGTGCAATTTAATTAGTCCATTTAATCTGGGATTAGATAATTATTTTCCTGAAGATGCTGGTGTTGTTTTATCGGCGAAAAGCTTTGAATAAATATATTCATTAAAAGTATTCTTGTTTTTGAAATATTTTTAATTTATTAATTAATTATATGTGTTAAATATTTTGCCATATAACGGCAACATTGATTTCCGGAGGACCTTAAATAATTAAATGAATGAAATTGGCGTTTTGTACATACCTCACTGGGCGAAGTACCACCACTTTTCGGACAGTTATTCGGGTGCACCCTTTCCCGCACTTATCAATTACCTGTTGAACTTAAAGAAATCACTTATATTCAAAATGTCACTATTAATGTTAAGAGTACCTTCGCCACACGACAAGAGAAACAAAGAGAGAGAAATGGTCTAAACCGAGCCTCGTTTAGAACACACAAAAACTACGTCACGTCGAGAGTGACGGTAGAGATGTCGTTTAACCGACGATTCGAAAGGAACTGGGCGTACCGAACCTTGTAAGAGACAAAGGTTGGCCGATATGGAGTCCCTCTCTGAAGCATTTACACTGTCTTTTTAAATTATCTTTAACTTAAAGAAAATTACGTAACATACCGGGGGCCTTGAATCCTTATAGGATTCAAAGAAGAATACAATATAAGCTACCCCAGCATGAGAGAAAAAAACAATAATTATCAATAAACAAACTGAGAGTTCTTCACAAAAAACAAATATACACTAAATAAAATAAAAATTCCTTTTCTAGAAAGACGAGAAAAATAATAAGTTTATTCTGCACTAATGGGCAGGGGGAAAACCTTGTGAGAAGGTCGAGTTATAAGTCCTTGCTGTGTCTTGAGCTGAACAACTCGCACCACACCGTATGTGCCAAGTAACACTTGTGTCACTCTTGCCAGTGGCCAAGAGAGAGGAGGAGTAGGTTGATGCACTAGCACTAGGTCTCCCAAACGAAGGTTGTCTGTCGTTTCCGTCCATTTGGTCCGCTGCTGTAGAGTGTGAAGATATTCCAGCTGCCACCTTTTCCACACGCGTTGGTGAAAAGCATGGACGAGGTGCCAATGCTTAAGTCGATTAGTAGGGACTTCAGCCAGATTTCGTTCGGGTACGGCGACTAGTGGAGCTCCAATTAAAAAGTGTCCTGGGGTCAGAGCAGTGAGATCGGAAGGATCGTTAGACAAAGGTGTGAGTGGTCGAGAGTTGAGGATTGACTCGACTTGAGTTATCAGAGTCATGAATTCGGAGAGAGTTAGAACGTGTTCACCTATGACGCGACGCAAGTGATGTTTAGCGCTTTTAATTGCGCTTTCCCATAGCCCTCCTTGATGAGGTACAGCAGGAGGATTGAAGTGAAAATTAACTCCACGTTGAAATGAAAAGTCACAAACAAGATCTTGTCCTGAGGTCCTGAGTAGAGATCGCAGAACATTGTCAGCTCCCACAAAGTTTGTTCCGCAGTCGGAATAGATGTGTTGACAAAGACCTCGTCTAGACACAAATCGAGTCAATGCTGCGATGAAAGCGTCCGTCGAGATATCGAAGGCCACCTCAATGTGAACAGCCTTGGTGACAAGGCAAACGAAGACACAGATGTATGCCTTGATGGTTCGAATAGAGCGTAGATTATGTACTTTCAGAGTGAATGACCACCATAATCAATGCCTGTGTTGAGAAATGGGCGAGTAGGGGTCAGTCGAGGTTGAGGTAAGTTTCCCATAAGAGGATTTTTATTTTTAGGTCGGTGCTTAAAGCACACAGTACACTTGAAGACGCGTGCACGGATTACATTCCGAGCACACAATATCCACGCCTCTTGTGCGAGAAGTGATTGAGTGAGTTGAACTCCAGAATGAAGGTACTTCCGATGATATAGGTCAATCAAGGAGTCAACAACAGGGTGTTTCTTAGGTAAAATCACCGGATGTTGCGTCTCATAACGAATCTGTGCTGCTTCGAGCCGTCCACCAACTCGCAGGACGCCATCACTATCGATAAATGGTGTTAATCGTCGAAGCCTAGAAGATACCCTGTTAGGAGGGGTGTGTCCTAATGCCTTTAAATCTTCGATGAAGGAGGATGCCTGAAGTAATTTGAATATTCGGATTCTGGCTGAGTTCAACTCCCCCGTAGTGAGAGGTTCAACAGTTCTTCCTAAGTGACGAGAGTTGTGTATGAAACGCAACAAGTACGCCATTACACGCTGCAGTCGACTAAAGCTAGAATATTTCCGCAGCAAGTCCCATTCTGAGTGAACAGTGGAGAAAAGAGATATAGGCGAAATAGGTTTATATTGCCCTGTGTCAATGAGTTTTACAGGCTCAAAATGAGATATAGGCCAGTTATCATGCGACTGTTGTAACCAAGAGGGTCCGTACCACCATAATTTATGTTGAGGTAGGTCTGAAGGAAGTAATCCACGTGACGCGCAGTCAGCGGGATTGTGTTCACTCGGTACGTGCCTCCAATAATGAGAAGGCAATAATTCTTGAATCTGCGCTACCCGATTGGCGACAAAGGTTTTAAGTCGATAAGGAGGTGTTTGTATCCATGTCAATGTTACTGACGAATCGCACCATAGAAAAACTGAGGAAAATTCCATTTTTTTGTTATAAAGAGATATAATATATGCCACTAATTGAGCGAGTAAATGAGCAGCGCTTAGCTCCAAGCGAGGTACAGTGAGTTTTTTCAGTGGGGCTACCCGAGTCTTCGATAATAGCTGCCGAATTACCACCGAGTTGTCACTAATCTGACATCTTAAGTAAATGACAGCAGCGTATCCACTCTCAGAAGCATCTGAGAAACCGTGTTACTCAATGTTAAGCGAGTGACTCAAGCGTAAAGCCCGCGGAATTACAATATTTCTTAAACAATTAGAAGTCTTTGCAAATGTTTGCCACTGAGTTAGAAGTTCAGGTGGTTGGGATTGGTCCCAGTCTAACCCTTTTGTCCAGAGGAGCTGCATAAAACATTTCGCCCACATGACAACAGGCGAAAGGAAACCACAAGGGTCATAAATTTGAGCGATAACGCTGAGCACTTGGCGTTTAGTTTTAGAGCTTCGAGGAAAATTCAAATGGTAAGTAAAAGCTTCCGAAGAGGATGACCAATGAAGTCCGAGAATATTATAATGAGGTTGTGCGGTATCCTGAAGAAACGTGGGTGTATCTAGGTGTTCGTCTGGAAGATCCTGTAATAGTTGATAAGCGTTAGTAGTCCATTTCCGCAATTCGAAGCCACCTCGAAGTAAAAGAGAAATGAGCAGAGTTTTCAAAAGAGAGGCCTCATCAATGGAATCACCACCCGCAATAATGTCGTCGACAAACGTTTGTGTGCGGAGTACTTCGGCAGCCTGAGGGAATGAAGCACCTTCATCGGAGGCGAGCTGATGAAGAGTTCTTATCGCCAGGTAAGGTGAACAACTAAGTCCATAGGTTACTGTGGTCAATTGATAAGTGGAAATAGGTTGATCGACATGGTCCCTCCATAGGATCAGCTGATAAGGTTGATCATCAGGGTGGACTTTGATCTGACGATACATCTGACGTATATCGCAAGTAAAAACCACATTATGATAGCGAAACATGAGTAACAGATCACAAATGTTGGTCTGCATTTTCTGTCCTGTCCACAGGGTGTCGTTGAGAGAGAAACCGTTGGATGTTTTTGCACTGGCATCAAAGACTGTTCGAAGGCGAGTAGTGGTGCTGGATTCCTTTAGAACCCCATGATGAGGTAAAATGTAGTGAGGTGAACTTAGCTGAGTGTTTTGGGCAAGTATCCTGTGTCCAGAAGTCAAATAGTCAGACATGAATTCTGCATAAAGTTGCTTGAAGCGAGGCTTAGAGTTGAACTTTTGTTCGAGAGATTTTAATCGTACTTCCGCGTTCCCGCGAGAAGCTCCGAGAGGAGGTTTATCTTGTTTGAAAGGAAGTCGGACACAGTAACGACCTGAACTGTCGCGAGTATGAGTAGCGACATAATGAGCTTCACATGCTTGATCATGTGGTGGGAGTTTTGAGGTGAAGGGCACTTCTTCATGTTGCCAGAATTTTTGCAGAGTATTTTGCGGTTCCAAGTCATTCAACGTGAGTAATGTGGTGGACATACTATCATTAGATTCCCTTTCGCAGGTAGGCAGACATGGAGCTTCTCCCATAACCATGAATCCAAAGTGAGTGCCTATCAGGCACGGCATATTAGAGCCGAGAGACTGCGTAGTTGGAGTCAATATTAAGGGGAAAAGAGCGCCGCCCAGAAGAATATCAATGCGACTTGGCAAATGAAAAGTAGGGTCGGCAAGCGTATAAGATTGTATCTTACCTTATTTAGTACTTTAACGTCAATATGAGTACGAGGTAAATCGACGCAAATTTTGTCGAGAATGAGAAAATTATGTTTGGCAGTTATTACTGTGCCATCGAGAGTGTGCACCCCTAAAGAGGTCATGCCCCTTGAGCGAGTAAGGGTTTGAGAAAGTCCAACAATGTTGTGATTACTTCTTGTTCGAGTTACACACATTAGTTGAGCTACTTGCTCTGAAATAAATGAGGATTGGCTTCCTGAGTCCACCAGAGCCCGGAAAACATAAGTCGTCCCGGTAGGAGAAGAGAGTTTTACTAAAAGTGTGCCCAGGAGCACAGTTGTACTTTGTGAGGCAGGATTAGTCGTCTGAGAAGTCATACTAATAGGTGACTGAACAACTTCTGTTACACCTTGGTCCTGGGAAAGAGAGGACTTTAATGGTGTATGCTGAGGCAGGTGATCGTTGTCGAAATGGAGAAGAGTGTGATGTTTCCTTTTACATTGAAAACAAGTCGAATTGGATTTACAAAACTTCACACTGTGAGCGCCCCAACATGAAATACATCTACTATACGACTTCGCGATCTTCAAACGCTCTGTCGGAGATTTGGCCTTAAACTTAAGGCAGGAATAGATTTTATGGTCTGTTCCTTTACACAGAAAACATAAAGGATGCTTTGTTTCTGACGCTGTGTCATTGACAGAGTTACAAGTCACCAGCGAGTCCCCTTTCGGTTAACCTGAGTCTTATACATTAACTGTTTTTCCTTCGAAATTTGAGGCGAGTTTGAAGGTAATGAGTTAGGGTTGAGAGTTGAAGAGGAATGTAGTGTCGCGTGTTCAAGTTCAATACATTTTTGTGAGAGGAAGTTGATAATATCCGCAGGTGTTGCCAGAGTCGACGTGTTATCCCGTGATTGTTCAAGCTTCTTCAGTATAGTAGAATCCAGCTTGCGTAAAATCATCGCTGACAATAGGGGATTTTTACTCGTGATGTAAATTTGTAGCCGCTTCAAGGCTTGGGTGTTCTCTGTGTAACTTGTAACAAAGTTACGCATTTGGTTAGAAGTGTAATTGATATTCGGCAAGTCGAGAATTCTATTGAGATGAATTGACATTAATCGTCTTTGAGAATGATATCTTTCCATAAGAAGGTCATACGCGACTTTATAATTAACTTCCGAAATAGGTAAAGAGTTAATTAATTTTAATGGTTCACCGATCAGTGAGAGTACACTGAGCAAATACTGTAGTTTGGTGACAGCATTGAGAGATGTATTCTTATGTATGGTAGAGTCAAAGAGATTTTTGAAAGAAATCCATTCAAATGAATCACCCGTGAAATGTTTGAGTTCCAATTTTGGAAGTCGCAGTGGGATTTGTGACGAGAGTGAAGAGCTAGCTTCGGTTTTTTGCCTAGCAACCTGTTTCGCTTCTATTGAAGCAACAGTGTAATTTATGCGAGAAACAAGATCATTAACCACAGCCGAAGTTGAGAAATTCGGAATAAAATCGTTATCTTTTTCCAACGAGAGTTCGTTGAAGAAGTCCAATGTGTCTAAAAATTCTTGTTTAATGATAGCGACAGAGGGAGCTCGGATCATTAATTCCTGCATGATCGCTTTATCAGAAATCTTTTGCGTGAGATCATAAATAGATTGGATCGGGGAAAATAGAGCTTATTTCTTAGCAGTGATTACCCTTAGTAATTTGGCCATTTTGTAGAATTGAATTATATCTACAATAACAATAAGGCTCTTTAAATACACTAACAAAATATGCTATACTAATAGCAAGAACGATAGAGAAAGCATAAACTAGTTTCTCACAAAGAAATGTAAATATTGAATGTTTGAAGTTATGAACGGACGTAAACAGTTGAAGTAAACAAATGTCTCTTATTCAATATTACTATAACAAGATATCTTCAAATAATTGCAATAAGAAAAATGTTCAATACAAATTATGAAAAATGTAAATATTTTTAAAAGAAATAATTACAATTACATTAGACAGCATGTAACTGAATGATCTGCTTCAAAACAATAAGCATTAATAAATATAAATTTGCAATTTACAAGCAGTGAAATCATAGGTCACTTCTTTTACCATACTAAGTAGCAGAAAATATTTATAAATATATTAGCCTATTACCATAGTATGAGTGAGAAACATAAACTTTGAATCATACGAATTGTTTACAAATAGACAAGCGTAATTTATTATAAAGATATGCTTTCAGAGAGGGTTTGTTATAATCTACTGTATTTGAACAGCTGATAGATAAGAAATTGAGTGAGGTAAGCCTTGTAACAAGGACAAGATATTGCGTGCGGTTGGAAATATGTACGTCACACTTGTGGACATGTTTTAACATAGGACCTTTTCAAAAGATCCGGGCCGTAGGACCAAAAATGTTAAATATTTTGCCATATAACGGCAACATTGATTTCCGGAGGACCTTAAATAATTAAATGAATGAAATTGGCGTTTTGTACATACTTCACTGGGCGAAGTACCACCACTTTTCGGACAGTTATTCGGGTGCACCCTTTCCCGCACTTATCAATTACCTGTTGAACTTAAAGAAATCACTTATATTCAAAACCTTCGCCACACGACAGGAGAAACAAAGAGAGAGAAATGGTCTAAACCGAGCCTCGTTTAGAACACACAAAAACTACGTCACGTCGAGAGTGACGGGAGAGATGTCGTTTAACCGACGATTCGAAAGGAACTGGGCGTACCGAACCTTGTAAGAGACAAAGGTTGGCCGATAAGGAGTCCCTCTCTGAAGCATTTACACTGTCTTTTAAAATTATCTTTAATTTAAAGAAAAGTACGTAACAATATGTTTATTTATATATATGTATATACATATAATGACGTACCTTTATTTACATTGTTCGAAAGGATCTTTGACTCCAAGGAAATCAAACTAATTCTCAGCTACTTGTTTTTAAACTACGAGTAATTGATTAATTTTAGTTCTGAGTTCAAATAATTAGTATTTACAAGTATATACATTGTTAATTTTGCTTAGCTCTAATTTAGTGGTAGGTAACCAAACTCTTATATTTATTAGTTCTCTTATGTCTTTTGGATGTCGTACCTGAATATGTATGCTTTCAATTTGATTTTCGGAAGACCAGTGAGATAAAATCATACTAAATATCTGGTAAGAGTAAAAGCACAAATTACGTCATATATATTTCCTTAATAAATGGTGAACATCAACTTACACATACTTATATCTTGAAACATCCCGTTCACTGTGGTTTTTTGGATGGATAACGATGAGTTTTGGTTGCACCCTGCAGTACACAGACCTAACTAAAATCAAAGATGTCACATATATTCAAAATAGTCAATACTATATTAATAATTTTTTCGTCACACGTTGTTAGAAAACGAAAGAAAAACACTGCGTCACGTAGCGTAACGGAAGAGAAATGAATGAAAACTCTGTCACGCCGATCATAACGGGAGAAAATGCGTCTAAGACCGAGTCTGTCTTACATCACACGAAACTACGTTATGTCAACAGCGTAGCGGTAGAGATGTAGTTCGATCGACGTCTTGGGTAGAACTCACGTAAACTACGTCAGGCAGAATGTAACGGGTCAGATGGTACTCGATCGACGTCTTGTCTGAAAGTAGCATGCCAAATCTTGTGAGGGTGATAAAGATTAGCCCTTTCAGAAACATTTACATTCAATTAGGACTTTGGTAATAATTTACTAACAGTTCTTACGTAACACGTTCTACTATTAAAATATTTAAAAATTGTCCTCAATTATCTTAAGGCGTGCCCAGCTGTATAAGTTACTGCACTTGGTTTGAAAAATTTTATATTTGAAATACTTATTATTTCTGAAAGAAATTATTAAAAAGTTCACAAGATTCTTAATATTTTTAATTTCAAAAGTTGCCTTTAAATTTAATATAAATTAATGCCTATTGTTGCTGACGATTATATATTACTCGTTTTCTTGTTTCACCTCACTTTATCACTCAGTTAGTTACAAATATTTCCCTTCTTATAACTTCATTCTCCTATTCCCTATAAATGATTCTATACAATACGTATACTTTATTTTCCCAATAGCTCCCTTATAACACCACTTAATACTTGATCATCCTCTTAATATTAAGACATACTACTTAATTATCTACCTTACATAATATCACATAAATGAATACTTTGCGACTTTACCTTTTTTATTTTAAATTATAATTAGTTACCAAAATTAAATATTCACCTCCCCCTCGTGTTTCTCTTTAGATAGTTTCCCTACGAGTTTCATCCCCTGTTCAAATTTGATTGACTTCCTTATGCCGCTAGTTTTTCTCCTGACCTATCAGAACGTCCATTTCTTAGCTTTCTCTTTTCATTGGTGAGAACTTGTAGACATATTTCAAGATGCAAGTGTTCGATGGACTTGCTTTATGCATTAGTAGAGATTTTGCCAAATAAATCTGCATGATCTCTCGATGCCCAACTAAATCACTTCTACAGTGATGGAGTCATGTATTGCTTTACCTAGAATGAGACCTTTGGAAATATTTTATTATTTATGGTATACTAGATGCGTGCAGTAGCCCTTCTTGGCCGAAAGATTTACAACTGACTCCACTTTAATAGTTAGTGAAACTTTGCTATGAACTCTTACAGTTCAAATAATTTATAAACATCTTCCCAAGTTGAAGGTTTTCGTTACAACATATATATATATATATATATATATATATATATATATATATATATATATATACATATATATATATATATATATATATATATATATATATATATATATATATATATTAAAACAACATAGGGAATTCAAATACAAGAATATTTAATTATTTATATCCAAGCTTTTCGTTGGCAAACAGTACCAACATCATCGTTTGCCAACGAAAAGTTTTGGATATAAATTAATAAATATTCTTGTATTTGAATAACCTATGTTGTTTTAAATTATTAAACAAGAAAACGTATTTTTTATATATATATATATATATATATATATATATATATATATAATACATACATATACATATAATATATACATATTATAACCTAACTTATTTAATTAACTAGATGCGTGCAGTAACCATTCTTGAAAGATTTACAACTAACTCCACTTTAATAGTTAGTGAAACTTTGCTACGAACTCTTACAGTTCAAATAATTTATAAACATCTTGCCAAGTTGAAGGTTTTCGTTACAACACACACACACACACACACACACACACACATATATATATATATATATATATATATATATATATACATATTATAACCTAACTTATTTAATTGTTACATATAGGATATATTTTATAATTACCTTGCCTTTCTTTAATCAAACCTTCAGGTTTCTAAATAATTAACAATTAACGCGTCGTTACTACGCGATCTTTTATAAATTAGAAAAGGGTGAAAAGAGCCAGATTGATTTTTATATATTAAATTAAATTAAATTGGTTTTGAATTTACTAATTTACAAAGCTCTGATGGCTAAATCTAATGTAAAAAAGATAGTACTTATTGTTGAGTTTCTGAAATCCTGACCGTTGCGTTAACTGCTTCACTGCACTTTTACATATAAATAACTTACTTCCCTAATTTCTTTACTATCTGCCTAATTCATTCACTTATAATAAATTTTTACCCATAAATACCTAACATATCCATTAATTTTTCTAAACAGATTTACTCCTTCATAAACATTGCTTAAAACTTTGCCCCCCCAAAATTTATCTCCCATTTTATGAAATTTCTCCAAAACGTAGATAACTTAAGTTTTTACAACCTGCATAGTATCCCCCAATACGCATTTCAGTTGTATCGTCGGCTCCTACACAGCTTTTACAAATAGTTTTCCAAACGATAGAGTGTTATTTTCTCAGGTACTTTTGGTCACTTGGAATACTTGAATCTTAAAACACTTGGACCCTTCATTTGTCAATAGGTTCCACGGTCGTACTGGTTTATGACTACGCCCGAAATAGAACAATGGTTAAGCCCTTTATGTCGGTACTTTAGTAAACTCTTCTTGGACACTCCTTTCTTAATATTTCTATAAACTATCATTATTTTTGATACTAACTAAAATTATTCTATATGCCTCATACGTTTATGTTATGATATATATATATATATATATATATATATATATATATATATATATAAACTACACTCTATTGTACTTAAACAATTATCTTACTTTGTATATATACGAGTTAACTTTCGAGGATTTAGTACGTGTCCTTATTTTCGAGCATCAACAGAGATAACTGGGATTTCCCGTTACTGCTCGAAGATAAGCACACGTAATAAGTCCTCGAAGGTTAACTCTCATATGTACCAAGTAAATCTCTTGTTTAAGTACATTATAGTGTAAGTGATAAGTGAATACAAGAAAACAGTGTTATAAAGTTTAAAACTAAAATAGATGTGAGTGTATATAGTAATATAATCTGTACTAATAAGAATGTTACTAATTGAGGGTCAAAATATGTTCGCAAACTTATAGTGCTAGGGTATTATCAAATGTTTTAAAATTGTCACAACATATGTTTTAAAGGTATGATTTTACATTCTTTGATAATCACAGCACTATAACATAGCTAAAAACGTGACTGCCTCTAACATTATGGTTAGTTAAGTGATTATATTACAATAAAAAAACATATCAAGATAAAATTTTCTAGTTATAATAATGCATTGATTATGTTAATACGAAACATTTTTATTTCGTTTTCTATTAAATCATATTAATATGAGACCCCTCATCTTTTCTTAATAATGTGTGAGACAAGAGCAGCACCATTACTTATGGAATGTGTAACATCACAATGTGATTTGTGAGAAGACCAGGTCGTAAAAATGTACTTTGGAGAGATGAATAAGTGATGAAGTTACAAGGCGTGACCAAACCGAGACAGAAAAGATTCCGATTAAAAAAGCTACACAGAGATTTAGCATGGAGGTTTCGGTTTTTTCTAAAAATCCTAATTAAAATTAGGTTGTTTCTCAATAAATTTCCGTTTAAAATTGGTTATAAAACATTTACAAACTGTATAAGTGAGTCTGTGCTCTTATAAAAAAAAATTATTTTAGGATATAACATTTTGTGTTAATTTTTTTTTTTAATTTTTAATTATGTCTGCTTATATAGGCCCTAATCTTTTGAAATAAAAACGCTTAAATATATCTACTGTTATTAAGACAGCATGATTAAATTAGACTATAAACGTTTTACTAGAATAAAAGGTTTTGAAGAATTTTGCATAAGCATCATCCAACATTTAGCTAAAACGAATTTATTTTGTTAAACTAATATCAATATTTTGCATTTTATAAGTATGGAGATATTGTATTTATATTATCAGAGTTTTATGACTTTATGATCAGGGTGATTATTGTTTTATGATTAAAATTTATCTTGTCCATGTATTTGTCATTTATGTTTATAGTGATTTTTCTGTTTGTCCTTACGTGTACTTTTGTAAGTGGAAGCATTTTAGATTACAATTTTTGTGTTTCATTATATTAGTAATTATACATTCATTCATTTTTACCATACTATTTATTAAATGAGACTTTTTGAATTTCTTTCTTTAAAAATCAAATATTTTTTGTCCAATTAATTTGAGCTCCTATCTTATATTGAAAACATATTTTTGTTCCATGATTATAAATTGGTATTACTGATTCTGAAACTTATAATGCAATCTCATATTCTTTAATCAAACGTTTCAAATAAAGAATTTAAAAGAAGAAATTAGTAAAAAAACATCAAAAATCTAATTCATTTAGAGTTATTTGAGTTTTAATTACCAAATGATTTTCCATATTTTAAATATGCAAGTAATTTTTTAGCATATTTAAATGCTTTTATTTTTAATATATATTTTTAGTTTATAGTTCTAGTGAAAAAGGACACGCCTTCTGTAAATTCCGTCTTATTTATTTAAAAATTACGCACTGTTACACAAATTTCATATTTGGTCAAATCCAGTTTAGTTTCCCTACCTTCATAAATGTCCCTCCCACCTTTCAACTTGCAACACAAGTAAATACATAGGTTTTTGAGTAAGCAATTGGATACAATTTCAACTTTAACTTATTCCACGAACTATGTCAAATGTGTTCTAGAGGCTGATAAAAAGATCCTTACATTTCATGTTTTTTTTATGTATGACCTAACAGGTAGAAAACAAAATATTCGTGTTTGTTACTTTGCTAAAATAACAAAAGAAATAGTTTCCTTAGCATACATAAAGGTCATTGAAAGATTCACATTAGAATTCTCTCAGATTTCAATATTCTAGCTGCGACACTTTAAAAAGTATTTAGATTCACTGAAATAGTCTAGTTTTACCAATGAAAAACTTTGCATAATAGACTTACGAAAATGTGTTTATGCGAATGTATGTGTAAAGTGTATTATTAATAATTTGATTTACCCTAAAGAAATATTATGTTATGAACACGCCAATCGTTGCACTTTTTTCCATAAACGTCATAGGACGTTTTCAAGAATGGGCTTTATAGAAAGACAAAATTGGTGAAGTATACCAACAGGTTTTCCTTACCAATAGTGAATTTACTATGAAATTATAAACAAGTTATTGAGGAGAGCATTGAGAGAACCGATGACTTCTATTTATTTGCTAATGTTTCCAAGAGGACGGTCGGTCCTTTTCTTACCCCTGATAGTAAGGGTTTCAGAGACTTATGGACTGGTACCACGATTCGTAGCCCCAAGGTCCGCATTTTGTGCCTGACGTAAGTCATTTGTGAAGGTATGGGGTTCACACGCTAGACTGTGAATAATCTTTGAGTTCTAGACTTCTTATAGAGGTCGTGATTGACTATTCGGTAGGGAGAGAATGCATGTTAGGGAGGCTTGCATAGACCTATAGAAATGTAAACAGGGGGAAATTGTCACGCATTTTCGCCAGAATGTAGGAGCGATACCGTCATTCTACCGATTTAAGGCAATGTGAAATTTATTTATATGATGTAACATAAAAAGTTTTGGAGCATAAAATAAGAAAATATGCAATATAAATCTATTTCATTTAGTAAGCTTAAAAATAGCAATTCCGTAATTATTATAAATAAATTCCGGAATTACGATTGTATTACTTAAAAATATGGTGGATTATTTTATTGTTTTTAAAATTCATAATTATATATTAAAGCTTATGAGAAAATGTAATAAAAAATATTGTTTTGTCAAAGTTTGGATCAGAGATATACATAACGCCTATAATTGCCATTATTACATCCAACTTTTTCATTTAATTCCAAACCGATTTACCTATAACTTGCAGTGAAGAGTGATATGACCAAGAGACCAGAGATACAAAGTACAAACATTTTTCAGTGTATTTCCAAAAAAAAGTAAAAAAATTGTACCTCTAAGAATACCCCTCGCTGGAGTTTGCCATAGCGTATATAAGCCTACTATGCAAGCTGCTTGTACATCAGGTTATACAGATATTTCTTATTTACGCCTGATTGTTTATAATTTTGTTCTGTAGGCTAAGCGTAAAACTGTTGTGTTATTTTAGAAAATTGGGCGGCCTTGTTCTCTTTCTCGTCTTTCTTTGTGAGCGTGTGCGTGTGTGTGTGCGTGTGCTCTTGCCTGTCTACAATTGACGCTTAGATTTATCTTTTGTAAACAACGCGTCATATTATACACACAATTACAAATTATAGTTAACGAGATGATATCCTATATTACACTAGAACTTAAATGTAAGATAACATTGTAAACTATTAGAACAATTTATTGTGTTCCAGTGTTCTAATAAACAGTAATATAAAAAGATTTCAAAAGAAGGAAAATAAAAATACCATTGGAAGATTTTATGTTTAATAACTAAGAACACAAATATGTTTCATTTACTTGTTTTAAGTTAAAGTCAAAACGATATTAAAGTATAAACTTCTGCAAGTGTTTTAATAGAATATAATAGAAATTGTATCAGTTAAGAATATAAGGTAGAACTTTGGGTAAACGTATGAATATGTTGTAATTATGGATTCTGTTGATGAATTCCTTAGTGGCAAAGATTACTTTATGAAATACAGTTTGTTTAATATCTGTCATAATTTGAGAGAGACAAATGAATTGTAAATCAGCCAAATGCAACGTTAAAATATATGTTATTAAAATAATCTTTAAATTATATTGGTGACGAAAAGTTCTTATTATAAATACATTTTGATTTCTTCAATTTATTGCTAGGACATTAAGTCCATAGTTTTATTTAAAAAAATACAACAGTTTAATTTTGAAACAATCATTTCATAAACTAATAAAATCCTTTGGAGCCATTTTTTATTTAATTATATGTCGTGAAGCCAATCTGCTGAGGAAGTGTTACTGGAGTGTTTATTCTGTCACTGAAATGTCAGAGCTTATCTCATTAATTAGTCGACGACACATTTACTAAGGGTTAAAGCTGTAGGGTTGGTTAATTAACACCACCTTGCTAAAGTTACAAAATGTGGATGAAATAATCGTTAAAGTGACACTTGTATATTACACTTTAGCTCATAACATCTGCTCAAAGAAAATATATGAATAAGTAACTCACAGTCGTTTGTTCTATATATCGTTCAATTTTCCTTTGTTACAAGTATTATACAAGAGGAATGAATTATCCTGCAATGAAAATATTTTATAAATCCCTAATATAAATTGTAAATATTATGAACTGCATAATTAAGTGTAAAGAGTTCCAAGCTGACAATGTAGTTTAGATGTTGCTAGGAATAGATAGACCATTTATTACTTATTAACAAGACTTTAATGAGCATTTTTCAAATATAACTAACTAAAGTGCATTTTCTTACTTTTCTATATGAAAAATGTACTTATAGTTCATAAATAGTGTATATATATATATATATATATATATATATATATATATATATACATATAAATTAATACAAAAATTAGCAGCACTTAAAATAAATAGGTTAGTAAATATTTACGTAATATGAAAACAAAATTATGGAAAAAGAATCACATATATCTAAGTAAATATTGATCGAGTATGAAAACTATAAATCTAATCTGAATATCTCAGAATGGTAACTTTAACTCTGACTGTAAAACCAAATAGAGCGAAAGGATTATGCTTTATCTGTAACCCTATCTCTATAAATGGAACTTGCTCAAGAAGATATTTAAACATGAAATAAGTACAGAGGCGAACATATCTAGAAATTCGGCAAAGTAACTGTAGCCATTTTAGATAAAAAAGTGAGCTACATCAACATTATCAAGTCTCCAATTGACAAAACGAAGATTGGTAATACTTCATTAGGTTATATTGAATGTAAAATAGTTTTGTAAAAGTTGTGAAACCTGTAATTCCCAGAGTGCCCCGTTTCAATAGGCGCCTAACATACCATTGCTATTGGGGGATAGCAGGTATTATTATTTGGTAACAAAAAAGACTGCATCAGTGTAACCTAGAGAAAGGAACAAGTAAGAAGTTCTTGAGTAAAAATAGGGCTGTGATATGAATATGAGGCAATTCTCTAATGCAATAAGTGACGGTTTTATTGAAGCACAATTACATGCTCTCTAATGTCACTATAATAAATTCACTAGAAGCTTCGAACCATGGGTATTTAAATATTCTTGTATATGAAATACAAGAATTAGAACGCTTGGAAGGGATCAATATTTTATATCACCGGAACTCATTTGGGAAATAAAATATTCGGTATATATACTTTAAATGGATTGAATGATATTGTAAATACAACAAATAAATTTGTAAATAAGGGTAAAATTATTCTGACATTTTTCGTATTCTATTTATACTCTCGACCGTAACAGTTCTTTCATAGAACGTTTTGCCGCCCAGTAGAGCACCTCGTGTCTGTAAGGCTGTATTATTAAGGAAATGATCACAAGCGTTGCAGGTCAGATAATGAACCATAATATCATATTATAGACATTGAGAACAGATGAAGAAGTCTGGAGATCGTAGGCCACCGTCTGATAGCTAACAACTGCGACATTTGACTGGAAACTGGGGATGATGTTTGATATTTACGATCACCTTCCACCTTTTGCTTCTGCTTCCCGTTATGTTTCCACTATTTTTGAGATTGATAACAAACAGAGACCACATACCCATTCCAAAACCATCTCATTTCTGGCCAGAATTTGGAATAGATCTTCTTTGGAACTTGCAATAACACCCTATTCTTGTGGTAATGCAGAGTTAATAACTTTCACTGCTGAGGTTGAGTCAGAAAGCTTTTATCGGCTTACTTTGCAAACTTTGTATGGGGGAAAAGGAAATACTTTCAGCGGCATTACAAGTGTCTACTACTTCACCTTTTAGAAGTTATTCCTGCGAAAGTTTTAACTTAGCCTTACACTTTACTCATGCGAAAACCAACTCGGGGTGACCTTTCCATGAAGGTTGTATAGAATCCAGCTCCGCTGTCCTCTCCCATGGCCGATCCATTCAGTAAGGGATAGTTTTAGCCAGATTTCTAAATTATTTGATCCTAAATTACACCGCGTTATATCGGTTTCACTTTATGCGATACAATGTAGAACAAGGTACATATATTTTAGCGGCTTCTATTTTGTGTTGTGCATTCGTTTCATGCAACAATACGAAACTAGAGGTAGTGTCGTTGCTAGATGCAACAATCATTCCAGTATCTACTTGTCGGGGCTGGCATATGGTATGCAAGGTAAGGCCGTTTGATTGGTAAGATTCTATATTGCCCCTTTAAAGGCCAGAGTCCTCGATCATAAACACATTTATAACACTTTACGTATAAAAATCTTCAACTGACTGAACTTTGCATGATTCAATCCGCCTGCGCTCCAGAATAATATGTTGAGAGATCATAAAAATTCGTTTTCAGGTCTTTTTGGAAAAGGGTCGTTTTGAGATGATCTTGAAATTATATTCAAATCCATTTGCTGTGACATTATGTAGGCGCAGAAGTGTAGTTTATTTAGCTCTATCCAGGGTTCACCACGATGAAGTGAGGTACATCACAGTCCCACCTTTTATTTATAGTAATATAATATCATATATTGTTATATGTTAGTAGGTGTAGATCTAGATGCTAGTACACCTGGTAAGGATGATAAAGATGTGTTGGTAGAGATCAACTTAACATTGGACGTTGTTATGTACTATACTTTAATGTTCTGTAATAAAGAAATAATTAAGGAGTAAGTCATGTGTTTATTTCTAGATGCCTGCTCAAATCCCTCCCGACTTCTCATTCTCTACTGAGTCTGATATAATGTCATACTTTACCTTTCTATTTAGACAAGAAGATGCAGTGGATTACATAGAGGAGTTTACGTATCCTACATACTGTTGGCCAAGAATGATATTAGATATACTGTTTCAGAATAATTATAATTATGTTAATAGAGTAAAGATTCTAAGCTTTTTTATGTAAATGGAGTGTCATCTGATATGATTTGGTTTTTAACATTGTATGGGTGACTTCAGCGGATGTTAATAAGAGTATAATGTTATATAGATGGTGGGATGATAGTGCTGAGGGACATATCAAGAGAAGTCGATATTATGGATTTGATTTCTATCCGAGACGCATTACAGACTTAAATGGTGTTGCTGTGAATTTAAGACATTGTAATATAAGATTTGATAAAGTTATATAAACAAATTATTAACTATTTTTTTCTAAATGTTTAAAAACCTAATTTTAAAATAATTTAGTTTAGAATAAACCAGTTGTATTAAGTAAATGATGCTATTGGAAAACATTTACAAGTTACATTGCATTTGGAAGTAGAATGTTATATGTATAGCACGTTTAACGCACCATCAGTGTTATACTTACTACGGTATACTGTATTTCATACAGCTGTTCTTGAAACCAAAGTTGCATGATCGTTGAATAATTACTTAGTTGTCTCTAATTAACACCGTAACCCAGCCCTTAAACCTCTAAAAGCACAGCGTCTAAGGTAACACTTTATGGAGCTGCAGTTAGTATTTGCTAGAGAAAACCCTTGGTACCGATCCTATGAAACGCTGATTAGGAATGTTTTATTCACAGCCGAAAAAAAATATTTCCGCTATATAAAGATTCTTATGTAAAGAGGTTACTAGAAACAGTAGTGTGTCATTCCACTTTCCATTCAGCACAAACTGTGAAAAACCCGTACAATCTAAGGCATTTTACATATTCTATTTTAAGTTCTTTTTGTACATTTGCGTGTATCATATAATGTTATTCTAATTCTATTTCCGTATAATGCACGCTTATCCTGTGCAAGTATTCTCTAGAATGGTTTCAACAATGATGATTTCCATATAAATCGTGACTCCATGATAGAGGCTTGTCTTTCGAATCCTAATATATTATTTTTATTTTTCACATTCGAATCAGACTCAATTGATAATACATATGATAGATATTAGCTAGTTATATTTAGTTTTTATACTTTAATGACATAAACGTCTTATTTTTTATTAGAAACTGAACAATATGAACATTCTTGGAAATGATTAGTGTCGAGAATTTTTGGTAAAATAAAAAGACGTTTAATACAATTAGGTGACTATTGGTTTAAAATCCGAATTGTTTGTTCATATTCAGTCCCTGCAAAGCATATCAGCGTGTAAATCTATTTATTTTACCAATAAGAAATAGACATCATGTCAAAACATGAAATCATAAAAACGTTTCTCTTTTAAATTCGTCAACAAAACTAACTTTATCAAATCTCACAAGAAACATCCTTTGTCATTGATTTAAGGTGATACATTATGCTTTGAATAAAGGTCATTATTGCAAAATAATTTTTCAAAGTAAGTCAACCTATAGTCACTCATCTATTTGGTTGAATCATTCTTACTCCTTCCTGGGTTTTACGCTATGGGGACACCATGGACCATTTATATTTTCCACAGAGAATATTGAGTTCCAGTGGTGTAGGTGATATTATGTGCTTTGAATACAGATCATTATTGCAAAGTAATTTTTCAAAGTAAGCCAACCTACAGACCCTCATCTATTTGGTTGAATCATTCCTTACTCCTTTCTGGGATTCACGCTATGGGGGCAACATGAACCATTTATATTTTCCACAGAGAATATTGAGTTCCAGTGGTGTAGGTGATATATTGTGCTTTGAATACAGTTCATTATTGCAACATAATTTATCAAATTAAGCCAACCTACAGTCCCTCATCTATTTGGTTGAATCATTCCTTACTTCTTTCTGGGTTTTATGCTATGGGGCACCATGACCATTATATTTTCCACAGAGAATATTAGGTTTCCAGTGGTGTAGGTGATATATTGTCCTTTGAATACAGATCATTATTGCAACATAATTTTTCAAAGTAAACCAACCTACAGTCCCTCATCTATTTGGTTGAATCATTCCTTACTCCTTTCTTTATTTTACGCTATGGGGGCACCAAGACCATTTATATATTCCACAGAGAATATGGGGTTTCCAGTGGTGTAGGTGATGTATTGTGCTTTGAATACAGATCACTATTACAAAATAATTTTTCAAAGTAAGTGAACCTATATTCCCTCATCTATTTGGTTAAATCATTCCTTACTCTTTTCTGGCTTTTGCGCTATGGGGTTACTATGAACCATTTATATTTTCCAAAGAGAATATTGAGTTCCAGTGGTGTAGGTGATACATTGTGCTTTAAATACAGATCATTTTTGCAAAATAATTTTTCAAAGTAAGTCAACCTACAGTCCCTCATCTATTTGGTTGAATCATTCCTTACTCCTTTCTGGGTTTTACGCTATGGGGGAACCATGAACCATTTATATTTGTCACAGAGAATATTGAGTTTCCAGTGGTGTAGGTGATACATTTTGCTTTGAATACAGTTCATTATTGCAAAGTAATTTTTCAAATTAAGCCAACCTACAGTCCCTCATCTATTTGGTTGAATCATTCCTTACTCCTTTCTTTATTTTACGCTATGGGGGCACCAAGACCATTTATATATTCCACAGAGAATATGGGGTTTCCAGTGGTGTAGGTGATATATTGTGCTTTGAATACAGATCATTATTACAAAATAATTTTTCAAAGTAAGTGAACCTATATTCCCTCATCTATTTGGTTAAATCATTCCTTACTCTTTTCTGGCTTTTGCGCTATGGGGTTACTATGAACCATTTATATTTTCCAAAGAGAATATTGAGTTCCAGTGGTGTAGGTGATACATTGTGCTTTAAATACAGATCATTTTTGCAAAATAATTTTTCAAAGTAAGTCAACCTACAGTCCCTCATCTATTTGGTTGAATCATTCCTTACTCCTTTCTGGGTTTTACGCTATGGGGGCACCATGAACAATTTTTATTTTCCAAAGAGAATGTTGAGTTTCCAGTGGTGTAGGTGATATATTGTGCTTTGAATACAGATCATTATTGGAAAATAATTTTTCAAAGTAAGCCAACCTATGGTCCCTCATCTACTTGGTTGAATCATTCCTTACTCTTTTCTGGGTTTTACGCTATGGGGGCACCATGAACCATTTATATATGTCACAGAGAATATTGAGTTTCCAGTGGTGTAGGTGATATATTGTGCTTTGAATACAGATCATTATTGCAAAATAATTTTTCAAAGTAAGCCAACCTACGGTCCCTCATCTATTTGGTTGAATCATTCCTTACTCTTTTCTGGGTTTTACGCTAAGGGGGCACCATGAACCATTTATATTTTTCACAGAGAATATTGAGTTTTCAGTAGTGTAGGGCACTACTAAATATGTTTTCTTAACAACCTTTAATATTAGCATAGGAATGTATGTTATACGTCAAAATTATGTGTAGTTGTGGTGCATTATAATATTGTAATTCGCAAACAAAACAAATCGCACAATATTCTAATATTGCAATGAAACTTATGTATTTTTATTTCATTACAAAGGCAATCGGCTCTCAAAATTAAATTTTAGTTTTACGTACAGCTCTCCGCTTGTACGTTTAATGTGCTTTGTATTCTACATGTTAACACTAACACCGTCTTTACTAGATTCTGGCGTTTAGAGTAATTACTTTTAATAAAATAATGAAATTGCAATTCTATTATTAATTCTGAATACTCCGTGGTGAGAAACCTTATCTGCAATCTATGCACGATTTGTTCTCAAGTGTTATCTATTCCTATGTAACTTTCACGTTCAGTAAATAATTCGTTCTACGATTAAAACAGAACAGGAACACAATGGAAATACAATCGGTCTGATACAGGGTTAAGTGCTTTCTGTCGTGATCGGTTTTGTTTTATTTTAACTTTATTCGTACCGATGACAATTTTAATTAATTTACCGAAGTTAAATTCAGTTTAAAGTATTCAAATTATATTAACTTAAATTCAAATTAAATAAGATGGAAATAACCTAAGGGACTGATTAGTCAACTCTCTTAGGTTACCCAAATTTAAGTAACAAAGATTCAAAATTGACTTTCCATTCCCATCGCTGTGGGAATGTATGGATTAAGTATAAAGATGTATATCTTATATGGCTTTTTCTAAGTAAATTTCTAATGAATAATTTCTAAGGAAGTTAATTGTTCAAGGCCTAGCCTAAAGGCATTAAATAGTAATATTAAGTGTTTGAAAAAGAATCAGATTTTAAAATAGGTTAAATTTAACTGTAACAATCAAAACTATATACAAAATTAATTATGGTAACTTTGATATTTTAAATTATATATAAAATTAAAGATAATAAGAAAATTTAAAAAACATAGAATGAGATAATAATGTTTAATTCAATGGCAAGTTGTATGAAATTTTGAAAAAGTAATTAGTCAAAGAAATCCTGTTAAATTAAATAAAAACAATAATAATTAATTTGAACCTTGGAACAAATAAATAAAAAGGTATATTTTCCAATTAGCTGTGTTTTCATTCTAAATAAGATTAGTTCACTAGGTATCCACGTATAGTCTTTAAATCACAAGTGTCTCTCAAAGATTCCACTACCCGAAAATGAGCTTGAACAGGGCTTATCGGAGGCTAATTGGTTTTATCAAAAATTCAGGGGTTGGTTCCTCTGGGAGGTTTATTCCTTGAGGCACAGGTCTATGAAATTAGGTTCGTAGTCATTGGATAAACCATTACTTTCTTACTGACTTAGCAATTGATGAAAAGAAAGAAACAAAGTAAGGCAGGGAAAAAAAGGTCGGTAAGAACACACACACACACACACACACACACACACACACACACACACACACACACACACACACACACACACACACACACACACACACACACACACACATACACACACACACACACACACAAATACACACACACACACGCACACATACACACACTAACAGACACATACACACACACACACACACACACACACACACACACACACACACACACACACACATATATATATATATATATATATATATATATATATATATATATATATAATTTAAAATTGATATATGTATTGTATTTTTAAAATTGTTAAAATGTAATTAAATGTTTAAAATTGTACGTACTATTCTAGTAAACATTTTATTTTAGAGCTACGTTACTGTCAAGTAAAACCTTTCTTTAAACATTTAGAGATGTGCTTGGACTTGGTTAAGCCGATTTACTTCGACTCAAACGTTGACTTAAAGTAGAGATATATACCACAATCGGTTTACTTTTTCCGCCCTTTATTAAAGTAGCGTTATTTTTTGCTTAAAAAATCTACTTCAGACTGTTGAAAGGTTTTTATGTTGTGTTACTGTCTCTAAGTTAAAAACATATCTGACCGATCCAATAGTATCAAATATATTTAATTCTGTAAGGAAATGTAGAGTGTATTATGTTTGATTCACCACCAACATGTATAAACAATAACATTTGAATAATTTAAACCATGCTCTTTTATTGCTCTGAATAGTTGTATTTTTAAATACCTCTGAAGATGATTGCTGTGCAATTGAAATGTACACAGGGTTTAAATAAAAGTTATTTGTTGTTTAGAGGCTGTATTTATTTAAAAATAACCATGCTCTTTGTTTACACCTAAAGCGTAATCCTTTTCAGAAGCTAAATATAATTACATATATTTAATTAGATATACTAAGACACGATTGATTACAACAATGAATGTGAAACTGTTAACTATTTAGTGTCTTTATAAATATTTATTTAATTTCTCATTTCATAATAAAACTTTTTGAAAAGGATAAATAATTTATAATGACTTGTTGATATATTTCCCATTTTAATAATAATGTTTGTAGCTAGTAAATGATTATAATTTTTTATTTGACTCTATTACTCTAATGTAGACTGTAACAGTTAAGCCTTTTTCCTGGGGTAGGTATTTATCAGGGCTTTATTAAAAATGTGTGTTAATTACTAATTAACAAATTAATTAACCTTACTTACCAGAGGCTCCTAGTTCTCCGTTTCAGCCAGGCACAATAATGTCTTTCTGTAAACGATCTTCTGACATCTTCGGAAGATAGAACTAGGTTACTTGACATGAAAATTGAAAGTTTGTAACGTTCTAGGTTACTTGTGAAACAAGAATTTAAATTTTTAAAATACAAAGTCATACAATTTATTAAACAGTGACAAATTACAAAAGAAAAAAGACAGCAATGTGTCGAGTAATTTACTTTTAATTATTGCTAATTATTCCATACTTTTTAATTACTTATTAACCTTTAAAACTTATATATATAGAGAAGGCAGTAACTTAAGTTTTTCCAAATTAATTTTGAAATGAATATTCAAAGAACAATTTCTACCGTTCATGTGTTAACCGTTTATCAATTAAAAATTCTTCAACTTAGTTAACATTAAAATACATTTTCTTTATTATTATCTAAAACGTACCTGGTTGTGCACATTACTTATAAAACACTTAAATACATGTTGAACATTGCCCATGGCTTCTGGAATCACTAATCACTTAACACATCGCTCTTGCAAATCAGCGCACTTAAACAAAAATGATATTAACTTTTACTCATTTGAAATACATAAAAATTCGCTTCTGACTTCTTCTTTTGCTGAGTTAAATAAATTTGGTACCGGCCTTGACATCTTAAATTTTGAATACTGGAAGCTTATAAATTTCTAGGTTACGTCCGAAAATGCCATCACGTTTGTTCTGTTCAAGAACCTTTGGAGGAGTGGGGCTTCTGCAAGGGCACGCCAACGGATTTTCCCACCCTTGGTTATTATTTCGAAATTTTTGATTGGCGCATTTGATCATGCGATATCAGACCATGCTTACGTCACATGGGGTGATGTGGTAATTGGCCTAAGTTACTACTCGTACGATATTTTAAATTTTTACCCGCTAGGGGCGCTACTATCTATGATAGCTTCACAAAGTGCACCAAGAAAACAAAAATTTTCTTTTA
>JBAIZL010000001.1:343722782-343800282 GCA_036971475.1 Prosapia bicincta
AACAACACTCTCTACAAGCAAGTGCTTTAGCTACATAAATCTATTGAATACGTTGTTGTCAGCCTATGTAGCTTAAGTTTCATTCAGTTCTGATAAACATTTACTCTTTTCGACTAAATTGTTCCCACTTACACCTAATTATTTAAAATTATTTTCGATTATTTTATATGATTCATATTTGTAGACAATCAATTACCTTTACTCTAAAGGAATTTAATTGGAAGTAACTTTTAGTTGGCAATGGCTTGGCTCCACCCCGTTTACAATTCTCTATCCGCCACTCTGCAACCCCCTTTTTTAGTCTATTTAAATAAATGTCACGCCTTTCATCTGGCCGCTTGTATACGTGTGCCGTGTATGTATGAATCGTGTATGACATATGAAAGATTGTTTTGTAAAACAAATTATACATTTTTTAAAAATTGTCCAGAAATATAATTTTAACCTGTAAAGAAAACTCGAAATAAGCCTAATTTATACAACCAGGCTCAATGAACTATGTCAAATAAAAATAATCAGTAAATAAATATTTTTTTCAAATTCTACATAAGACTATCATGATTTCCATTACTATATGTTTGCCTTTACTACATGCCATGGATTTCATACAACGTTAAGATTATCAAATTGATAACTAACGATACTTGACGAAAGCTTTCGCCATAAATGTTTCTTATAAGAAATACAAACTAAAGCAATAGTAGGTGCCTAAAGCAAGTCCTGTAAGCGAAAGTATTTTTTCCTGTTTTAATAAATTCGAATGGAAATAAATTTTAAAGACTTAACGCTAAATATGGGTGCGTTTAGGAGAAAAATTCATACCCACTAATTCGTCCACTCTAACAATTCCTGTCAGATGGGATCCCGAACACTTAAATTGAAAACAATAAAGCAAATTTAGAGGAAATATAGTTATAGAAGACTCGTCAGAGATGAGTTATGTAGAAATTTCCAAAGAGATCGATTATATTTTACAATAATATTGCTTGCGTAATCCAATACAAAATATTTTTATACAATCTGATTCAAGAAAAAACCAGTTTTGTTTTATTCAATTATAACATTGATATGCATAAAGTAAGGATTAGGAACGATACTTTAAAGGTCCTTTAACAACTCAACGTTTAGGACAGAGATAAAATTGTAAGAAAAATACATAATTAAAATATAAACCAATTTATGAATCCTGCTACGTTTTAAATGTTTAAAAACAGAAAAAAAGACCTTGAATTAACGTGCCATTACACTCTGAGTAACAGCTTTAATGTGTTTAGGGTCAAGAGCGGTGAGGGATGCAATGAAACAGAGACATCGTAATATTTGCTCAACATTTATGAGAAATAAACTGTTTAGTTCCTAGATTTAATCACAGATTCAATTGCACCTATTTTCAATAATAAAATTAGGTATAGATTATCGAAATAAAATATTCAAGTTTTCCTAAAATTATCCTGGAAAAATGATTTTATTAACATCAATGTATAGTGTTTTTGTAAATTTTAAAGTTATTACTTTAAAAACAAATAACGATTTCAACTTTAAAAATTATTATTTTTTCAAATATGAAAATTGTATTACAGATAAAAAAGTAATAGAATGTAGGACCATCAGCGTGCATATATTCATCTATTACTTAGAATGTTGAAATCCACTGTTAATAAAATGCCCTTGTAAAAGTTACAATTAGGATATTGTTTAAAGAATTTTGTTCATAACATCTTCACCTATGGGCTACTGACTTATTATTTTAATAAAACGTGGGTTAGAATTAATTACGTGTTATTAAAGAAATACATGATATTTTGCAAGGTGTTAGCAGTGAAGCAATAACAAATTTAAAGACGTATATTATTACGTAAAATAAAAAAAGTTTTTTCTTATTTTTTTAACATAAAAACTATATATATTTTTTTATGTCATAATTTATGTTTTCTAAGTTACCTTTTAATTACTACCCACTTTGCGGAACTAAATTATAACATAAAACACTATTACTCAACAAGAATTCTACTAACTCAACCTGAGCATTTATGGTATTTACTTAACAATAAAATCTAGGGTTTTGGGCGCCAATATTACTAAAGGTGATATAAAGTAATTGCAAATTCCCTTTTTTCATACTTTATGTAAATGCAAAATAGTAATATTAACATCTTTACTTTACAAAATTTCATTTACTAGTGACAAAAATTAAGCAATGTTTTCCCTAACTCCAATATTTAAATTTACAAATTTACTTTACATTAAATTTGATATTATTTTATTTCGGCTTTTTTTGAGACTCTTACATTTTATAATATTTACTCTCAGGGCGTGTTATGTTACTGCTTTAGAAAACTGCTTATTATTAATCTTATTACAATAAAGAAAATTGTCCAAAGAAATTTAAATCATAACCTATTTATCAGAAATTTAGAAGATGTATTATATTATAAAAACAGAGAGTGCAATACTTAAGTTCCTTCGAAAGTCCTTCAGATGAACCTTTTCTCACTACACTGACACTTGTTAAAATGCTCTTTGAAAAACACAATACCTTGATTCACAAAAACGCTCACTATAACTTTAATCACAATAATCTCCCTTTTATTCGCAAATCACACTTTTTATACAAATTTCCTTTAACAAACCCTTAGGTACTCTTAACCAATCAACAAGAATTATTTTCTTTATTTAAATAAAATAATTATAATTTCCGCTTTTAACTTTACTTTAAACTTAAACCCACCTAATTAAACCATCCCATTTCAGACTTATGTGTTCACCCTTCGCCTAGTCCTGGGTATGACTGTTTTTCCTATCTTTAGCAATTTCTCTGGTTCAAAATCAAACACCCCACTTCTAATTTCCTTGGTCAATCGTTTTAGATCTTTTCAAATATCAACCAATAAGGAATTTCCTAGTAACCTTTGAGAATTTAACCATTTCTGTTAGAAATACCATTTTCTTTGAATACGCACAAATCGTGTTCCAAATCATGAGAGTCAACTTAAGTCTAACTACCACGGTTCTTTTGTTAGGCCATGCACACTTGTCCGCTTCGTGACTTAAACAAAAACTCCCTAGAAACTTGTAATATCTATTACTACTTCGTTCCCACAAATAAGCCCCTCTTAGCACCTATCTTAAGTACTTTACTTGTATTGCAACACAAAATTCATATTTCTATTTGAAATTATGTCTTATTTCAAGGTAATCTTTTTTCTTATATATATTTGGTTCTGCATTAATTAACATAATATTATGTTATATTAGTTATATGTTATATTAGTATCTATGAAACTATGTATGTGTGTTTGTATATGTCTAAGGTCTGGATCTGATGACTTATTCACTGGAAATCTTTAAATTTAATTTTTAATAGTCTAAAGCTACGTCCACCTTATACAGCAATGTCGAACAAGTATAAACGTGGCTCCCGGTATTCTCAAATGATGCTGGGCCGAACCGAAAGCAACCCGAATAAAGTCGGTTCGGATCAAAGGAATCAGAACCAACTAAAGCAGTGTGGACGCGCCGGTCAATGTTCAATCTTCTTTGTATTGCTCTAAATGTTTCTTTTGTTAGTGTTTTTGGTTTGCTTGGTTAATTTTTCTAAAACTATTATTTAAACGTTAGGAATAGTAGTGACAAATAAACAATATAATTCATTGATATCTTCCGTGAGCGTCATTTACTTTGGGATCATGTAAATCCAGAATATAAACAATCGGCATAAACGACAAGGCGTAACTGCCTAATGGGTTATCACGGTTTCATTTACTATTGGCATACCAGAAGTTCCATACCAGTAATCGTTCTCATCAACCGAACGTCTGTGTCTTACTGCTTTTATCTCTGTCATCACGTAAAGGTCTAAATGAGGAAAATAAACACCTTGAATTTTAAAGAGCCTTGTTCTTACAAACCACCGATGTGATAATAGATAAATAATTCTTTTTGTCTTGATCTTTGTTAAATTTTAAAATAGACTACAAAAAAGGTGAAAAGTTAATATTTATGACATAAAACTGTACAAGTAAAAAAGTGGAAAGCAAAATATATGGGATTATATTACACAGGCATTTCCATGTTTGTAATATCTAAGAGATGTGTGAAGCAATTGAATAGGATCTTAATTTTTATATTTATCTAAAAACAAAGATATAAATAGATAGTTTAGTAATAAAATATAATGTTTAAAATGTCGAATAAACTATTTGGGAATGTAGTGATCTAAATCAATATTATAAATATTACATTATAATATAAAAAGTAAAACAAATGACTAAGTAGATCTGTACATACCAACCAGCTTCAGTGTCTTACTCTGATTTTAATTTCTGACCAAACATAAACGAAAAGAGGGCGTGGCATGTGATAACTTTTATAATGTCAGTGATAACAAAGAGTCGTCTACAGGCATGATGACTCTTATCATGTTAGTGATAATAAAGAGTCGTCTACAGGATCAAGTACTAACTGTACCAATTAATTACTATTAATTAGGAATATACTGTAGGTTGCATTTAATAATAAATACACAAAAACCTCTTAACCACAAACATTCTTTAATTTACCCTAATGTACATTTTAGTTACAAAGTAACCACCCTCAGAGGGATAACATACAAAGACTGATTAACGCTAGAAACATACCTTATTTATAATCTACAGAACTAGTCACTCCCACTCCGACCGCCGCGGCCCCACCTGTTAAACAAGTCGTAGCCACGTCCATCGAGTGAAAGCAAGATATCTAACGTCAACTTACTAAAATATAAATTAAAAATACAATAAAAACATAATTAAAATGTTTTTTTGAAATTATACCCAACACAAAATTTATTATAAAAATCATAATCCTATTTAACAAATAAATATATAAAATTGAATTAGGAATAGGACCTCTATCAGAATTTAATAAATTCTCAGGTTTATGTTTACTAATTTTTAAACTTTCAAAACTATTTAATAACTTATTAGTTCTAACATTCTTAATTAACTTGACATTATTAACATCTAGATTGTGATTGGTCTATAAGCCGTGACTGATTTATAAGCCGTGCCGTGCAAATAGCAAATTTACGTGCAAGGCTCGTAAATATATAAAGAATATAAAGAAAGTTTATATATAAAGAATATAGAAACTCTTTAAACAAAACTGTGATATATTTCATAACATAAATATTTCCTTCTATATTTATTTTTTGGTTTTTATTGGTCTTTAAAAAAACAAAGTGAAGAATGTTTACTCCTATTTTCCAGCGAGAAAGCTGTCAACCCTTTTGGTTCTCATGGGAACTGGATTTGTGGTTTTAACAGGCCTTGCTTTAACTGTATCACATTATTCATTCGAAGACGAACTGTTTAGAATATGTCTAAGTTACAAATTCGATTATTTAAGGGTAAATATTTTGCTGTTACATAGTTAACGTTAAAAATACAATACATTGTGAGATGTTAAAGCTAGCAATAACTTATGTTTCACGTCAAACAACAATTACAAACCCAATGTAAATTTGCAAAAACAACTAAATTTAATTATAAACTTCTACCATATCGCTATAGGTAACGTCTGTAAAAACAAATTATGTTTAATTGATAAAGTAAGATTTAAAATTTACAAGCCACCTTTGTTAGAAAAACATTTCTAAACATTGAACGATTTTTAAAAATACAAACATTACGTCACTTAAATAACTTTGTAAAAAAGAGACAAAATATTTAGAAATTTGTTTTAATTATAAATATATCGTGTTTATTAAAAAGATAATTTTTTATATCTGACTAGAAGATATGCGTTTACGGAAATATGTATTTTAATGCCTACTTACATATAATTATATTTCCCAAGACTAATTAACTAAGTAAAACTTCGAAAGTGTATGAAATTATAAACATTGTTGTGTTAGAGTCTGTTTTAATACATTACATTCAACACTGTCAAGGTGAATTTTTTTTATAAATAGCTGGATTTCCTTTCTTTTTCTTTTTTCAAACTTGAGCTGTGTTTAAGACTAAACACGTTTAAAGTTTTAAATGAGCTAACAAAGCAAGTAATTTCAAGTGATTGCCAAGGTATGGTATAAATATAATTTCTTGATATTTTTCGATAGAATTAAACCAGTATATATACAAAATGAGCGTGATTTTTTTCCTAAAGTTGTTCTTATAATTTGTAAAGATATGAAAGGTTTGTATTTTATTTATTGTTATTAGTTATGTTGTATGTAAAGGTTAAGAGTGTAATATTTTGAAATATATTTAAAATTAAATCATTTATTGAAGAACAGATCATTATGAGTTATAAATAACTAGATTGTCATCGTACTTGAAGACGTTGCGCCATTATTGGTTTATTTTCTATTTCCAAAATAAGTCGTGATTGTGATCGTTCTTTAATATTTTTACTAGCTTTTTAAATATTCGCTACTAATGTAAACATTATGATTTAGTTAGGTAAGTTAATTTATCTACTTGGGGGTAATATTGCATGATTTATTACGTTAACAGCTGTGAGCGATATGGCACGTTCGGGTCAAACCAGGAAGCTGAGCGGTCTCGAACACAGTTGCATCGTCCAGAATATAATTTCTTCATGTCAAAGTCGAGCAGCTATATAAATGTTTCTACGTATACGTTTTTTAAAATATTCAAAATAAACTGCTATATAATGAATATTTATTTTAGACAGATTATTTTATGTTTAATGGTTATGGTTATAGTAAAAATAAAGATATTATAGATAATATGGTGTCTGTAGCAATGGATATGTTTTAATTTATGCTATAAATATTTATGTTTTTGTGAAATGTCCCCATGAACAAAGAAATTAGGAGGAAATAATTTATATATAATAAATCTGTTCCCGACGTCTCTGGATAGCTGCCAGTTATAGCAGTTTCAAACATTTAATCTTATATGCTAAGAAATATTATTTAACCTAAAGTAAACTATCCGTTATATCAATTTCCTTCGTGGTACATCATTCAAATTAAGACCTTCGATCTAGTTTTCTCTCGACAGATTGATCTGTTACATTCATGGCCCTTGTGTTTCGTGTAACGCTTCTTCGTTATTTGACTGTAGGCACACCGTGGGGCTTTATCTCCGAAAGTTTCAAATCAAATTCTATGTAAGTTCAGCATCAAACTATTTCCACAAAGTGTTATTAACAATAAATTTTAAAATAACAGGTTATTCTAGTAAAACTAAATTTTATAAAAACGATTTATAATTTGGTAACAATCTTACGTGGAGTTTAACTTCTGATAGGTCATTTTTCACCCAATATATATTTTAAATAATCTACTTGAGCGGTATGGTTAAATATTCATACCTGTTTTTAAAATAGAAGTTTTGCAATTGCCTTTGCTAACTCGGGGGTGAATATTATTCTAGCAAATTTCATCCCAGGGGTTTCCTTACATATGATATGAACATTGATTGTTTCAAATTTCAATAACCCGTTGTGTGTAGTCATTGCCAGTCTCTGTTACTCACTCTTTTTAATGATTATTCCTTCTTCTTTCTATCAACTACATGAACTCCTTCCTTTGATAAGTTGTAGAACGAAATCACCTTTGGTTTGAATAAATCTTCTGTTTTGTGATCGATTTCATCGTCTGAATGTAATTTTCATAACATTATGAATTTTTTTTTTTTTTTTTTTTTTTTTAATTTTGGAATGTATAAAACCAGAAGTGTTCGGCTATGATTGGCCCCAAAACCAAATATACGGCTAAATCTGGAACACAAATGAACGCGCTGATAGGACAGCCCTAACTGAAGAGTGACACGACACTTTACTTCCAATCTACATCACTAAAGAACGCTTAGTCATGGGACTATCACTAGAAACAGGTGTCAGATAAGGCCAAGGTCACGTAGGTAGTTCATCAAAACTGTTATGCTGAAGAATTAAACCATTCCTTAACACTAACTATTTTTGTTAGGGCGTTCCAAACGCCGCTACCAATCATAGGTTAACAGAAGAAATGTTGAAAAATATCTACAATCTAAATTCCAAAATAAAATATCTGCAGCAGGCTCAGTTAAAAATAATAGCCTGGTTTTATCCAAGAGATGTTTTAAATTTTTATTTTGTTAGAAACGCTTTTAAAGTTACGTGTTAAGGTTAGAGCTGCGCTCGCTATTTAAGGTAATGTGCTCAGTGGACACATGCCACCACATATATTACGTTTCGTTGTTTTTAGTATTTAGTTTTATCTTTTTTTATCCTTAAAATATACGTTTTCCTTTACTGTACATTGTAACTCAATTTTGTTTATGGAAGCTGAGGGTACTGCATTAAAAAAGAAACAGTTTTATTATTTTGTAAACAAAAGAAACTTTCTATACTAGTCACAAATAATTTTCAAAATGTTTTACATTGTTCAACGAAAATACAAAATTATGTTTGATTTAAAAATATTCGAAAAAAGAAAAAAAAACATTAGGTAGCAAAATGCATTTGGAGTTAAGTATTAATCATAGACACAAACTTAAATTTTAAAATCAACAACTTTTCCCAGTCTTTTTATCCATAAACATAGTGTGATTTGTATTAGAAACTGAATTGTAATTGTAAAAAACTTATGAAGGAAACTTTTATCACATCCCAAATGTGGCTACATTACAAATTTGTTATATTAAATTTACCTTCTTCATACTAATTTACTTTTAAATTTTTTTAATTTTTTAACCTGATTAATGTTAAAATAATAAAACTGGTACAATGTGTTTGGGTAGATGGCAGTTTTTGATGTTTGTTCAAAAGGTCAAATGAAGGTTAAGTAACGGGATGTAAGGGGTTTGAGTGACGTCATGTGATGTGATAGGTAATGGTTTCGTTGAAACCTTCATATAGAAATGGTTTTATCAACAAGAGTTGAGCGAACGACTGATGCCATAGTTTATTTTTGGAAAGGTTGCGTATCTGTTTGTTCCGAGACCTACTCTCTAATGGAGATGTTTAGAATTTGACTTATGTAGGTCAATTACATATCAGTGGTTCTCCATTAACATTATCGGTCTTATTAACTGTACCTTTTTGTAATATAACGAGAGACGGAGCTAGAATCAGTAATTATGTTTCGTACCGGTGTAGTGACATTGTCTGACTCCTCTGTCTCACACCGTGCACGAATGAAACTATATAAGTATTGTTCGTGGTTATAAGCGAATAAGTACACTGGAAGAGTTTAGGGGATCCCGAGTGCTGCTGCAAAACTTACCAAAAAATAAGAGTAAAACATCAAAACGTAGAAAAATATATTAAGCAAACAACTACACAGAGTCTCTGTGACAACCTGCTAATTTGTACATTGTGTAATACAGAATAATAGCTCCCAATGTTTCTACATAAGCAAATAAAATAAGGTTTTTTATAACAACTGACGACCTAGCATATGACTACAAAAAAATATTTCTCAGTGAAGAGAAAAATCAATTCCTTAAACGAATCTGCAAATTTCTATAATTTATTAATGCCTAGCCTAATATTTTGGCCAGAGACTGTACATCTTACTTTATTATAAGTTTATTATTATTTTTCAAACAGATCAATAAATAAATAATAGTCTTAATCTTGTATAAAATTATATACCAGACGTCATTGTCTTTCTATTGTAACTAAACCTATTTACCGGTAGTGATAAAATGTTTATTATTTTTTTAATCAATAGGAAGTTCCAAAATAAAACCCATAGTTATTGGCAGGTTTTAGAGTTTTATTGAGACAAATAAAGCACTACTTTATGTTCTTACAATTCAAAATATGTACACTAAAAACGTTCAATAATGTGATTATAATGGTATCTCTTACAATAAATTGAAATTTAGAGTAAAATTAAACAAATAAAGATGTCCAAATGTGTTTATGAACATAGGCGCATGGTAAAACTAGAATTCAACTGCCAACATACTAAACTAATAATTTAAAAATTTAGGAAAATATATTTTAAACGTTTCGAAAAAGTAGATAAACGAAAAGAAATAATTAAGCGTTCCAAAGTGAAGAAGGAACAGAGTAGAAGTTCCCAATCTGATTACACGAAGGAAGTAAACTTAGTTAGGGCTCATTGTTATAAGTCACGAAGGGAGGAAATGAAATTTATCTTCTCAAAATTGCGGTCACATTATATCGGCGGGTTTTTCCTAGCTTTATTTTCCAGAGTATTACGTGATCTATTTCCTTAATATGTGACTATTACTTGTAGCTCCCGGAAAGAAAGCCGTGCCATACGCTAATATGCCTTACTTATACCTCTTCCATATACGCTTTTATTATTATCAGTAATCTAATAGTTTATATTTAGCCTATCTAGAAATTATTAATTCCACTGGTTGTAATATTCTACTAGTAAAGAAGAGAAAGTAGAGTCTTCAATATCACCGACAACAAATTAATACAAATTCACACCTCTCAGTCCCAATTACATTTATAAAAAAACGACACCTATCTGTATTCAAACACATATAAACAAAAATACATATTTTATTATAAATATATTGTATTAAGTATTAGTACATAAATAATGAAATATATTATTATAATACATCTTGTAATAAATTAAATATGAAATTCTTTTTTCAATGTATTGTAACTTAATGGCTTGAATTGTTGACTTCGACTTATTTTTAATCAATTCCTTTTGCAGTTTGCTAGATGATCCTACAGACATGCACACATATGACTTTCCAAAGTTAGACGATAAATTAAACAATTGCCTTCTTATTTCACTTTAATCTATGAAATAAAGAAATACAAATATGTTTGCCAATTTAAACAATGGAAGTTGATGTTACTTTCCTTTTTACAGTCTACACCTAAAAATATTTTTCTTTCTATTCTTTTACCACTCCTGGTCTTTATAAAAAAAGAACACTTGGTATTCAAGCAGTTTTCTTTTCATTTCGATGAAAAGCTTTGCCCAATTTAGGCAAACGATAAAAGGAAGAAGTTTCCAAAGAGCCCTTCTAATTTGAATTTATGTGGAAGAAAAACAAACAAGACAGGATTTAACGTTAAAAAATGAAGATAGCTAAAAAACATGGAATGCGTTTCACCTCTATCCAAATGCAGCAGATCGAAAAGAATCTAATCATTTGAGTTCCTATATAGTAGTGTAACGTTGTGCTAGTTCTAATCTAATATATGCACCTGACAATGTCCACACAAGGTTCTCTTTGACCCAATTCTTGTTTAGGTTTTTTTACCTTTTCACACATTTATAGTTGCGTCTTATTCTAAGAAATCTCGTACAATACGTTACCTCTGAAACAATGGAGACACATAAGCTTGGTAACCACAAGCACAGACAAATCTTATATATATCGTGTGTGAGCATGCATATGTGTGTGGGGGGGTATGTGTGTGTGCGTGTGTGAGAGAGAGAGAGAGAGAGAGAGAGAGAGAGAGAGATGGAGAGAGTGAGTGCGTGTAATGTCTTATTGCAATTTGTTTGCATATTTTAGCATTTTCCCATCAGACGGAAGCATTAGAGAATCGCTGCTACCATGACTTTGTCTTTCGTAACACGAAATAATACCAAAGTGATAACGTAAAGTACGTCATTTATTCCTGTTACATTCAAAAAACAATTTCGCTCATTGTGGTTTGCGACATAACTTAAAGTGTAAAAGAAACTATAAATCAAAACACTATGTTGTATTATTTACCACGCTTTATGTCACGTGCCCCAAATCCTGTATTACCTCTTTCTGTATTTCCCCAAATTACCTATCTCTAATATGTCTAACTAAATATATAGAATTTGAGCTTTTTGAAATAATTTTTTTTAAATACTTTAAAAATGAATAAATAATTTAATGCAGATCCGAATGTTATCTTCAAATCATCATGACGAACGCATTAAATTTACAATAGTTTACATCTATGTTCTACACAACACAGGACAACAGAAGCTTACAAGAATTTAAATGTATTGCACCAGTTTAAATATACTAGACAACACTACAAATACAAGTTGTCTTATGTACTCCAGGATCTTATCAAATATATTGCAATTAATAACATAATTCTAGGCCGAAAATAATAAAATTTCAAGCCCAACAATTACAAACATTCTTTAATCGGCATCAAGCACCTATCCCACAAAATATTAAACAACTAATATTCTAAACAACAAAATAACAAATACAAATTATATTTATCTACAGTATAAAAAATGTTAAGAAAACATTTAAGCTTATTTAAAAGAATAAATAAAAATAACAACTACAAACAAATAACATAGGCAACTTACAGAAAATATAAATAATCCAACCAGATAATATGGTGGTTGGTGCAACCCTACCAAAAGCAAAGTCAGTGTTCGTGCCTCGAAAACCTGAATATGTCTCTATCTCTGTTTAGTGGTGATGTGTGTAACATGGAGATCACGGGACCATTCGCATGCGACTGACACTTAGCCGTTTCCATTATCTCCCTGTGACTAAAAAATATCCTGAACACCAGAGTGATCTCGTTACCCGTGTTCCATGAACTGAGGGCTCCCGACTAAAACATTATGGGTCACTTCAAAACCTTATAACTGGAGCCCCTCCACCAGGTGTGAATATTTCTGTACTTTGGAACTACGTGTCTCTTGCAGGGACTGGTAGCGATTTTACAAGAGGCCAACCACATCAATATTTACGTTTCGAGTATGATCCTAATTCTATTGTTTTAGTGTTAAACAATTTTTTTAATGCCTAATTAAAACAAACATAATGTAACAAGCGCTTTTAAAGGATAGGCTAACATGTCTTTACGCTACCTTTTAAAAAGGAATTTTACTAGGGATTATTTAAACCTAATTCCATAACTAAAATCAATAACAAAAATTTCATTTAAACAATTATTTTATAACTAATAATTGATTGAAAACAAAAAAAATTTTGGAATATTATTTTGTTATAAAATAAATCATACACAGAAAACATTTCTGACAAATATTATTACGCTGCAGTATTTGTTTCTCCTAACGAATCAAACTGTCGAGATCTGACGTGCTGAGATTGACAGGCGCTTATAAAGCTCTAAGGCTCCTACTTTTTTAATGTAACATATCAATTTAAATTGAAAAAAAAATCGTCTGCTCATTATTCTTCCAACCATGGACTCTATGATTTCTTTTTGCTTTAAATAGTTTCAAATTTGTTCCTAACGGAAGATTTAGCTGATGATGTTGAGCACAAATAACTTGACAAATAAATATTTTTGATAACTGAAAAACTCAAGCGGTTCCAATATGGTGTTTCAAATACATCCCATAATGGTCTTGTGCATTTCTTTCAAATAAGAATACGGTTTTTGATCCGCATACCAACATACCATATACATGTAGCTCTTAACTAATACACGAAATTAAAACATAATTTCGATCTATGTGTACTTTTTACGTAAAAAAAGTTATTTGTTTTGATAATCGAAATAGAAATATAACTGACCTGAAGATATTGTATCATTTCAAAATATAAGTCTTCGATAACAAGAATCATACAGAGAAATCAAAGAATAAAAATATTCCAAGCAAATACAATTTACAATCTGCTCCAATCACAGATTCTATTGAAAGAGTAAACAGTATCGTTACTTTATAAAGCAAAGGAATAAGAGCCAGTACCATCCTTTGAATACATTTTCAAAGGGGATTACAATATGGCTACTAGTTATATTGATGTAATAAAGGTTTCTTTAGAAACTTTGTTCAAATTAATTTTGTTTCAATTATAGTGATTTTTACCAAAATAAAAATTAATTGCTTCACCTATTAAAGTAGTTACTTTAACAATAACAACCTTAACAGTTGGTAAATGCTTTAATGTTAGTTACATTACACAGGCCTAAGATAGAAAGCTACTTTTGCTGTGTATAACAACAAAAAAAACGATACGATACATAGGGGATGAACCTGATCATTTTTGTATGGGTCTGAAATAGAAACCTAATGTTCTGGTGTACAAAACCGATGTATGGATAGGTAGAGATAAAGTACTCTACGTCTAAAGGTGGGGAAGGACGATGGGGCGGGTAAACTGCTCGTTTCATATCGTTTGTAGGTATATCTTAAAAGCGATACAGTAACCGAGAGACGACCTGATGACATTTGTACAGGTCTAAAATAGAAGGATACTTTTGCGGTGTATAACCTCGAATATTGTTTTGGAAATGCTGGTGGCTCGTACGAATAAATGAGGGATATATATATATATATATATATATAAGAGAATAGCAGCGTAGACAAGTGTATTATGTTTAAAATATTTGTGCTTATTAACAGAAATATGACGAACTATACGCCAAATATAATTCCTGAAAGCATGACATACAGAGCACAAACGAAATACACTCTATTATACCAGTACAATAGTTTAGTTAAACGGTTAGATCGATCTGAACGGAAAGTACAGTATTCCTAAAATATGATTCGACAATTTGAATCATTTAGTATTTTCAGAAAAGACATATTCAAAGCCTTGAAATTTAACTCGATATAACTATAGTTGTTGTGTCAACCATTTTGTTAGTACTCGTATTAGAGAGTTCAGCATACATTTTGTTAATGTATTTAAAATGTGCTTACAAACAGGCGAAATAAATTACAGATTTATTATAAATACTTTTTAGAAAAAAATGAGAAATTTAATGTCAAATCTACTCTAAGTGTATTTAACAGCATTTGGAGTGACTAAGTGTATTGCTTGAGTCCATGGAGTGACTATGGACGATGATAATGCAAAGAAAATTCCTACATTACTGCCACACTACACACCGTATACATAAGTAGGGCCTCTCGGCTATGGATGTACTTAGTCAGATGCTAGGTAAGTGCAAATAATATTTTATATAATACTGTATATGTTTGTGACAAAGGTGTAGCAGTAATAATCATTTGGCTGTGTAATTCCATTTTTTTTATGAGAGTTTAAAATTATTACGAAATTTATTAAACAATAATTAGTCTCAATTTGTAGCTAAAACATAAGAGAAAAAACATTGTTACACCCTAAATCCGTTTGATGCTTCCCTGATTCACTAACATTAACAAAATTAACCCCTACTTAGGAGTCTATATGGCTTTTTATATAGTTTACATAATATTCAGTAACAGAAATTGACCTCATTAGCTCAATAAATTTGGAGGCTAATTCACTCTTCTTCTAGCCTCTCTTCTTGTTTTAGTTTTTCATCTGTATTGCAGCAAAATTAAAAGGCATTGCTAACTAACCTCGCGTATATAAGCAAAAGTATTTACTTGTTCATTCTATCTGAACTTTATCCATATAGCTGTCGTCTTATTGATTCACTTTATATATAGTCAATGGCCACGTGTAACACCAAACGATGAGCTGCATACGTAATTAAATTTTCTTTGTCGTAACGATAAATATTTCCTAAATATAATTATGTTTAAAAAATGTAGCAAATTTCATGTGTTAGAAAATATTAAACAATAGTTTAAGTGGAGAACTATATTTTATACAAGTAAGCAAAGTAATTATATTAATTAAACAATTATTCATTACACATACATACATATATATATACATACATATATATATATAATTAACAATTAAAAAGCCAACACTCACATGCAATTGACTTAGCATCGGGTACAATATTTAAGGGGTTTGAGCTGTGAGTCTCCAATGTAGTAAGAGCCCTCAAACACGTAAGTTAAGATAGCCATGCCAACTATATTTTGTGTTAATATCAATACATTTATTAAATTTATCTTTTGTGCGTTACGAACATATCACTATATATTGTTCTTATCTGGTCAAATTTATTTATTTATTTATGTGTCATTTGATTTTACGGAATTATTTATACATATTTTACTTTACAATTTACTGAATTTTTGTTGTCAGTACAATAAATTTTTACTGTAAAATCCTTAATCAAATATGCTTCTAAATATATTTTTCTGGTATTCTAGAACCATGTTTCCGTGGGCTTACCTAATTCCCATGTCCATAACATGTGACAGTTGCGGAATATGAATAAACACTAATGTAATTAACCAAACATCACAAATTATTGCTTGGATATAGTGTCGTCTTCACTATAACACTTGATCATAATTGCAATCACAAGCTGATTAAAGATATACTTTAAATCTGTTTTTCTAATATTATGTGTCTTGCCTCTTAGATACGGTCTAATTCACAGCCACTGCTAGCATGTCTTCCTCGACTCTTCATCAGGTAGTTTAACTTGAAAACTTATATTTTATTGAATTCGCTGTAGAATGAAATGGAATGGCATTCATCGTTATCTATCGAAATCTTGTTGCTGTTCATGAGGAGGCTGAAGAAGTCCTAAGACAAAAACGTTCCCTCCAAGTGTAAGTTAAGAATTTAACAACTTTTGGTTAACAAAAATAATAGCAAAATTGTAATATCATTATCTGTGAAAATAGATTTTTTAAACCGCTTTACATTTATAGAGTTGTTTCGGATCTTAGACACTTGATGCTTCCAATCACTTCGATGTTTCTAACAATATCTATGCCTAATAGTGACCCTAATTTAAAAAAAAAACAAGATAATGCTTTGTTAGTAAATATTGAATTAATTGTGATGCATATTTTTATATGTATTGTGATATTTCATATAGGTTTAAACCTTACACCTGTTTTTGTTTCGTAATAATTTATTTTTCCTAGTAAAAATCATAAAAAAAACGAAACAAATTGAAATTAAACAACTCAGCTGCATTGTCTACAAACTAACTGATGCAGTACTTTGCACTAGAGTTAATACAAAGGAAGATTTTAATTTGTCATTTTAAACATAAGCCTAATTGTATAATACTATCTTACTATTTCTATGAATTTTTACTATCTATTAAAATGAATTCATGCAAAACAGTGATTTCAAATGTATTTGTTGTATTCGTGTTGCCTGCTATTTCAAACGTTAACTCTAGTAATACAAATATACGTGTCAAAGTAAATAGGAAACCGATATTACATTGTTGAAAATAAATTTTTTTTTCAAATTTCCAAAATGTTTAAACTTACTTTAAATTTTGCTTTGCTCGTCGTTCTTGCTGTTTCTTAAGCTTATGTCGAAGATTAAACTGAAGAGTCTAGCGAGAAAAGATTTATATGCCGTGCCGTGCAAATAGCAAATTTACGTGCAAGGCTCGGCAAGAATGTAGATCTTTCAAAAGTCTTTTCTAGACTTATAGGCTGGATAAGTAACCTATGTGTAACATTGAGTGATACTAACTTTTTCGTTAATTAAATTGTTCACAATAGTGAATAATAAATAAATGTGATGCGGATAGTTAAAAGTTAGTTTCGTTTTTGATTCCATAAATTACAGGCATAGATTTATCGTAAAAACTAGATTTATTTCAATAAATTGGCTCACAAATATAATTCTTTAAAATTCGTAAATTATATAAAAACAAAATAATTAGTCTTTTTATATATTTTTCTTTCAAGAACTTGTCGAGCCTGGTTAATGTTGCAGCACTAAGTTTCAACATCCTTATGTGAGGTTTTATAAGATGAAACTAATTAAACTTCTGATCATATGTACACGTTGATGTTGAATAGATTCATTTAGAGATCAATGAATCAATGTTATACTAGCAAAAAAAGTTGATGGATGTATATTTAGTTCTCAAAATATAACCCTATTTTATTGTTAATAAAAAATTCAATATCGAATTTCATTTTATGCAATTTTTCTAAGTTTTCAGCATTTACTCTTAATGTTACCAGTCTGATATCCAAAGTTGATGTGACATGGAAAGTTTTAACTCGATAAGACCTACATTTATAAGACGGGCCCACGTGGATTGTTGACCATATTTGTCACATTAACGTTGATCAAATTCTTCAACGTATGATTTTGTTGAGTATTTATTTATTTATTTATATTTGTGACTATATTTCCGCTTTCCTCTGCAACATATTCGTATACTGACAGTCTACATCAATAGAAATCAATCGTAAAACATTGCATGGATATTTTTAGTAAATTAATAATATGGTATTTATATGATGTCAGTCTTCTAATTATTTTTTGTGTTCATGTTTTCTTATCTATAGTTTAGTCCTCCCGTATTAATATAGTAATAATGTGAGGTATTTACAAACACAACAGTTCTGATATTTTTTTATTTCCAATAAATAAAACCTAAAAGCACTTATCCAAAAAACCCTCAACTGCTTGTGTACATTTCGATTGAAAAGGAGTCATCTTACTGACAACGCCTATGTTTACATTTTTATTGATTATTTATTGAATTTTCTTGAGAGCCTATAATGCTAAACAGATTTGTCACAACTTGTGATAAAATAGTAGTAAATTCTTTGTTGCTAATTTCCTGATGATCTTCAAAATGAATATTTGATGTCCTCAATCTTAACAAAGCTAAAGGGACAAGCTTTAGAGTTAGTTGTAAGTTAAAACAGTTATAACTGGTTAGATGTTAGAAAAATGCTTTTAACTAGTTTCCTAGATAAAAGATATTGTTTTACATTAAATCTTGAAATGGCAGAGCTAAAACAAGAAGTAAGTGAAATTCCTTTTAAATTTTATGAAAGGATACAAAAATTATTAAATTTGCAAAAAGCATATTTTATTAATAAAGAACCAGTTAAAGCTATTGATAGAATGTGTGAATATGTTCAAAAATTAGAATTAAGAGGTTTGTTAAGAGGTCTTCAAGAACCACTAGGGTCTTTAATGAGAACTAAAAACCCCTCAACACGGGCAGAAGCTTTAAATATGCTAACGATTTTCAATTTTAAAAAATAAAATGTTTACACAACCGAATACTCAGTTTTTCAGAATGATCAAAATTATACCGTAATAAAACCAATACACCCAGAGACTAAATGTCACCAAATACCTAAACAAACTTACTAACAGTAAAATCCTTCCTATTAACCACCTTTTGCTAGCCATGGCCAACCTCAAAAGGACAATTAACCAATAGTAGTAAACCCCATTACCCTCAACGGAATACGAGTTATCAACCTATCCCTATGAGCATATCAACAAGACAGACAGACAGGCCTTCTAGAAAAAGTACTAATCTTTATGAAATGACCGGACATGGAGCTGAAGACGGTGAATATTCAATGTACCAACTTAACGAACAAGAACTTTCGCTTCTGACGAAAATCCCGAAATGGACAAAATATTTACCCTTAAATAATCGAATTTGTAACTTAGACATATTCTAAACAGTTCGTCTTCGAATGAATAATGTGTTACAGTTAAAGCAAGGCCTGTTAAAACCACAAATCCAGTTCCCATGAGAACCAAAAGGGTTGACAGCTTTCTCGCTGGAAAATAGGAGTAAACATTCTTCACTTTGTTTTTTTAAAGACCAATAAAAACCAAAAAATAAATATAGAAGGAAATATTTGTTATGAAATATATCACAGTTTTGTTTAAAGAGTTTCTATATTCTTTATATATAAAGGTGAACATTATTATATTTAGGTTAAATTATAATTACACTGTTCGATTTATCGATCGGTAAAATACATTTCATAAATATGACTTCCCTATTACAGAAGATTTTATGAATTGACATTATTTATAAATATGTTACATTGCCACGCAAAGTACAAGCAAATATATTGAATTAAAATTCTCAGAATGTTCTCTAACATTCTTTAACATTAAGAGGTTCTTTTAGACCTTTCACAAAACAAATTGCAGTTAAATAACTTGTTTTATTTGACGTAATTCCTAATAATTGTATTGACTAATTGTAATAGACTTCACCTTGATCGTAGTAGAGATTTTATATTTATAAGAAAGAAAGAAGAATAAGTTGCGCCTTACAGCATCTAAGGAGCGCGCGTCTTTAATGTTGTCAATAAACCCATAACTATTTTAGTCATGTTCAGTATAAAAATAAAGGCTAATAATGATTGATCGTAATTTAACTACAAACGTTTGAGGTGATTTTGTAAATCATTAGATTTCAAATACTTCTTGTTCTAATATATTTCTAAAACTGCTACTAAATGACTACACGCAGAGTTTCATACATTTGAAATTTTTTTCACAGAGAGAACTAATATCCGTGTGTGTGTGTGTGTGTGTGTGTGTGTGTGTGTGTGTGTGTGTGTGTGTGTGTGTGTGTGTGTGTGTGTGTATGTGTGTGTGTGTGTGTGTAATCAAACCTTTAGAAATGTTATTTTAACTTCAGTAAATCAGAATTTAAAAAAAAATAATAAGGTTTTTGGATAAAATAAATGTTGAGAAGCTAATAAAGGTAACGCCCAATGTTAGCAAGGTTTGTAGTATTCAAAGAATAATGTACTAAGAGTAAAAATGAATCATAAAGACAAATACGACTGTAATGGTTCTAGTAAACAGGTTTTAAGTTGGCCAGACTTAATATGATTATACAAGTAAAATGAGCAAACAAGATTCAAAGTACATGGTTGCAGATTTGAGAAAATAATTTCCGATGCTAAGAAATGTAAATGTAATATGGTAAAAATAATTTATTTGAATCGTATAAAACAATAAGTAAATAATCTCTAGTATACTCCAAACATATAAGAAATTTAGTTTTAGGAGAGTTTATAGGGGTAGAAACAAACAGTGAAACAGGAATATATTAAAATTCGTGTTACATGTGAGGTAAAAACAAAACTTTAAAATTAACATCGGACAGTAGAAGAGGGAAAAAATAATAAAAGTGTGAAATCTTAACAATCCATTAAATCTCAATAAATTGGGAAGATAAGTAAAAGTATCACCAGAAAAAAGAACGACATTTCTTTGCAAAGCTCATAACGTGGAACTGAATGCCTATGAACCGAAATAAAATACTTAAATTATTTAATACATTTTAATAGATTTTTGTAAAAACATTTAAGAAAAGTCTTTTCGACAAAGAAACGGAAATGTAGAGAGTGGGATGTTCTGGCAGCTAATTGTAGTAGCGCTCAACGCTCAAAGTTTAAAAGGAAACGAACTCTAACGGGGACAGAAAAAGGACAGTCGGAAAAGTGGTAGCAACTGCAGACGTAGGAAGAAGAAATGAGACGAATCAGAGCGTCCTGACGGCAGTCACTATTGGAATTTTATTTCAAAACGTGTGAGAAGAATCTGGCAAGATGAGATTTAAATTTTTAGTATTGCCAGTTAAGCTAGCACGGAGTCTTTTCCTCGAAGACTTCACACCAGAAGATTTAAAGAACGTAACGGAAATATTTTGAAAAGTAAAATATTAAAAGCAAAAATCGGGGTAAAATTTTGAATCCGTTTTTAAAATGAAATTAAAATAAAGTAAATTTCTTAACTATAAAAGTGATGTAATAATACACTGCGAAATAGAGAAAATGCTGTAAATTAGGGTTTGTCGACTACGCCAGACCAATCTATGCTCTACACGGCCTTTGGTCTAGCAATGGGACGGCCGAAAACGATTTAGATATCCAGAGCACTAAACTACAAAGTTAAAAGACAAGTCAAAGGTAGAAATATTTAAAATACTTTTTTCGAAATTTATATTTTTTAATAAAAATGTGTTTATTCCTTGTAATCAATTTCACAAACATATTTGGCTATACCCGTGAACTTATAAAATTTCAGAGTTGAATAGATTAAGTAAAGATTGTTATAATAATAATTTTGGCCAAACAATAGAATATAATATGAGGAATAAATTTAGTATAAATAATTTTGTGTAATATAATGGTTTAATTAAACCAATAATGGCATTTATTTAAACGAAGGGAAAAGTTACCAGTTTATAAATCTATTAGGTTACAAATATAAAATGAAAAAGTTGAAATATTTATGTTGAACAAAAACATATATAATTTTGATTTTGTTATTTTAATTTATGTCAAACATTTTTGTAGAATAATTTGTTTAATTAATCTTAGTCAGTACATTAAGGTGTTACATTAGGGTTACATAATTGATTTAAACATAAATTTGAAATTTCTAAATCTAAATTTCTGTTTAACGAACCGTAAAAATGACTGAATCAAAATAATAGAGTCCAATAGAAAATTTATAATCATCTTACTAGCTACAAACAATAATAATAAAATGGAAAATAAATAAATAAATTCATATAAATTGGTTAAACTATGCAAATAATTTTAATATGAAATGATAAATTAAATAATATATGTAAACTCAAAAAAACAGTTAACAGTTTCAAATTCATTGTTCTGATCAATGGTGTCTTAGTAAATATAAATCAACCTAGAAACCTTATAAGTAGAACGAGAAGTATTTATAGGAAAAATTAAATTCAAGTTAACGTTTTGTAGACGTGAAACATTCTACCGAACCCGTTCTATTTTCCTCCCTTACTAATACAGATAGGAAGGCTTTGTCGCTTCAAAAGATGTATTCATAGTTGAACTGGAACCATTACCTAACACTTTATTGAATCTTCACATACCTACGGAATCCAACGGCTGCAGAGGACAATATACATCAGTTAGATACAACTATTTTCATAAATATCAGAATTTGAAAACATTATACGTTGACTATCTACAGCCTAATTAAAATTACAAAGTGCTTAAATCAAACCTGTAACTAAAACTGTCTTAACAGAATGTTAGATGGGAAATATAGCATTACATTGCCTCTGAAGTGTAATATAACTACATTGGAGCTATGAATACACACAGTTTATTTCCAACAATAGCGAACATGTTTCGATTCACTTTAGTAAATTCTGCAAATTAATTAAACCCAAAAAACAAGCATTGAATTCCCAATCAATAATCATAATTGAATTTACTAATTCATGAAAGGAAAGTCAAATTTACATATATCGCTACACTGTACACTCATCAACTTCATTTAGAAATTTAATAATTGTTTTGATTACACATTATATTAAGTTGGTAATTTTGTTTACTGTAAATGCGCAACTAAACATGAAATTTAGGATATTTAGATTTTCATGAGCTATATACAGTTTCCATGATATATAATTTATGAGTCAGAATGTAGTCCCGGAACTATGTATTACCCTTACGTTTGAGAGTGATGATACCGCTCATCACCTAAATGCTTCACTTATTTAGATCAGTAAAAGTGTTTTAGAAAAAAATTGTTCTTGTTAAAGAAAATAATATTCAGCCATACATAATTACCAAGAAAACAAATTTCATCTAAAGATTAGACAAAAACAAATATAAATATATGTATATATATATATATATATATATGTGTGTGTGTGTGTGTGTGTGTGTGTGTGTGTGTGTGGGTGTGTGTGTGTGTGTGTATGTATATACATATAATAACGAGCCTTTACTTACATTGTTCGAAAGGATCTTTGACTCTAAGGAAAGCAAAGTAATTCTCAGCTACTTGTTTTTAAACTAATTGGTTAATTTTAGTTCTGAGTTCAAATAATTAGTATTTACAAGTATATACATTGTTAGTTTTGCTTAGCTCTAATTTAGTGGTAGGTAACCAAACGCTTATATTTATTAGTTCCGTTATGTCTTTTGGACGTTGTACCTGAATATGTATGCTTTCAATTTGATTTTTGGAAGACCAGTGAGATAAAATCATACTAAATATTTGGTAAGAGTAAAAGCACAAATGACGTCATATATATTTGCAATTCTTAATAAATGGTGAACATCAACTTACACATACTTAAACCTTGAAACGTCCCGTTCACTGTGGTTTTTTTGGATGGATGACGAGGAGTTTTGGGTGCACCCTGCAGTACACAGACCTTACTAAAATCAAAGATGTCACATATAATTCAAAATAGTCAATACTATATGAGAGATGTAGTTCGATTGACGTCTTGAGTAGAACTCATGAAAACTACGTCACGCAGAACGTAACGGGACAGATGCTACTCGATCGACGTCTTGTCTCAAAGTAACATACCAAATCTTGTGAAGGACAAAGATCGGATGATAAGAGTAGCCCTTTCTGATGCATTTACATTCAATTAGGACTTTGGTAATAATTTACTAACAATTTTTACATAACACGTTCTACTATTAAAATATTTAAAAATTGTCCCTAATTATCTTAAGGCGTGTCCAGCTGTATAAGTTACTGCACTTGGGTTGAAACAATTTATATTTGAAGTACTTATTATTTCTGTAAGAAATTATTGAAAAGTACACAAGATTCCTAATATTTTTACTTTCAAAAGTTGACTTTAAATTTAGTAAAAATAATACCTATGGTTGTTGATTTGCTTGGTCTATTGGTTTTATGGTCAATTGCGTGCTTTCTCGTTTCACTTCACTTGATCACTCAGCCAGTTATAAATATTTCCCTTATAATTTCACTCTTTTATTTCCTATAAATGATTCTATACTATACGTAAACTTTATTTTCTTAATAGCTCCCTTATAACACCACTTACTACTTGATCATCTCTCTTACTAATACGAGATAATACTTGATTATCTACCTACGTTACATATACCTACCTACCTACCAAAGATTATCTACCCACCTATGTTGATTATCTATGTAACATAATATCTCTTTAATTTTTACTTTGCAACTTTACTTTTTTTTAAATTTTTAATTTAGAATTAATTATCAAAATGGAACATTTTCGTCTCCCTCGTGTTTCTCTTTAGATAGTTTCCCTACGGGTTTCATCTCCTGTTCAAATTTGATTGGCATTCTTATGCCGCTAGTTTTTCTCCTGACCTATCAGGACGTTCATTTCTTAGCTTTCTCTTTTCATGAGTGGGCACTTCTAGACATATTTCAAGATGCAGGTGTTCGATGGACTTGCTTTTTCTGCATTAGTAGATATTTTTCTAAATAAAGCTGCATGATCTTTCGATGCCCATAGTTTCCCTACGGGACTTATCCCCTGTTCAAATTTGATTGGCTTCCTTATGCTGCTACTTTTTCTCCTGACCTATCAGAACGTCCATTTCTTAGCGTTCTCTTTTCATAGGTGAGAACTTCTAGACATATTTCAAGTTGCAGGTGTTCGATGGACTTGCTGTTTCTGCATCAGTAGAGATTTTACCAATTAAATCTGCATGATCTCTCGATGCCCGACTAAATCACTTCTCCAGTGATGGAGTCATGTCTTGCTTTACCTAGAATGAAACCTTTGGAAATATTTTATTATTTATGGTATACTAGATGCGTGAAGTAACCATTCTTGAAAGATTTACAACTGACTCCACTTTAATAGTTAGTGAAACTTTGCTACGAACTCTTACAGTTCAAATAATTTATAAACATCTTGCCAAGTTGAAGGTTTTCGTTACAACACACACACACACACACACACATATATATATATATATATATATATATATATATATATATATATATGTAACTTATTTAATTGTTACATTTAGGATATATTTTATAATTACTATGCCTTTCTTTAATCAAACCTTCAGGTCTCTAAATAATTAACAATCATATGAATTCAACATCACTTGAATTTATTCATCTGACATCCAATTGTTACAAGCTATACCAAATTACATTATTACGACTCAGTGACAAAGATTGATGGCTTTGCTACTACGACAATCACTAAAAAGGTGGACTCTTGAGGCTTTAGGATTTTATTACATTAAAACTTAATAATTAGAGTGTTAAATTGCTCTTTCTTTCGTGTCGTTACTACGCGATCTTTTATAAATTAGAAAGGGGTGAAAAGACCCAGATTGATTTTTATATATTAAATTAAATTAAATTGGTTTTGAATTTACTAATTTACAAAGCTCTGATGGCTAAAACTAATGTAAAAAAGATAGTACTTATTGTTGAGTTCCTGGAATCCTGACCGTTGCGTTAACTGCTTCACTGCACTTTTACAAATAAATAACCTACTTACCTAATTTCTTTACTAACTGCCTAATTCATTCACTTCGCAATTTTAAATTTTTACCCATAAATACCTAACATATCCATTAATTTTTCTAAACAGATTTACTCCTTTGTCCCCCCCACAATACATCTGCCATTTTGTGAAGTTTCTCCAAAACGTAGATCACTTAAGTTTTTGTAACCTGCATAGTATCCCCCATCACGTATTTCAGTTGTATTGTCGGCTCCCACACAGCTTTTACAAATAGTTTTCCAAACGATAGAGTGTTATTTTCTCAGGTACTTTTGGTCACTTGGAATACTTGAATTTAAAAACACTTGCACCCTTCATTTGTCAATAGGTTCCACGGTCGTACTGGTTTATGACTACGCCCGAAATAGAACAATAGTTAAGCCCTCTATGTCGGTACTTTAGTAAACTCTTCTTGGTCACTCCTTTCTTAATATTTCTACAAATTATCATTATTTTGGATACTAACTAAAATTATTCTATATGCCTCATACGTTTATGTTATAATATATATATATATATATATATATATATATATATATATATATATATATATATATAACCTACACTCTATTGTACTTAAACATTTATCTTTTTTTGTATATATACGAGTTAACTTTCGATGATTTAGTTCGTGTTCTTATTTTCGAGCATCAACAGAATTAACTGGGATTTCCCGTTAATACTCGAACATAAGCACACGTAATAAGTCCTCGATGGTTACCTCTCATATGTACCAAGTAAATCTCTTGTTTAAGTACATTATAGTGTAAGTGATAAGTGAATACAAGAAAACAGTGTTATAAAGTTAGAAACTAAAATAGATGTGAGTGTATATAGTAATATAATCTTTACTAATAAGAATGGTACCAATTGAGGGTCAAAAGTTGTTCGCAAGCCTATAGTGCTGGGGTATTGAAAAATGTTTTAAAATTGTCACAACATATGTTTTAAAGGTATCATTTTACATTCTTTGATACCCACAGCACTATACCATGGCTAAAAACTTGACTGCCTCTAACATTATGGTTAGTAAAGTGATTATATTACAACAAAAACATATTAAGATACAATTTTCTAGTTATAATAATACATTGATTATGTTAATACGAAACATTTTTATTTCTTTTTTATTAAATCATATTAATATGAGACCCCTCATCTTTCCTTAATAGTGTGTGAGACAAGAGCAGCTCCATTACTTATGGAATGTGTAACATCACAATGTGATTTGTGAGAAGGCCAGGTCGTAAAAATGTACTTTGGAGAGATGAATAAGTGATGAAGTTACAAGGCGCGACCAAACCGAGACAGAAAAGATTCCGATTAAAGAAGCTACGTAGAGATTTAGCATGGAGTTTTCGGTTTTTTCTAAAAATCCTAATTAAAATTAGGTTGTTTATCAATAAATTTCCGTTTAAAATTGGTTATAAAACATTTACAAACTGTATAAGTGAGTCTGTGCTCTTATAAAAAAAATTATTTTAGGATATAACATGTTGTGTTAAAATTTTTTTTAAATTTATAATTATGTCTGCTTATATAGGCCCTAATCTTTTAAAATAAAAACGCTTAAATATATCTACTGTTATTACTTCAGCATGATTAAATTAAACTATAAACGTTTTACTAGAATACAAGGTTTTGAAGAATTTTGCAATAGCATCATCCAATATTTAGGTAAAACGAATTTATTTTGTTAAACTAATATCAATATTTTTCATTTTATAAGTATGGAGATATTGTATTTATGAATTTACGACTTTAGGACTTTACGAGAATTTTATGACTTTATGATCAGGGTGGTTATTGTTTTAAAATTAAAATTTATCTTGTCCATGTATTTGTTATCTATGTTTATAGGGATTTTTCTGTTTGGCCTTATGTGTACTTTTGTAAGTGGAAGCATTTAAGATTATAATTTTTGTGTTTCATTATATCAGTAACTATACGTCCATTCATTTTTCCCATACTATTTATTAAACAAGACTTTTTGAATTTCTTTCTTTAAAAAGCAAATGCTGTAGTTTCCAGAAATTTTTTGTCCAGTTAATTTGAGCTCCTATCTTATATTGAAAACATATTTTTGTTCCATGATTATAAATTGGTATTACTGATTCTGAAACTTATAATGCAATCTTATATTCTTTAAGCGAACGTTACAAATAAAGAATTTAAAAGAAGAAATTAGTAAAAAAAAACATAAAAAATCTATATCATTTAGAGTTACTTAGGATTTAATTACCAAATGATTTTCTATATTTTAAATCTACAAGTAATTTTTTAGCATATTTAAATGCTTTTATTTTTAATATATATTTTTAGTTTATAGTATAAGTGAAATGGACACGCCTTCTGAAAATTCCGTCTTATTTATTTAAAAATTAAGCACTATTACACGAATTTCATATTTGGTCAAATCCCGATTATTTTCCCTACCTTCATATATGTCCCTCCCACCTTTCAACTTGCAACACAAGTAAATACATAGGTTTTAGAGTAAGCAATTGGATACAATTTCAACTTTAACTTATTCCACGAACTATGTCAAATGTGTTCTAGAGGCTGATAAAAAGATCCTTACATTTCATGTTTAGTGTATGACCTAACAGGTAGAAAACAAAATATTCCTGTTTGTTACGATGCTACAATAACAAAAGAAATAGTTTCCTTAGCATACATAAAGGTCATTGAAAGATTCACATTAGATTTCTCTCAGATTTCAATATTCTAGCTGCGAGAATATTGAGTTCCAGTGGTGTAGGTGATATATTGTGTTTTGAATACAGATCATTATTGCAAAATAATTTTTCAAATTAAGTCAACCTACAGTCGCTCATCTATTTGGTTGTATCATTCCTTACTCTTTTCTGGGTTTTACGCTATGGGGGCACCATGAAACATTTATATTTTCCACAGAGAATATTGAGTTCCAGTGGTGTAGGTGATATATTGTGTTTTGAATACAGATCATTATTGCAAAATAATTTTTCAAATTAAGTCAACCTACAGTCGCTCATCTATTTGGTTGTATCATTCCTTACTCTTTTCTGGGTTTTACGCTATGGGGGAACCATGAAACATTTATATTTTTCACAGAGAATATTGAGTTCCAGTGTTGTAGGTGATACATTGTGCTTTGAATACAGATCATTATTGCAAAATATTTTTTCAAAGTAAGTCAACTTACAGTCCCTCATCTATTTAGTTGAAATATTCCTTACTCTTTTCTGGGTTTGACGCAATGGGGGCACCGTGAACCATTTATATTTTCCACAGAGAATATTGAGTTCCAGTGGTGTAGGTGATATATTGTGCTTTAAATACAGATCATTATTGCATAATAATTTTTCAAAGTAAGTCAACTTACAGTCGCTCATCTATTTGGTTGAATCATTCCTTACTCTTTTCTGGGTTTTACGCTTAGGGGGCACCATGAACCATTTATATTTTCCACAGAGAATATTGATTTTCCAGTGGTGTAGGTGATATATTGTGCTTTATATACAAATCATTATTGCAAAATAATTGTTCAAAGTAAGTCAACCTACAGTCGGTCATCTATTTGGTTGAATCATTCCTTGCTCTTTTCTGGGTTTTAAGCTATGGGGGGCACCATGAAACATTTATATTTTCCACAGAGAATATTGAGTTCCAGTGGTGTAGGTGATATATTGTGTTTTGAATACAGATCATTATTGCAAAATAATTTTTCAAATTAAGTCAACCTACAGTCGCTCATCTATTTGGTTGTATCATTCCTTACTCTTTTCTGGGTTTTACGCTATGGGGGCACCATGAAACATTTATATTTTCTACAGATAATATTGAGTTCCAGTGGTGTAGGTGATATATTGTCCTTTGAATACAGATCATTATTGCATAATAATATTCCAAAGTAAGTCAACCTACAGTCACTCATCTATTTGTTTCAAACATTCCTTACTCTTTTCTGGGTTTGACGCTATGTGGGCACCGTGAAAAATTTATATTTTCCACAGAGAATATTGAGTTCCAGTGGTGTAGGTGATATTGTCCTTTGAATACAGATCATTATTGCATAATAATTTTTCAAAGTAAGTCAACCTACGGTCCCTCATCTATTTGGTTGAATCATTCCTTATTCTTTCCTGGGTTTTACGCTATGGGGGCACCATGACCATTTTTATTTCTCACAGAAAATATTGAGTTTCCAGTGGTGTAGGTGATATCTTGTGCTTTAAATACAAATCATTATTGCAAAATAATTTTTCAAAGTAAGTCAGCCTACAGTCGCTCATCTATTTGGTTGAATCATTCCTTACTCTTCTCTGGGTTTTACGCTATGGGGGCACCATGAACGATTTATATTTTCCATAGAGAATATTGAGTTCCAGTGGTGTAGGTGATATATTGTGTTTTGAATACAGATCATTATTGCAAAATAATTTTTCAAATTAAGTCAACCTACAGTCGCTCATCTATTTGGTTGTATCATTCCTTACTCTTCTCTGGGTTTTACGCTATGGGGGCACCATGAAACATTTATATTTTCCACAGAGAATATTAAGTTCCAGTGGTGTAGGTGATATATTGTGTTTTGAAAACAGCTCATTATTGCAAAACAATTTTTCAAAATAAGTCAACCTACAGTCGCTGATCTATTTGGTTGAAACATACCTTACAATTTCTGGGTTTTACGCTATGAGGGCACCATGAACCATTTATATTTTCCACAGAGAATATTGAGTTCCAGTGGTGTAGGTGATATATTGTTTTTGAAAACAGCCCATTATTGCAAAACAATTTTTCAAAATAAGTCAACCTACAGTCGCTGATCTATTTGGTTGAAACATTCCTTACAATTTCTGGGTTTTACGCTATGAGGGCACCTTGAACCATTTATATTTTCCACAGAGAATATTGAGTTCCAGTGTTGTAGGTGATACATTGTGCTTTGAATACAGATCATTATTGCAAAATATTTTTTCAAAGTAAGTCAACTTACAGTCACTCATCTATTTGGTTGAAATATACCTTACTCTTTTCTGGGTTTGACGCAAAGGGGGCACCATGAACCATTTATATTTTCCACAGAGAATATAGAGTTCCAGTGGTGTAGGTGATATATTGTGCTTTAAATACAGATCATTATTGAATAATAATTTTTCAAAGTAAGTAAACCTACAGTCGCTCATTCATTTGGTTGAATCATTCCTTACTCTTTTCTGGGTTTTACGCTATGGGGGCACCATGAACGATTTATATTTTCCACAGAGAATATTGAGTGCCAGTGGTGTAGGTGATATATTGTGCTTTAAATACCGATCATTATTGCAAAATAATTTTTCAATGTAAGTCAACCTACAGTCGGTCATCTATTTGGTTGAATCATTCCTTGCTCTTTTCTGGGTTTTAAGCTATGGGGGGCACCATGAAACATTTATATTTTCCACAGAGAATATTGAGTTCCAGTGGTGTAGGTGATATATTGTGTTTTGAATACAGATCATTATTGCAAAATAATTTTTCAAATAAGTCAACCTACAGTCGCTCATCTATTTGGTTGTATCATTACTTACTCTTTTCTGGGTTTTACGCTATGGGGGCACCATGAAACATTTATATTTTCCACAGAGAATATTGAGTTCCAGTGGTGTTGGTGATATATTGTGTTTTGAAAACAGCTCAATATTGTAAAACAATTTTTCAAAATAAGTCAACCTTCAGTCGCTGATCTATTTGGTTGAAACATTCCTTAAAATTTCTGGGTTTTACGCTATGAGGGCACCTTGAACCATTTATATTTTCCACAGAGAATATTGAGTTCCAGTGTTGTAGGTGATACATTGTGCTTTGAATACAGATCATTATTGCAAAATATTTTTTCAAAGTAAATCAACTTTCAGTCACTCATCTATTTAGTTGAATCATTCCTTACTCTTTTCTGGGTTTTACGCTTAGGGGGCACCATGAACCATTTATATTTTCCACAGAGAATATTGATTTTCCAGTGGTGTAGGTGATATATTGTGCTTTATATACAAATCATTATTGCAAAATAATTGTTCAAAGTAAGTCAAACTACAGTCGGTCATCTATTTGGTTGAATCATTCCTTGCTCTTTTCTGGGTTTTAAGCTATGGGGGGCACCATGAAACATTTATATTTTCCACAGAGAATATTGAGTTCCAGTGGTGTAGGTGATATATTGTGTTTTGAATACAGATCATTATTGCAAAATAATTTTTCAAATTAAGTCAACCTACAGTCGCTCATCTATTTGGTTGTATCATTCCTTACTCTTTTCTGGGTTTTACGCTATGGGGGCACCATGAAACATTTATATTTTCTACAGATAATATTGAGTTCCAGTGGTGTAGGTGATATATTGTCCTTTGAATACAGATCATTATTGCATAATAATATTCCAAAGTAAGTCAACCTACAGTCACTCATCTATTTGTTTCAAACATTCCTTACTCTTTTCTGGGTTTGACGCTATGTGGGCACCGTTTATATTTTCCACAGAGAATATTGAGTTCCAGTGGTGTAGGTGATATATTGTGCTTTAAATACAGATCATTATTGAATAATAATTTTTCAAAGTAAGTAAACCTACAGTCGCTCATTCATTTGGTTGAATCATTCCTTACTCTTTTCTGGGTTTTACGCTATGGGGGCACCATGAACGATTTATATTTTCCACAGAGAATATTGAGTGCCAGTGGTGTAGGTGATATATTGTGCTTTAAATACCGATCATTATTGCAAAATAATTTTTCAATGTAAGTAAACCTACAGTCGGTCATCTATTTGGTTGAATCATTCCTTGCTCTTTTCTGGGTTTTAAGCTATGGGGGGCATCATGAAACATTTATATTTTCCACAGAGAATACTGAGTTCCAGTGGTGTAGGTGATATATTGTGTTTTGAATACAGATCATTATTGCAAAATAATTTTTCAAATTAAGTCAACCTACAGTCGCTCATCTATTTGGTTGTATCATTCCTTACTCTTTTCTGGGTTTTACGCTATGGGGGCACCATGAAACATTTATATTTTCCACAGAGAATATTGAGTTCCAGTGGTGTTGGTGATATATTGTGTTTTGAAAACAGCTCAATATTGTAAAACAATTTTTCAAAATAAGTCAACCTTCAGTCGCTGATCTATTTGGTTGAAACATTCCTTAAAATTTCTGGGTTTTACGCTATGAGGGCACCTTGAACCATTTATATTTTCCACAGAGAATATTGAGTTCCAGTGTTGTAGGTGATACATTGTGCTTTGAATACAGATCATTATTGCAAAATATTTTTTCAAAGTAAATCAACTTTCAGTCACTCATCTATTTAGTTGAATCATTCCTTACTCTTTTCTGGGTTTTACGCTTAGGGGGCACCATGAACCATTTATATTTTCCACAGAGAATATTGATTTTCCAGTGGTGTAGGTGATATATTGTGCTTTATATACAAATCATTATTGCAAAATAATTGTTCAAAGTAAGTCAACCTACAGTCGGTCATCTATTTGGTTGAATCATTCCTTGCTCTTTTCTGGGTTTTAAGCTATGGGGGGCACCATGAAACATTTATATTTTCCACAGAGAATATTGAGTTCCAGTGGTGTAGGTGATATATTGTGTTTTGAATACAGATCATTATTGCAAAATAATTTTTCAAATTAAGTCAACCTACAGTCGCTCATCTATTTGGTTGTATCATTCCTTACTCTTTTCTGGGTTTTACGCTATGGGGGCACCATGAAATATTTATATTTTCTACAGATAATATTGAGTTCCAGTGGTGTAGGTGATATATTGTCCTTTGAATACAGATCATTATTGCATAATAATATTCCAAAGTAAGTCAACCTACAGTCACTCATCTATTTGTTTCAAACATTCCTTACTCTTTTCTGGGTTTGACGCTATGTGGGCACCGTTTATATTTTCCACAGAGAATATTGAGTTCCAGTGGTGTAGGTGATATATTGTGCTTTAAATACAGATCATTATTGAATAATAATTTTTCAAAGTAAGTAAACCTACAGTCGCTCATTCATTTGGTTGAATCATTCCTTACTCTTTTCTGGGTTTTACGCTATGGGGGCACCATGAACGATTTATATTTTCCACAGAGAATATTGAGTGCCAGTGGTGTAGGTGATATATTGTGCTTTAAATACCGATCATTATTGCAAAATAATTTTTCAATGTAAGTCAACCTACAGTCGGTCATCTATTTGGTTGAATCATTCCTTGCTCTTTTCTGGGTTTTAAGCTATGGGGGGCACCATGAAACATTTATATTTTCCACAGAGAATACTGAGTTCCAGTGGTGTAGGTGATATATTGTGTTTTGAATACAGATCATTATTGCAAAATAATTTTTCAAATTAAGTCAACCTACAGTCGCTCATCTATTTGGTTGTATCATTCCTTACTCTTTTCTGGGTTTTACGCTATGGGGGCACCATGAAACATTTATATTTTCCACAGAGAATATTGAGTTCCAGTGGTGTTGGTGATATATTGTGTTTTGAAAACAGCTCATTATTGCAAAACAATTTTTCAAAATAAGTCAACCTTCAGTCGCTGATCTATTTGGTTGAAACATTCCTTATAATTTCTGGGTTTTACGCTATGAGGGCACCTTGAACCATTTATATTTTCCACAGAGAATATTGAGTTCCAGTGTTGTAGGTGATACATTGTGCTTTGAATACAGATCATTATTGCAAAATATTTTTTCAAAGTAAATCAACTTTCAGTCACTCATGTATTTAGTTGAAATATTCCTTACTCTTTTCTGGGTTTGACGCAATGGGGGCACCGTGAACCATTTATATTTTCCACAGAGAATATAGAGTTCCAGTGGTGTAGGTGATATATTGTCCTTTGAATACAGATCATTATTGCATAATAATATTTCAATGTAAGTCAACCTACAGTCACTCATCTATTTGTTTGAAACATTCCTTACTCTTTTCTGGGTTTGACGCTATGTGGGCACCGTGAAAAATTTATATTTTCCACAGAAAATATTGAGTTCCAGTGGTGTAGGTGATATTGTCCTTTGAATACATATCATTATTTCATAATAATTTTTCAAAGTAAGTCAACCTACAGTCACTCATCTATTTGTTTGAAACATTCCTTACTCTTTCCTGGGTTTTACGCTATGGGGGCACCATGACCATTTTTATTTCTCACAGAAAATATTGAGTTTCCAGTGGTGTAGGTGATATTTTGTGCTTTAAATACAAATCATTATTTCAAAATAATTGTTCAAAATAAGTCACCTACAGTCGCTCATCTATTTGGTTGAATCATTCCTTACTCTTTTCTGGGATTAACGCTATGGGGGCACCATGAACGATTTATATTTTCCACAGAGAATATTGAGTTCCAGTGGTGTAGGTGATATATTGTGTTTTGAATACAGCTCATTATTGCAAAACATTTTTTTAAATAAGTCAACCTACAGTCGCTGATCTATTTGGTTGAAACATACCTTACAATTTCTGGGTTTTACGCTATGAGGGCACCATGAAACATTTATATTTTCCACAGAGAATATTGAGTTCCAGTGGTGTAGGTGATATATTGTGTTTTGAAAACAGCTCATTATTGCAAAACAATTTTTCAAAATAAGTCAACCTACAGTCGCTGATCTATTTGGTTGAAACATTCCTTACAATTTCTGGGTTTTACGCTATGAGGGCACTTTGAACCATTTATATTTTCCACAGAGAATATTGAGTTCCAGTGTTGTAGTTGATACATTGTGCTTTGAATACAGATCATTATTGCAAAATATTTTTTCAAAGTAAGTCAACCTATATTCGTTCATCTATTTGGTTGAATCATTCCTTACTCTTTTCTGGGTTTTACGCTATGGGAGCACCATGAACCATTTCAATTTTCCACAGAGAATATTGAGTTCCGGTGGTGTAGATGATATATTGTGTTTTGAATACAGATCATTATTGCAAAATAATTTTTCAAAATAAGTCAACCTACGGTCGCTCATCTATTTGGTTAAATAATTCCTTACTTTTTCTGGGTTTTAGGTAATGGGGGCACCATGAAACATTTATATTTTCTACAGATAATATTGAGTTCCAGTGGTGTAGGTGATATATTGTCCTTTGAATACAGATCATTATTGCATAATAATATTCCAAAGTAAGTCAATCTACAGTCACTCATCTATTTGTTTCAAACATTCCTTACTCTTTTCTGGGTTTGACGCTATGTGGGCACCGTGAAAAATTTATATTTTCCACAGAGAATATTGAGTTCCAGTGGTGTAGGTGATATTGTCCTTTGAATACAGATCATTATTGCATAATAATTTTTCAAAGTAAGTCAACCTACGGTCCCTCATCTATTTGGTTGAATCATTCCTTATTCTTTCCTGGGTTTTACGCTATGGGGGCACCATGACCATTTTTATTTCTCACAGAAAATATTGAGTTTCCAGTGGTGTAGGTGATATGTTGTGCTTTAAATACAAATCATTATTGCAAAATAATTTTTCAAAGTAAGTCAGCCTACAGTCGCTCATCTATTTGGTTGAATCATTCCTTACTCTTCTCTGGGTTTTACGCTATGGGGGCACCATGAACGATTTATATTTTCCATAGAGAATATTGAGTTCCAGTGGTGTAGGTGATATATTGTGTTTTGAATACAGATCATTATTGCAAAATAATTTTTCAAATTAAGTCAACCTACAGTCGCTCATCTATTTGGTTGTATCATTCCTTACTCTTCTCTGGGTTTTACGCTATGGGGGCACCATGAAACATTTATATTTTCCACAGAGAATATTGAGTTCCAGTGGTGTAGGTGATATATTGTGTTTTGAAAACAGCTCATTATTGCAAAACAATTTTTCAAAATAAGTCAACCTACAGTCGCTGATCTATTTGGTTGAAACATACCTTACAATTACTGGGTTTTACGCTATGAGGGCACCATGAACCATTTATATTTTCCACAGAGAATATTGAGTTCCAGTGGTGTAGGTGATATATTGTTTTTGAAAACAGCTCATTATTGCAAAACAATTTTTCAAAATAAGTCAACCTACAGTCGCTGATCTATTTGGTTGAACCATTCCTTACAATTTCTGGGTTTTACGCTATGAGGGCACCTTGAACCATTTATATTTTCCACAGAGATTATTGAGTTCCAGTGTTGTAGGTGATACATTGTGCTTTGAATACAGATCATTATTGCAAAATATTTTTTCAAAGTAAGTCAACTTACAGTCACTCATCTATTTGGTTGAAATATACCTTACTCTTTTCTGGGTTTGACGCAATGGGGGCACCATGAACCATTTATATTTTCCACAGAGAATATTGAGTTCCAGTGGTGTAGGTGATATATTGTGCTTTAAATACAGATCATTATTGCAAAATATTTTTTCAAAGTAAATCAACTTTCAGTCACTCATCTATTTAGTTGAAACATTCCTTACTCTTTTCTGGGTTTGACGCTATGGGGGCATCATGAACGATATATATTTTCCACAGAGAATATTGAGTGCCAGTGGTGTAGGTGATATATTGTGCTTTAAATACCGATCATTATTGCAAAATAATTTTTCAAATTAAGTCAACCTACAGTCGCTCATCTATTTGGTTGTATCATTCCTTACTCTTTTCTGGGTTTTACGCTATGGGGGCACCATGAAACATTTATATTTTCCACAGAGAATATTGAGTTCCAGTGGTGTTGGTGATATATTGTGTTTTGAAAACAGCTCATTATTGCAAAACAATTTTTCAAAATAAGTCAACCTTCAGTCGCTGATCTATTTGGTTGAAACATTCCTTAAAATTTCTGGGTTTTACGCTATGAGGGCACCTTGAACCATTTATATTTTCCACAGAGAATATTGAGTTCCAGTGTTGTAGGTGATACATTGTGCTTTGAATACAGATCATTATTGCAAAACATTTTTTTAAATAAGTCAACCTACAGTCGCTGATCTATTTGGTTGAAACATTCCTTACAATTTCTGGGTTTTACGCTATGAGGGCACATTGAACCATTTTTATTTTCCACAGAGAATATTGAGTTCCAGTGGAGTAGGTGATATATTGTGCTTTAAATACAGATCATTATTGCAAAATATTTTTAAAAAAAAAGTCAACCTACAGCCCCTCATCTATTTGGTTGAATCACTCCTTACTCTTCTCCGGGTTTTACGCTATGGGGGTACCATGAACCATTTATATTTTCCACAGAGAAAATGAGTTTCCAGTGGTGTAGGTGATATATTGTGCTTTGAATACAGATCATTATTGCAAAATAATTTTTCAAAATAAGTCATCCTACAGTCCCTCATCTATTTGGTTGAATCATTCCTTACTCTTTTCTAGGTTTTACGCTAGGGGGGCACCATGAACCATTTATATTTTCCACAGAGAATATTGAGTTTCCTGAGGTGTAGGTGATATATTGTGCTTTGAATACAGATCATTATTGCAAAATAATTTTCCAAAGTAAGTCAACCTACAGTCCCTCATCTATTTGGTTGAATCATTCCTTACTCTTTTCTGGGTTTTACGCTAGGGGGGCACCATGAACCATTTATATTTTCCACAGAGAATATTGAGTTTCCTGAGGTGTAGGTGATATATTGTGCTTTGAATACAGATCATTATTGCAAAATAATTTTCCAAAGTAAGTCAACCTACAGTCCCTCATCTATTTGGTTGAATCATTCCTTACTCTTTTCTGGGTTTTACGCTAGGGGGGCACCATGAACCATTTATATTTTCCACAGTGAATATTGAGTTTCCTGAGGTGTAGGCGATATATTGTGCTTTGAATACAGATCATTATTGCAAAATAATTTTCCAAAGTAAGTCAACCTACAGTCCCTCATCTATTTGGTTGAATCATTCCTTACTCTTTTCTGGGTTTTACGCAAGGGGGCACCATGAACCATTTATATTTTCCACAGAGAATATTGAGTTTCCTGAGGTGTAGGTGATATATTGTGCTTTGAATACAGATCATTATTGGAAAATAATTTTCCAAAGTAAGTCAACCTACAGTCCCTCATCTATTTGGTTGAATCATTCCTTACTCTTTTCTGGGTTTTACGCTATGGGGGCACCATGAACCATTTATATTTTCCACAGAGAATTTTAAGCTTCCAGTGGTGTATGTGATATATTGTGCTTTGAATACAGATCATCATTGCATAATATTTTTTCAAAGTAAGTCAACCTACAGTCCCTCATCTATTTGGTTGAATCATTGCTTACCCTTCTACGTTTAATGTGTTTTGTATTCTACATGTAACACTAACACCGTCTTTACTAGATACTGGCGTTTAGAGTAATTACTTTTAATAAAATAATGAAATTGCAATTTTATTATTAATTCTGAATACTCCATGGTGAGAAACCTTATCTGCAATCTATGCACGATTTGTTCTCAAGTGTTATCTATTCCTATGTAACTTTCACGTTCAGTAAATAATTCGTTCTACGATTAAAACAGAACAGGAACACAATGGAAATACAATCGGTCTGATACAGGGTTAAGTGCTTTCTGTCGTGATCGGTTTTGTTTTAGTTTAACTTTATTCGTACCGATAATAATTAATTTACCGAAGTTAAATCCAGTTTAAAGTATTTAAAGTATCGTAGGATTTTGTGAAGATTTTAAGTACTAATTAGGATGTAAAATAAATGAACCGATAACAAGCTTTTAGGTAAGCAAAAACTCTACTTTATCAGAATCAATAATAACACTAGGATTACAATCGTTACAAAATATATTATTATTTAAAATCAAGATTATGAGTAAATTAGAGATTACGAATTCTGTCCTGTAGGCAATAGAAATGAAGAAATGTCTGTAAAGCAGTTACAAAGTTGTTACAACACCAAGTTATAACAAATATGTTTTGAAAATAAAGCTATGATAAAGAACTATTGTTGTATCTTACCACACGAATTCCATGAAAAAGCCTCCATATGTGTGAGTATAACTACGAAAATCTAAAATAGGAAAAACAACACCAGAGTTATATCCTATATATAAATTGTGGGCGACACCTCTCCTACCGGTCATCACAGCTGTAAATGCGACTGGCATAGGATATATTATACAATTTATTGATTTATTTGTTGTTAGTATTATTTAATTACAAGATAGTCTTAAATTATAAATTTGTGTTACTTTGAAAAGGTGTAAAAGTTTGAAATTATCAATATATTCTCAATGATATCTTATATATATATATATATATATATATATATATATATATATATATATAACCTTCCAACAATTCGAAGAACATACATTGGTCCTTTTGCATTAAACTGGCAGCAGATTACGTGTTATGCCCTTTGACTATAGGTAAAATAGAAATCATGTCAATGAGTCTAAAAAGGATGTGTTTTATTCAGGTTATACTTATATATATATATGTATATATATATATATATATATATATATATATATATATATATATATATATTACATGCCCATTTTTCCGTTGTACTGACTTTATAAAGTTATTATTGTAATCAATTGTTCCACCACTAAGCACAATAATTTTACTGTATGTGATGAGGCACCTTTTAGCCACTTGCCCATTGTCACGCTTGGTTGTGTGAAGTTGTAGGCTAATTTGGCTTTTATTATGGTAAGCAGATTTAATATTTTCTTTAAACACGTGTATTTCGGCTATTTTTGTTGCTTTATTAATGCCGGTATTTTGTTTATATCGTATGTTTTCGTGTATTGTGATTCGACAATGGTCATGTGACCGAAAGATGGCTCATCACAAAAGGTAAAATTATTGGACTCAGTGGAGGAAAAATTGCTTACTATTAACATTAATAACTCTATAAAGTCAGTACAACGGAAAAAATGACAACGTGAAATATCACGGTTTTAACACCAACCAAAGTAAACAGCTCTACTTGAAATTCCTTAAACATAACCATAAATTTTCATAACCATAATTTCTGTAACTTAAACATAAAACTTCAAAAATGCATTAACAGGATAACTTTCAGTAAGACATGCATATCTCTCAACATTACACCAAAATACGCTAAATTATACATAGGTAATAAACAAAATACCGTCAATAGCAAAGCAAAAAAATAGCCCAATTTCACGTGATTAAAGAAAATATTTAACCTGCTTAGCATAAAAAAGTTAAACTAACCTACAACTGTACACAACCAGTGACAACCAGAGTGATTCGACAATGCTCAAGTTTCCGAAAGGCGCCTTATCACGTAAGGTAAAATTATTGCATTTAGGGGTGGAAAAATTGTTTACAAATAACAATAATAACTTTAATGTATTTATATATATAAATTACATATTTCGTTAAACACGAAAGGTTTTTATAATATGATTTTAATAAGCCTTTAATAGTTTTGATTAAGTACAATAATAGAAATTACTACAACAATTACTTTTACATATACGCTGATATACTCGCAGAGTACATGGAGTGAGAACTGTACTACACTCAAGATCGCTACGCACTAAGGTTGACAATGGTTTCATAGGTGTTCTACACAAAGACTGCGATATTTATAAGTTAAATGACGAAGTATTGTAGATTTAGCTACTATTAAGTTGACCAAGTTATAATTTTGCTGATGCAGGTTGTGTGTATTGTGTACTTGCACCATAGTTAAGGTAGTGTATAGCTAAATTTAGGAGAGAAAATTTATCTCCACTCCTACTGAATGTATATCAGTTATATTTGTAACATTAGTTATTGTAATAATTTCAAAATAAATTTTTCTAATTAACAAAAGGTTTGTAAAAATAAAATTATTTTTAAATACCTTTCAAGCTTAATAAGACACATAACTGGCGCTCGCGGTAGGTCACCTAGGGACAATAATTGAATGTAATTTTTTCGATATAAATCGTAAACCGAGATACTACAATCGTGATAACATTGTAGAGTGTATATCTGCAACTATATCGAAAATACCGTAGAGGGAATATCTACAAGAAGAAAGAAAAAGAAGGCATCACTCAATGTTAAAAATGAAAGTGCTATTTGCTCAGTGAAAAATAGGCATTGTGTTCTTAATGTAATAAATGAGCAAAGTATTTTGGATTTCGGTGTAAGTAAATCTGTAATAGTATTAGGTATATATTGTCCTAATTGAATATTAAGAACGAAAGTGATATTTCATAATTTTGTAAACTATTCTATTATATAATAACTAATTCTATGTAGAATCTACATTTTATTATGGCAATTGATTTTTAATTTTATATTGAATATTTAAAATATATAATATTTAGTTACACTGATTACCCCCGTATTAAAGAAGGAATACTCGGACATGATTCCGGAATATACCAGTGAACCTTCTATTCTTAGTAGATTTATTACAATTTGTGATAAGATAGGGAAGAAATTGCAGTTAAAAATGTGGACGATTTCCAAAATGAATTAACATTTTCACCCATCCTTTAAAAATTAAAAAGACAGCCGTTAGAAATATTAGGAAGCTCAAATACTTATGCCTGGGAAGATGCTAAAAACACTTTTATAAGTAGCTATTCAGATAGGAGAGATTGTTTTACTTTAAATTTGGAAACGGCCGAATGAAGACAAGAACATAAAGAATCGCCCTTTAACTTCTAAATTTGCAAATAGCATTTTGTATTAATAAGCAACCAGCTTATAAAGATATTCTGTGTATCTATACCCAAAACGTAGCACTAAGGGTTTTTTTGAGAGGACTCCAAGTACCGTTAATATCATTGATGCGGATAAAAAATCCCAGCAGGATTAGTCAGGCTCTTAATATGTTGACCAATTATTTTCAATTCAAAAATAACAAGCTATTTCAAAATTATCGGTAAAACACACCTTCTAAAATTCAACATTCTAAGATTCGTAAATCTGGGATTTTTAATCAACCATTTCAGAATGAATTATAATTCTTATAAACTAATTCTTATTCTTAGAAACTGATGCGGAATCTTGACCTTACCTGAAACTCTCAAACGTAATTCAGCAAAGCTTTCCCTCTCTTGTATGCACGTTTCATGAAATTGTTTCACAAGAAATCATTTAAACTTTCAAGAAACGTAACTTTAATGAAAGCAAGGATAAATTATTATCCAACTATAGGTTAGGAAGCACTTTGTTAATACAAATACTAATCTATATCACCCTTATTTTGACTACAGGGATTAAAATTTAAATGAGAAATATAAAAGAAAACTATCTAAATAATAATGGATAAAATAATTTTTTGTTAGGAATTACGTTTATCAAACCTAATAATTCCTAATGTTCGCATTAATTTATATACAACGCTTTACATTATTCTTTACTTTTGAAAACAACTAAATATTAAATCACAAGTCAGAGAAAATATACTTTATAAAGTGCAGTGATATCTTTAAAAAGGTAGATAGATGTTTAAATAAAATTGAAACATTTATTTCAGAATTGACATTTTTGTAGTATATACATATTTCAAAACGTTAATTGACATTTTGGTCATAAGTGGTATTTTCACATACTCAGAAATAGGACTCTGGTGTCTCTAACTGGGTTATTTATTTTAATTAAAATAAATGTTCTTGTAGAAACGCATCAAGCGTCATCGTATAACGTATTTCTAAAGAAGAACGTAGAAGGTGGTTCCTAAAGGAGAAAGAATTCGTCTCAAAATCTCAACAAAATATACTTTACATATCACAAATCTACACAATGAAAATTGTTGTTGAGCACTTTATCGATGATTTTACATTCTGAAAATTTACCGTCGAAAAGTTATAATGCAGTTCCCGAGATCCAACAGGGCAAGCACACCCATCTGTAATGTGCCAATCAACATAAGAAACTCAACGACCTCAAGAAGCTTAGCAGGTACACAATAGTGTATGAAGATTTCTACAATAATATCCTCCAGTGGCCAACTACAAGAATGAAGTCCACTGTAGACAGATAATATGGGTTCCATAGACCTGTATTCCATAGAGTAGACCAATATCACATTGACATTGGAAAAATATCCAATCTAATTTTTAAAGGTTCACGCATTGTTTTATTAATAAATATATAGGTAATGTATATAGGATTGTATTTTATTTAATACATAACCTCCTTCTACTGAAATAATTGAAATTTGATTATAAAAAATTACCTTTTTTGTTGTGAAAAGATATTTTATTGCAGAAACCCATAAAATGAATGATTTTAATAATTTTTTTGTAAACATTCAATGAATGAAAAAAAACTTTAAATAATAGTCTGATTTTTTAAAAAAAATTAGCTATTTTTTATAGATTGAATGTTTATTGTTGTTTACTGAAACTTTAGAAAAGTAGATTTAGCGAGTTTCTGAAATTAAGATTTAATTAGTTTTCTATTTACTGTGTATTCCAATATTTGAAATATTAATTGGAATAATCTACTTCATAATTCACTGCAGTAAAAACCCTTTGCGATGCTAAAATTCGGGTTGGTATTTGATTCTAGAATTACCAATTTCACATAAAAACAGACAAAGTTACAAATCACCGAAGAACTTAATTTTCAATTTGGAAAGGTTCAGTCCCCGGAGTATTTGTTTCTGGATGTTTCCTGTTTTAGATGTTTTCATAGACTTTATAGTAGAATAGTAGAGGAGGTGTGATTAAACGAGATTTTTTTTTTAAATATAGGATCATATTCATTCTTAAAAACTTCTTGTAAACCATAAAGTTTTTTTTATAATTGGTTTGAGTTTTTTTACTTTTCTGACCTAGTTTTGGAATATATAATTTTTTTCTCATGAAAAAGTAGTTTCTATTAGTGAAACGTCTCGGCTCTATCCTATATTACACTCAGGTAACATTCGAGGTTTTAATCCTTTAATTCAATGCAACACTATTCTAAAGTTTGTAAAAATGGAAACAAACTAAATAAATATTATTTATAAATTTATTTTCATTACCGCGCAAATAAACTTCATGCTCTGTAGATTTTCCTAGAGAAACACACATATGATCATAAAAAGACTTGATTTCATAAAAATTAAGTAATATCTTTTAGAATAATAAAATATCCTGACACAAATATTTAATGTGCTGTAACTCAGCGTTGAATACCCGAATATTCAGCCTGCTGTAATACACAGAAGATAAACGTAATTTAATATGTAGGTGAGTCTGTAAATGATCATTATAAATTGGATGAATATATTTATTAGGTTAAATGTAAGTTGAAACTTAAATTAAAAAGTAGATGGAGATTTCTCTGAATAATTGACTCTTTCTTCATATTTGTAGCAGAAACTTGAGCTCGAAGTTTGATTGAAGATAATGTAAAAGGACTTTGTAGATAGCTAAGTTAAGTAATTAACTTTTCCAGTTGGCAGCTTTCAATGATACAAAGTGCGAGTACCTTTATACAACCTTTTTAAAATAATTAAAAGGGTTTGAAATAAATCTAAAATAAACAAACTGGATCTAAAGAGAAAGTTATTTCAGAGTTAAATAAAACTTTTTGTGGTTTAAAAATTTTGTGACCTTGTTAACGATTATATGAATAATATACTTATACGATAATATTTTTTCCTTAACATGTAAAACGTTTAAATGGAAACAGATTTACGACTTACGCCTCACACACCTTAGTCATTAATTACAATATAGTTAATGCAACTAAAACTTTGAGAAATATAATTACTTATATCACAAAGTCTTAAATATATGTAACTAATATAGTTTAATGCAATTTTGAGTAATGTGGATTATTGTTTTGAACTAAAAGAATAAAACCGACTAATTACAATTAAAAAATCTTTATTTTACTACAATGACTATATGAACATTACCATTAAAGAAGTAAATATAGACGCACACCGCCGTCAGAGGATTGAAAACAACGAGATTATGAAAATTAAAGCTCTCATCGTCATAACTTTGTCTTGAGGAATTCCATGCAATTTTAACTCAACACATTATTCGGATTTCCATAGGTGATCCACATTTTTCATTGACAACTCAATTATGGTGATAAATATATATAAATATACGTATAATTCAATTAAGTATTGATATAGACAAATACGAAATAACAATAGGATTAAAAATTATACGATATTACGTTTAATAATGGGACCTTAATCATGGAGCAAAGTAAACCAGTATAGGGTATTTACTTTATCTGGGCAAAGAATGAACTAATGTGTTTACTCAGAGTTTGAAAATATAAGATATGCTCGCTACTGTTTCGAATGTTCCGATTGAATAATAGCTGTTTTAACAATCTTTTATACTTGGGCAAATGCAAGGTGCTTAGAACGGTTTTAAATTTCCTAACTCTTTTTGCCTTGTAAACCTATTTAACTATAATAAATATATCATTATTGTATATCAATCCTAGGCCTATATTTACGGTAACATATGTTGCATTAAACTTTTATACTTATTTTTCATCTTTATTAGTTAAAAAAAAAAAAAAAAATTGTTATTATGAACAAATGACGTTTTTTGTTTTTTAGGAAAACCATGATTTTATTTTATGATACCAAGATTGTATTTTTTATAAAACACGATCATATATCTAATAACCCTCGCTCTGCTATCATATTGACGAACACAGCCGTCGGAAAATTGATAAAAAACGAGTTTAATATTATTAAAGAAATAGAATTTCGAATATCCACCCCTCCTAATGGATTATGACAAATAATCCTCCTTGGGCCGTTGACGGTGCGCGTATATAAAATGTAATGTAAATAATTATAAATAAAAGAGATTTAAATAGTTAACCCGTTGAGGGTCGCCTTTAAGTCTTCCGTTACCTCGGTCTGCCTACTGCTTCCCTCTGGAAGACAGAACACCGTCGAATGTGCTAACTCAGCCAATAATAAGACGTCAAGGATCTCTTCTCTTCGACTCTCGCTCTCAGAATGCTACGTTTCCTAATTTGGTTATAATAATTTAAAAAGGGATCGGAAAATAGAAGTTTAGCACAATCAGCTGTTTAATATCGGTCCACTGAAGAGTGCCGGTCTCTCGTGGTGACCATTGAAACTATTAATTAATTTTCATTTACGGAGATCCAGGTTTGGTGGTAATATAAGAAAGAGTTACAATAATTCATTATATTTCATAATAGACCGAAATGAGGTTATTATTACATAGTTTATCAAGTTAGTAATTTCTCAAGTTTACTGAAATTATGTTTGGAAAGTTAGTTTTAAAACACCAAATCACATCTGTGAAAAATGTTACCTAAAACATATAGCCTACATAGGTTTATAAATGATAGAAAACCTCTCATGACATAGTCTATTATAATCTGGTGAGGGATGCGTATGTTGTTTCTAATACGTCTTGTCTGGTCTCTCCTTTTGTACCAGTAAATCTCTAGAAGATTCATGGGCACCCAATCAGTAGAAGCTACCTTAAAACCGTACTTTTAGGGCCGTTGTATGGCCAAGTGTTAGAAACCAGGGAAGGAACCAAGGTGAAGGAATTAAAAAACAAACAATATCATTTATAACGTGAAAGACGTTCACAAACATAATGCCAGTTTACTTACAAATTACAAAAATTCAGTATTTACTAACGCACTTACTTACTTAATAGCCAACGCCCACCCTTGGCTGTTGGGCCATTTGGTGGCGCACTGACCAGTATAATCGAGAGAGACTTCCCTCATTGTCCTCTTCATCTGGCTGGACGTAGCCCAAGCAAGTGCACGTGAGGAGGTGATCTGCATCCATGGTTCCGTTTCCGCACAACACACAATTTATTTACTAACGTGTTATCCATGTAAAAAAAAAATGTTAGATATCTGAGAGTGAATATAGACATTATGAGTTCATCACACCATGGGTATAAAGGGAATTATTAAAAGTAATAAGGAATATATATATATATATATATATATATATATATATATATATATATATATATATATGTATAGTAAGGACTACGTAATCGTGCACTTGGGCTTCCGAGGTTTCTTTTGTGTTCTACACATTAGGAGGTTCTGCATCTGATATGTATACTGTACACTATTTCAATTGTTTGTTATTTCAGGCCCAATTAAATTTATCTTCGTACTTATCTAGTAACGACCGATTCATGCATGTCAGAGTTTTGACAGTTCATATCCTGTTTGAAGGAGAGTATTTATACTGACCCTCTGCCTCCCGTTTCGCATATAGCGATCTCTCAAGTCCAAGTGCACGGTTACGTGTTTCGCAATATAAATAAAAATATATACAAGTAATTATTAATCGGTTTGTGAGTCCTGTCAAATATTATACAATTAGAAAAAGAATATATATTATTTACGAAGTATTTCTGTCATTTAATGTTACAAAAAGATTCTTTCTGAATAATAACTTGCACCTTAAGTGACAACTATCCAAAAACATTCTGCTATGAATGATATGAAATCGCTCTAACGAATGTAGATTAAAAGTTTAAAATACTTCACAGTGATATAAAATCCTCTTTAATTGAACAATTCAAAGCATCGTGAAGAAAGATTCATTATTTAAATTTGCAACTCCTGTCGAATTAAAGGATTGTAAATTAGAGAATTACCATTTAATGAATTCTTTGTACAACAGTAATGAAATCATTGCCTTTAGAGACTTTTTGCATATTCCTTAGATTTAGATAATTATTATAAAACAATACTAAGTTACACAATAGATAAAAATAAAAACACTTTATTATAATATTATATAAAACTAACTCTTGAGTAGTAAGATTTAACTTATCCTGAGTTATGCAGACTAATCCGTTAAACTATGTTTATTATATACTTTATTTAAAATACAACTTATTGGAAAATAAAATAAAATTTCCCAACAACCTGCAAATTGACTGTTTTGTTTAGTAAAATGTTGTAATGACATACAAATATTTGAGGAGAAATTTGTCTACTTATACTAATACAGCCTTTATATAAGCCTATACTGTATTAAATATTTTTTAATGTAGAAGACAGAAAATTATAAATATTATTTCCAAGAATGAGTATGTTTAAAAGTAATACTGATTGAGAATTATAAAGGACAATTTTTTATATCTTCCAAAATATAGGCCTTAATATAGGCTTTTTTTGTTATATATTTTATGTGTAGTAGAAGACAGAGTTTTATGAGCAATAAAAGCAAGAATGTTGTGTATTTTAAAGAGATATTAGGTAAAAATTAAAAAGGGAATATTTCCTATTTTGTTCAAAACCCAACATCTTTTCCTATTTGGTTATATTTACGTCTATATGACCGATCAGGTAAAAGTTCAAGATCATCCAATGATTGAGAGTTAGTGGGAAGATCCTTCTCATCGCATGTTTTAAGTTTTGTCGCTCTGGCAACTGACTTAGAACACGACTGCAATAAGCCGGCAAGATCAGTCCGAAGTATCTGTGATGGATGTGAATCGGGTTCTTCGACCTTCCTTTTAAAATTGAACTTAACAATTTTAGTTTCCGCCGGTTCTCGATTTGGGGATCGTTTGTAAGCAGATTGTTATGGCCGGCTTAAAAGATCAGCATTATCTCCTTCTGGGTGAGTAGTTACTCTCGCATTACATTCTAAAACCTTTGAACACTTCCAGAACCAACAACGTTTATCAATGTTTACCATGTAGTAATCACACCCATCCAGAAATAATTGTTTTCCAACAATTTTGGGCTTCGGATCTAATTTTAAAAACAGTTTAATGTAAATTTAGATATTTAATAAGGAATTCAAATATATATAAATCTATTAAGTTTCGTTAGATTCATGCAATGTTTACAATGGATTTATTGCAAAAATATAGTTTCCATAGCAACTACTTTTTAAAAATGTATTAGAATAAAATATTAGAAAAAATAAATATTAGACATTTTTATTTAAAACGAATGCACTAGAAAAATTGATTGGAAACGACACACACACACACACACACTCACTTATAATCACTAATATCTTATCTAATGTCTGTTAATAGCTATTATTGTTTTATATAGGCAAGTGACAGATCACAAAAAAATTGTTTTTTTTTTAAATACTCAACGTTTCAAATGTTTTCCGAAAAGGAATTTCCGAAAGAAATTTGAAACGTTGAGTGTTTAAAAAAAGCAAAATTGTCTGTAATTTTCCATTAGCCTATTACCACCATAAACATAAAAAATGAATAAATAATAATATATAAACTATTTTTAACATACATGTTTCTGTTGTGAGTAATTATTATCAATTTTAATTGAGCGAGGTGTTACTTGAACGTTTACTGGCATCTTTTATTGTTTCACCTATATTATTTTTAAAAGACACATTTGATTCTATGATTTAAACTGATAATTTATTCATTTTCTTCCACTGCAAAATTTGTAACTTGATTTTTTGTTGAGGTAATTTCAACGTGTTCATTCGACATAATAACTGTTGCATATTCCTTGATATCTGATGCTTTAAACAAAATAAATATAACAATTGTATGTAATTATTTATCATTCTACCTCAAGCACTTATAGTTCCATGTTTCTAAAATTCATCCCTCTTTAATAAGCTTAGTACACACAAGGTGACATATTATAGCTTTTAGTTTTTACAATATTTGTATAATTTATATTTAATATAAAATTTGACAATATGGTTATTTATTGCTAATTTTTATTTATTTGTTTTATGAATTATGAAGGTGTTTTTTAAGTATTATTTAAAAATATAGTAACCTACAGAAGTTACTGTACATACAGACCAAGACAGATATTTTTGAAAATGTTCAATACCAAAGTTTATGTTTTAGAATATAGTTAAAAGACGTAGGTCTAAGACGCAGCGTAGATCAATAATATTGTAGCATATAATAAAATATGAAACTATAAAATCAATTTTTCAAGCAATTAGTGCACAAATCGTAAAATAAACAATGTAATATTTTCCTCAAACCTAATTAATTGTCTTATCTTACTAGACTTAACAAAAAATAATAACCTTATTCAAGATTCTAATAATTACAATTTATTTGCAAATCTTTCTAAATTATGAACGGAAAATCATATGAATATGAGGAAAATGTTTTTTAAATTATAAAAAAAAGTATTTTTTTAATTTATAATAATTTTATCTCAGTAATAATTGAACCATGACAGAGTTTTTTATTTAGTTTCAGGATATTCGGAATAATATTAAATTTTAATAAAATATGCAAATAAAGATCGAAATTGAATTATTTCGACTTAAAAGAAGAACAAAATTTAGTTTAAATTGATTTAGAAAACTGTTGATGTTATTTAATATGTTTTTAATCATATGTTTAGTTAGGATGAGGTATATATATATATATATATATATATCTTTCTCTCTCTCCCTCTCTCTCTCTCTCTCTCTCTCTCTCTCTCTCTCTCTATATATATATATATATATATATATATACACATATACACATATATATACACATATTTATACATAAAAATTACTTCTAATTTAATTTTTGTTATAGTTTTTATAATTTTAATGAAACAGTTTTATTAGCTTACCTAAAATTATATTTAGGTTAGAAATGGTGTCAGGAAGGCTAAATATGATTATTACGTAACCTTAAGTACTATGAGAAATATTTTCCACAAGAAGAAGAATTTCCACAACTACTTGCATTAGGGAAATTTCAAACTCATTTTCACCTACAAAATTTCAAACATTCATATGAAATACAAAGTCAATGGTATTTCTTTTATCATACGCAATTTTAAAGTTTATTTAAAATATAAATATTGCCGTGTCAGCATTTTTAAATTTACTCAAAAAAGAACAAATATGTAGTAAAATATTTTTATGAGAAACCACAAGTTGTATAGAAGTTGCTATGTCTTCACCACATATATTTTTTCATGTAGCAAGATTTGTTTAAACTGAAGCCATACCGAGGTAATAAAATGTCCCTTGCACATAAAGACCTAGCGGTATTGGCTATATATTTTATCTTCTTCTCCAGTGAGTATTTTTCTAGTCTCATTTTTAGAGATAATAAAGGCCTTCACGTAGTATTTTCTTAGAATTTTTTATTGTTGCCTGCGTTTATTTTTTATTTGAGTTTTTCAACAACATTTGTAAAATTTATTGACACCTTTAGAGGTATTTGTGTAAAGTGGAATTCATCCTTGCAAGAAAAAATAATAAATATATAGTAGCAGTGAATTTAAATTGTTTTATAAATATGATTGTCAATGAAATAGTTTTAGTAAAAGACAAATAAAATACCTAAAGTTTTATCACGTAGGCCTGTTTAACTAAATAATATAAAAAAATAATACAATGAGATAAATAGAACATTATTGGTCACCATGAAACCAACAGATTTTGCTGGTAAAAGGTGAATTTTTATTTTAACTTTTAGTGTCATGCCAGGCCAGAGCAATGTTTTATGCTTACTTTAAACTATACATACCCCGTTTACAGTATATACTTAAATTTTTCCATAAAATCTATTCTAAATGGTTTAAAAGTTAGTCTTCGAATAACCGTTCGAATAAGAATATTATTTTTGGTTTTCGTCAGTGATGAAAACTGCAAACATAAAAATTAAAAATGTTCTGATAAATACATTTTAAACTTTAAAATAGTTCCTGCTGAATTACGTCTTTAACTTGTGAATGACGTCTAAATTACTCAAATGTCGCTGTGTGTTACATTTCTGCCGGGAGTTAAGTGCCGTTTAATGTACCCATTTGCGTCGTAATTGGAAAATAAAGGGCAAATTGAAACAAATATAGGTCATATTTGCTTCACATATATGAGATAATTTGTTGGATACTGTCATGCATTATTTTGCAATAAAAATTTAATTTTTAGCTGAAAAGTTTAAATAATATAAATAAAACTGAAAGATTTTTTACTAAAGTTCAATTGCAAGCCAAATTTATTCTGTAAGATCTTATATTTCAATATGTATTAGCTATTAAATGCACACAAAAATTGCAGGACTCATCGTTATACCCCTTTTTAATTGGTGGAAAAGTTTTCAATGTAAATATAATTTAATTGAAAATATAATTTAGGTATTAAAATAAATGTATTGAATTTTCATGTAATTTGCGAAAAAATCGATTGCATAAAATACATTTTTGGAACAATATTAGTTTTTTACGTTTTTGTCTTATTTATAATATTGAAAATTGGTGGTTAAGTTGTGAGATTAGGCCTATATTCATTTTTACATTAATACAAACTAGTAGTTTTAAATAGATAGTTTAAACAAAATTTTTATTCATAAGGCTAATAACTTATTTTGTATATACATTTCGGTGTAATTATATGTAAGATTTGTAACTATATGTCACGTTATACAGATATTAGGGATTCTTACATGATAACTTTGATTTATTAGCAGGTTATATTTAGAATAGATAAAAATTAAAAAGATTTTATGATATGCAACATGAGTCAACTACTAGAATAAAGTGTAGAAACATAATTGCTATGAATTATAATAGTTTTAAATAAATTTTGTTAAAAGTTAATTTAGTTTTATTAAACCATCCTATTTTTCTCTATTTAAAATATTATAGTTGCTTCATACAAGTAAATTTAATTTTACAAATATATTTTACCTATTTGTTACATCATTTAGTTATATAATAAAAATATATATTTCATTATTTAAAAGTGAGGAGTGATATTGTCTAATTTTAATAAACTGTGAAAATAAAAATTAGTCAATAACTGCGTCAGTTAATGGGAATTAAAATACATATATGTTTACAACGAGCAATAACTTATCGATTGTTTAGTAAACGTCCTGTCAACACTGTAACCTAAACTAACTCTAATGATTTATTTTCTCTACATAATACCCGAAAATATCTCCTGGCCAAATATTCGATGCAAGGCAGCTGTCTTTCTTTAAGCTATATTTGCTCATATTTGCACGTTGGCTATTTGGATTTTGTCGGTAGGAGAGTCATGAAAAAGACGAGGAGCTGATGGGGGGTTGATAAGGTAGAAAATTGATGTTTTACTTGTGGGTGGTGTGAAGTTAACCGTTGAGTGTCTTCACATGTCAAGGGCATATTAAAGTAACCTATTGCCTATAGGTAAGCTACAGACCGAATGCTAATACTGAAATTAACGAATAAACTAAGTTTCTAGAATGTGACGAAAACATTACAATATATTCTTTATTAGGCGTAATCAATCATTGCTAAGTCCACTACAGAGTAAAGAAACACTAAAAAAATATCACGACAAAATGCAATTGAGGCATTTATATTTAAAGAAAATATATCTAATTGGAGTTCAAGTTGAAGATGACACTAAAGACGCACGATAAAAAAAACTATTCAATATAATAGTATAAGCTCAAAACGAGTTACAAGAACGTTTAAATCGAGATACAAATAGTAATTCAGCTGAAGGTTAGAAACTAACTTTCAGTTTGTACCCCAGTTTTTACATGGCGTAGACAGGGAGGTCTTTTCACAAGCAACCAAGAACATATAAACTCACTAACAACCAATAACTACCAATCAAACTTCCCCGATTATCTCAAGTCCACAAAACATAGCATCCAATCTACAAATTCTTAATAACAACACAAGAATAACCAACGTTACACAACCGAACAATAAGAAAAAATACAGACACTTTAAACTCCACCCTACACCCATAGTCAACACAAAAATTACATTATATCTCACACACATTTTGACATCATAAATCCTAATGCTCACAAAGTACACCCAAACCCCCACCATAAGACTAGACCCCCTCCCCTTAACACCCTAACCCACGAAAATCTAGAGATCAATTACGGTTTGAGTTGACTATTGGCCACATCTCCCGAAACGGCCATCCTCAACAAATATAAGTGCTACTATAGGAAAGTTAATACAGTAAGTAGGAGGAAACGGAAAAGCTTACCACGGGAAATTGGAGTTAAAGTAATCAATCCCTGGGAGTTGATGAAATGGTAAAATGATAATAAGATGTTCCCCAGTCATCTTGGAAACCAAACGGAGCACGCCGGCCCGAGCGAATGGATGAGAACATTGAAGATCGTCCGAGCTACTTCAACTTCTACTTAAGTATCAATTGAATAATTACTTAAATCACATTTTTGTAATTTTAAATATAAAATCCAACAAAGTTAATTCATGAAATGGACAAAAGTAAAGCCTAGATTTATGAAAGTTTATTCTGTTCAAATTAATTTGATTCCGATTTGTCACCAATGAATTTATTAATAAACTATGTAAATGAGCGATGACGTAGGGACATTTAATGTCATATTACTATAATATTTTTTTTATAATTTTTAAAGCAATGGTATATTGAGGGGACTCCAGTAGGTGACCAAATGAAATTTTAGGTTTTATACACACACACACACACACACACACATATATATATATATATATATATATATATATATATATAAAGTGAATACTTTGCTCAAGCGACTTCTATGTGTTCAGCTGTTATTATGTTATTAAAATACTAAATTAAGTTAAGCATTTTAACGCGCCACTCATAGCACGCGACTTCTAGGAGGTACGATGTTCGCCGGGTCAGCTAGTCTAAATATATAAAAATGAATGTTTGGGTGTATGTATGTATGTATCCTCTCCTATGGGCTGCATGACCTTGACGTGGTGGAGAGGCTTAATCCGGGCGTGGGGGACGGGTGGAGCGGAGCTGTACGTATGTGGCTCCCTATAAACAGGAAGTCCAGGCTATTGTGTGAGTGCATGAAGGCGGCTCAAAAAAGGGGCCAGTCCTAGCACTTGAAGGGTTGTTATCTGCCCGGCTCTCGCGCTGCCCTTCCCTTGCGGGCGGCAACCAAGAAGCACCCCTCATCCAGGTTGGTGGTCTGGATGGGCACTTACACCCCCGATCGGAAGGTGTTATGCGATCCGTGCCGATGTAGATTCGTGGCCCTCAGGGTAAGGAGGGTCTTTAACGGCATCTGGCGCCACCCCTGAGTACTTAAGTCGCCTTACCGCCGTAAGCGGGGCTCTGTGGCGCCGGACCTTTATTTCCCTAGCTGCTCGTGGGAACACACATGGCAGAGATAGAAAAAATAAATTTAACTGGTCAGGGCTTAGAACCTACCGACAAATCTGTTCCTATGGAGGTGGCTTCGGCCCCCGTAGAGACAGATGGAAATCCAGTTGCGAAGGCAACAGGAAGAATGAGTGGGGCACAAAGGAGGAAAGCACTCTGGCTTTCCTACCATGAGGAAGCAAAGAAGGCGGAGGCGGAGAGCCGAGAACCACCGCCACCACCTTTGAGGAAACACCGGTCCGGGCAGCGGAAGTGTTTGACGGAGGCTTGGGCTAGAACCCGCCCTGTCGTCCCGGAAGCCAGTGGATCAGGTAGGACTTTAGTACGACAAAAGAGAGAGAGGAAAAGGAACGAAAGGAGTACTTCTAATCCTACTCCAGGTCGGAGGTCAAGATCTGGGTCGGGAGGGCCGTCTTTCTAGTCGATCTCCGTAACCTACCGAGGGTTCTTGTGACCTTTGGGGATAGTGTAGGCGTGAGGATGGAGATGGCGTCGTACGACCACCTTAAGGGCACCGTCATGGACCGGATTCTGGACACTCCTAGTGAAGGTCTTGTTTTGCGGTTCAGAGACACTCACCTAAGGGATGGCGTCGCAGCATTTATTTGTGCTGAGGAGGAATCGGCAAAATGGCTGAGAGAAGTGGTACCGTCAGTTAAGCTCGAGGACGGGACTCAGGCAAGGCTAGTCCTGCCTGATGAACTGATCAAAAGGGTGAAACTACCACCACCAAAAAGGGAGGCCACTCAGCTGGTCAAGTTCATCGGGATGCAAAACCCAGAAATTGACACTTCGAAGTGGAAGATCCGACAGTGCATTGAGCGGGGACCTGCAAGCCTCCTCTGCCTAGGATTGGATGAAGCATCGGCCAGACTATTAAAGGCAAGAGATGGGAAAGCCTTCCTGGGGACTGCAGAGGTCACTTTTAAATGGAACTCTAAAGACCTGGAAGAGAAGGGCGAAAGAGAGAATCAGGAGAAAGCGTAGGGGTCAGTTGGAGATGGCTGACCCTCGAGCAATGATCCTGCAAATCAACTTGCATCACAGTAAAAGCGCCTCGGTGGTCCTAACCAGGTGCTTAAATCTGAGGCACACATTATCAGCGCTTGCACTGGTGCAAGAAACGTGGCTGGTCAGGAACCGTATAAGGGGTCTGACTGCAGCTGGGCGCACCTACGCAAGTGGGGAACATGAGGGGCACATAGCATGTGTGATAGTCAGAGGATTAGAAGCCACGCTGATTCAAGAATTCTCAACGAAAGAACTTGCGGTGGTTAGAATTCGAGGCAAGAGCGTGGTAAGTGGGAGCAGGGAGTTCATCGTGGACTCCACTTACTGCGCCCTCAATAGAGAACGCCCCCTGCAGAATTACGTAAGTTAGTTCGGTACTGCAGGGAGAGGAATATAGGAATCTTAGTGGGCTGTGATGCCAATGCTCATAATGAGGTGTGGGGCAGCACAGACACAAATGAGCGAGGTGAGAAGCTTCTAGCCTTCTTGATTGAAGAAAACCTTGTGGTTTAACACAGGTGCCGAGCCAACATTTGTCACTTCAAACAGAATGGAGGTTCTAGATATCACCTTCTGTAATAGACAAATGGTAAGGTGGGAGCATGACTGGCAGGTTTCGGATGAGCCCTCCATGTCTGATCACCGGATCATCACTGCTACGATGAGGGGAGTTGTCCCCCATGTGGTGTGGTTTAGGAACCCGAGAAGGACAAACTGGGAAGGTTTTAAGTCCTAGGTGAGGAGGCGGATGTCTGACTTCCGTGGTAAATATGGTACATCAAACGAACTGGAAAATACTGAGGCCTACATCAGGACTGCAATTTCTACGTCGTTTGAGGAAAATTGCCCTCTCTCGCGGATAAACACTGGGAGTGGTAAGCTTAAGTGGAACAGCGAGTTAGAGGCAATACGGAAAGAGACTAGAAGGCTCTTTATTAGGGCAAAGAAGAAGAAAACGGTGGAGACCTGGCAGGCAGATAAAGACAGCCAGGGTCTCTATAAAAATCTTATTAAAGAGGTTAAACGTGCTTCTTGGGAAAAGTGGTGTTCTGAGACAAGCACACTGAGTGACACTGCTAGACTGTTTAAGGTGTTAGCAGGTGGACCGAGGGGAGAGCTTAAGTTTGTCAAGAAGACTGATGGTAGTTTTACTAACACCCCGGAGGAAACACTGAGTCTGCTTATGAGGAACATTTTTCCCCATATTAGACCGGTGCTCAAAACCACCGAATTACTGGGCTAAGGGCGGACTGGAATATTTCAGGGCAGGTGATCTCAGCGCAAAAGGTGAGAGAGGCGATTCTGTCTTTTAAGCCTTTTAAAGCGCCTGGATTAGATAATATTACTCCAGCACTACTACAAAATTGCTTGGAGGAAATAATAGGGCCACTGACAGGATTACTCAGAGGCTGTGTTGCCTTGGGTTACACGCCCGGGCAGTGGCTCAAAACGAAGGTTATATTTATCCCCAAACCGGGGAGGAAAGGTTACACAGAGGTAAAGGACTTCAGACCTATCAGTCTCACATCTTTCTTGTTAAAGACATTGGAAAGGCTGGTGGACCACTATTTGAAGGAGGGACCTTTGAAGCAGTATCCGCTTCATCAGGACCAACACGCCTACCGAACTGGTAGGTCAGTGGAGACTGCGCTGTTGTCGGTCGTAGACTTTATTAAGGGTCAGCACAACAACAAGGGGATATGTATTGGGGCTTTTCTTGATGTGGAGGGGGCTTTTAATAGTACCTCTAGACTGGCCATCAAGAGAGCAGCTATGGATCATGGGATTTCTGATGGAATTATAAATTGGATTATGAGTTCCTTGGAAAACCGGATAAATACTGCATCCTGGATGGGGTGCACGATAAATGGGATGGTCTCGGAGGGCTGCCCGCAGGGTGGAGTGTTATCCCCTTTGCTGTGAAGCCTTGTCGTGTACGGCCTACTAAGGACACTGAGTGGAATGGGTGTCAAGTTGGTAGGATATGCGGATGACATAGCTATCCTTGTTAGGGGACCATTTGAAGAGGTCCTAAAAGACCTGCTTCAAGAGGCACTCAAGGTAACAGAAGCATGGTGCATGGAGAATGCACTATGCATTCAAGGAGAGAAATCTGTGGCACTCATCTTCACTAGGCGATATAAAACTAAATCGCAGGAGATGATGGAAGTTGGTTTTACCAAAATAAGCTACGTTGAGAGCGCTAAATATCTGGGAGTTATTCTGCATAGGAAGCTACTCTGGCGTGAGCATTTAGAGGATAGGTGCAAAAAAGCCATAGCTACGTTCTGGCAATGCAGAGAAGCAATAGGCACGAGATGGGGTTTGGGTCCACGTCAGATTAACTGGATTTATTCCGCCATTGTGGTGCCGAGGTTGGTCTTTGCCTCTATCGTCTGGTGGGACAGGGCACAAAAAGAAACAAGTAAAAGAATGCTGGACCGCGCGCAGGGGCTCTTCCTTAGAGGCATAACAGCAACAAGGAGAAGCACACCATGTGAGGCCATGAGGGTTATGTTGGGTTTTCCATCCTTGAGTCTTCAAATTAGGATGGAGGCAATGAAAACTGCATACCAGCTAAGCTGTACCGGGCAGTGGAAGACAAGTAGCAAACTTCATAAACAGCTATTTCGGGATTCACTGAAGGAGCTCTAGATAGAACCTCAGGATAAGATACTGTCTCTTAAGAGAGAAAAAGGAAACTACAAAATCCTTATACCTGCAAGAGAGGCATTAGCGGAGTATAAGTAGAAGTTGTGATACTTGGGCGCGGACCCACCCCTAACTCGGCCGCTACGTAACCTAGGACTATAGGGGTAGTTTTGGATGATGCTCAAGGTCATCCCGGCCCTGACCCCAGACCAAGGGGTGGTTTTGACCACGTTCAGGGGGGTAGGGGGTAGTTTTTCGAAAAAAAAAAAAAAAAATCGGCCGCTACGTAACCCAGGACTATAGGGGTAGTGTCGGATGATGCGGGCGGACGTCGTGACCCCGACCCTAGCTTTGGGGGTGGTTTCGACCGCGTCTAGAGGGGTGGGGGGTAGTTTTTCGAAAAAATTTATTTCCAACACACTGACCCAAGCTAGCCAAACTGGATCTAACCTAACCTAACCTAAGTGTTGGGGGTGACCTCGGCTACGTTCAGGACCATCACCGGGGGTAGCTCCGGGGATGGATTGGGGGTGGGGGGTAGTTTTCGAAAAAATTTTGGAAAAACGTGCCTTGACCGATAGGGCGAGTTTAGGGTCTATTAAGGGTTGCTAAGGGGTAGTTTCACCTAGGGGTAGTTTTTGAATAAAATACGAAAATGCCGAAAATCGATCGGTTTGATCGAATGGCTGTATGGGATACGTGTAGAGGCCCAATTGGACCGTTGCGGGGGCTGTTTCACCAAGGGGTAGTTTTTACAAAAAATATGAAATTGCCGAAAATCGACCGGCTGGATCAAATGACCGTATATGGTATGGTTAAAGTCTATTATGGTAGGCTGTGTGGGTGGGATCACCTGTAATCAGATTGCCAAAAATAATCGGGGTCCTAGGTAAAATCCACCCAGGCATCAGTTAAACCCGCCAAGGTAGAGCTAACACGGAGCACGCTATCGGTTAAAGCCAAACCGAGCCCAGCCACCCAGCAGCTAGGCCTTAGGTAAAGCCCCCTAGGAGCTAGGCCTTGGGTAAAGCCATCACGAGGTCGACCCCTAGGTAAAGTAACCCAGGAATAGCTCCGGTGGTGGGGGTAACTTTTGGAAAGATTTAACGGTTATCTGATGACGTATCAGTGCTTGAGCGAGTCTAGGCAAGTAGTAGGCTCACCCTAACTATAGTGGTCTACCCCTAAATGATGTGGCTGATGCAGGGCAAGGGGCAAACCTGCAGAGTTAACACACTATCTTGGAGGTAGACCCACCCAAACCTCAGGCATAGCATCCCTGCAGCGGGGATTTAGCCAACCCAAGACAGGCCCTTAAGTAAAGCCCCCTGAAGAAAAGGCTTAAGGTAAAGCTACCTTGGAGCCCGGTCTTAGGTAAAGCCTCTTTGGAGGTAGACTTTAAGTAAAGCTACCCAAGAGTCCGGCCAGGCTGGTTGCTATATCAATTACAACCTATCGACCAAGACAAACACCTCCACCAAGTCCTAGGTAAAGCTACCACGGAGTTAGACCTTAGGTAAAGCTAACACGGAGCAAAGCCTTGGGTAAAAGCTATCCCGAAGCCAGCCCATAGGTAAAGTAACCCTGGAACTAGACCTCCGGTAAAGCTACCACGGAGTTAAACCCTAGGTAAAGCTAACACGAAGCAAAGCCTCGGGTAAAAGCTATCCCGAAGTCATGCCCTAGGTAAAGTAACCCTGGAACTAGACCTCCGGTAAAGCTACCACGGAGTTAAACCCTAGGTAAAGCTAACACGAAGCAAAGCCTCGGGTAAAAGCTATCCCTAAGTCATGCCCTAGGTAAAGCTACCATTGAGGCAGACCAACGGTAAAGCTATCACGGAGTCGGGGCTTAGTTAAAGCTACCATGGAGTTAGACCATAGGTAAAGCAAACACGGAGCAAGGACTCAGGTAAAAGCCATCTCGAAGCCTGCCGATAGGTAAAGTAACCCTGGATTCAGGCAACAAGTGGGGGGTGGTTATCAAATGAAATTACCCAAAATGATCGGTTAGATCAAACGACCAACGACCTACATAGAGTTCAAATAGTCAACAAGTTGAATCAACCAATCACAACGCAGGGGCCCGGTAGGCCTACGTAAACGGTCAATGTAAGACGAGAAGGCCTATATAACGTGTTAAACCTATATATATGACAGCCCACATAATGTGTTAAACAAATATGCAAGCCTACATACATACTATGCTAGGCCGACATACTATGTCGGTAAATCACCGGCCAAAGCCTATATGAACTGAGATAGTTTCACCTCATATATCAGGTAGAACCACGGGCAGGCAACCGTATAATATGGGGAGTACTATAAGGTATAGCTAAACCAATATATACGATAGCCCACATAATGTGTTAAACAAATACGCAAGCTTGCATACATACTATGCTAGGCCTACATACATGAATCCCTAAATGCGCCTACTATGTCTGTAAATCACTGGCCAAAACCATTATGACCTGAGCTATTTTCACCTCTTCTATCAGGTTGATCCTGGCAACCGTATAATATGGGAGGTACTATAGGGTACATCTACCAATGCATAACCTATCAAGCCCACGTAAAGGTTTATGACGTATCCGCGGTCGAGCGACTCAGGTATTAGACCCACCCTAACTAGAGGGGCAAAGGGTTATGATTGTTAAACTCAAAATTTGTCTATGCTACAAAATAATAAACAAAGCAACAAAGCCCCGTCGTTTCAGGGAATACGCTTGACCGTGTGCTAGACATGTACAGACTTGCAGAGATAACACATTATCTAAAAACCGCAACGGCAGCCGCTATAGCAAGCTTAAAAGTCGCACGGCTGTGTCGTTGTGAATCTAGGCTCGCGTCTATGTTTTGATTAATGTATCAATTTACTGTGTACTGTCGTCATACCAGGCCTACATATATATAATCAGAAATCAGTGTAAATAATCAAATAGCCTCAATGGATATATCCTATAGCTGTAAATGTATCTAGATATAAAGGTATATATGGAGAAACACTAATAGCTAACAATGCATAACCTATCACGCCCATGACGGTCAACAAATATTACAATATAATTTAAAAAAGTTACGCAACCTATATACATACAATGCTAACCAATATAGGCATATATACTATGTTAAACCAGCATGCAATATACTCTAAATATATAACCTATATACAGCCCTTATTAGGCAAATATCCCCGTTACCCACATAGGCCTATGTTAAACCAGGATGAATGATAGCTTATATAGTGTGTTCAATAAATATGCGTGTAAACCCACATAAATACTATGCTAACCAGCATGGATGCTATCCTACATAGGCTTATATACTATGTTAGGCATGCATACGTAATTACCTATATAGTGTGTTAAATAAATATGCGTGTAAACCAAATAAATACTATGCTAAGCCAACATGCACGCTATCATACTATGTTAGGCCTACATAATGTGTTAAACATATATGTGTGTAAGCTTGCATAGATATTATGCTAAGAAGACACGGGCCTACAAAGTATAACACATTATATCCGGTGCATAGTTTAGCTAAACGGCTATCACACACTATCCTACAAGCTGCCCACAAATTACCACAAATTACCTGATACATAGCCCGGCTAATCATTAACACATAGTAGGCCCCAACACATAATATCTGGTGCATAGCCTCGCTAAATAAGCATAAACTCCCGGCTTATCAATTATGTATGGTCTAGATATAGTCACACATGTCATTTCAAAAGTCAGCTGGAAAGAAACACTAGCCTGGCTAATCATTATCACATAGTAGGCCCCAACACATAATCTCCAATGCATAGCCAGGCTAATGTTCATCATGTAGTACCCAATGCATAGCTTGAGTATGGTTTAACAAACAGTATCCAAAGCATAGCCTGACCAAGGGATATCACATGAGTAGGCTGATTACAAACTAACACATAATAATCATTGCACAGTCTGGCTAATGGTTATTAAATAGTACCTGTTGCATAGCCAGGCTAATGATTAACACATAGTACCCGATGCATAGTCTGACTAGGGTAAACACATAGTATCCGAACCATAGATTGACTAATGGTTAACACATGGTATCCAAAGCATAGCTAGGCTAGTGAATAACTAGTGGTTAGTTTGACTATGGTTAACACACACACAGTATCCGATGCGTAGCTTAGCTAACGGATAACACATAGTAACCTATGCTTAGCCTGACTAGGGCTAACACATATCCTATGAATGGCTCGACTAAGGCTAACACACAGTATCCGGATCGAATATGACGTCATCCAGGGCGAAGACGGCGGCTATGTTGATACCGTGATGGCCGGTGTAGGCTAGATCAAATAGCCAACGTTTAACCAACCAACATACGCGAAGTTCAAACGAACAACATTTACACCGGGTCCAAATAGGCTACGGCCAGATCAGCGTTTCAGCTAATCAACCAACATCTACACCGAGGTCAAGCGGGCCTATGGTTAGTGAAGGCACCGGCAAAAGCCGTAGGCCTTAGACATAGCTACCAACGCTTACCAAAATAGCTATGCAGAAACCGTCAAGGCCTGTCTAGGTATGTTGTATCATTTACAGCATACTAACTAAGGTAAAGCTACCTTTCAGGTAGGCCCTAGGTAAAGCTACCTTTGAGGTAGGCCTTAGGTAAAACCAGCCCCGAGGTCAGGTCGTAGGTAAAGCTAGCTTAGAGAAGGGCCCGTGTTTTGCCCTAATCAGATTTTAACGCACTTTAACGACAGTTTACATTTCTGTTAGATTTAGCATGAGTTTACATGTTTTTGCGAAGTTATATTTAACCTAAATTACGCCGGGTGATTGGAATTTTTACAGAGATATGTCTAAGCTAGTGTTAAACTTGTCTAGAGGCTGAGTTTACTAGATATATAGTAATGTGTCTCGTGCGGGGTGCGACCTGTTAAACAGATTGTAATGTGTATAATGCAGCTGTAACTAGATTTAACACTGAATGTTTATCGTTCAAATCATATTATTATCAAGACACTAGTACTTATCCTATATTGACCTCTACCTATATAGTTTGTTTTAGGAGTTTCAATAAGTACAAACACGTTTAAACAAAATCATTTTATTGATCACATAGTAGTATTATTTACATTAGGCTACGATAGATATACTCTTATCGTAGCGGATGTCCGCACTCTGCATATGCTACACTCTTGAAGGTTCAATGCACACCCCAGACAGGCAAACACATGTCCGCAGGGTAGAAGGGCAACCTGTATTTCTTCGATGCAGCAAATCTTGCACAGCGTACGATCATTCTGATTGTTTACACCGTCATCGTCGTCCGAGTAGTCTTCATCGTCTGTTGTACAGATGTCTTCCCCCATCTGTGCCTGTTTAGCACATATACCCACTATGTATTTACATTTAGGAAACCACTTTGCATGTTCCTGTAACGGATCATCATTCGCTGACCAATCTTTAAGGCCTCCGGCGCATGTAAAGCACAATGTTTGATCTTCTGGGTCGGTGTAAAAGAACCCCGCTTCGCTGAGACGCTCGGGGTTGACAGTATCGTTTGACACTCCTTTCCAAGTACGAAACGATCTTAATCTACGACGATACGGTGATAGTTTGGGGAAGGCTTTCTTCTCGATTGTGAGAGTATCTGTCCAGTAGTAGACACCTACCATGCTGTTGTCTGAGGACTTGGGTCTGTGCTGTCCGTACTTATATTGTTGGTTAGGGGATGATTACGTCAGGGTTGATCAGAGACATGTTGAACTCGTTCAGATTTGTACACACCCGCCCTTTGGCCGACTTCCCCTGCAGATGGACTAGTGTTATGGCAAGCAACAGTTAAACCTATACAGATGACCGTCCGGACGCCATCTTGACCGACATTTTGTTTGACGTCATTTGCTGCGGTTATGTTGATATCGCGGTCATAACAGTATTAATGTATAGGTTTTAAAGAAGCATTGTCGAGCTCTGTGAGTATGATCTACACCTGCAATGAAACGTTACTCTATTACCGTCGGTCATAGAGGTAATTATATACCGTTTTTCGGCTTGTGATGAGCAATTACGCAGGGAGGGGTGAAGTAGGTATATATGCCGGGAATTTCATACAGAGAGCACCAGTCTTCGGGGTTTTTGCAATTAAGTGTGTTAAGATTAACGATGACCGATAAAAGTATTCAGTCAGAGGTGAGTATGAAATAGTGTGTTCTTTTTTCTAAATACTTTCTATTTTTCGTTATTCCAATTTTTCCATTGGTTTTCCAGCCAACAAACATCGACGATGAAACGGGTATATGGGATGATAGCAGACGCAGCCCAGGGATATCGTACTATAGCCGCAATTCGATGGAAGCCGAACCGAGTACCTCTGGTACCACATCGCAGGTAATTATATACAATTTAGACTATTATCAGAGGCTCGTTTTCATATCTAATAATGATATGTTTCTTTCAGGGGACAAACACTCCAGCCAAAGGACCCGAGTCTACCAACCATCCAACACTGGTGATTATTGTATTCCTATTGCGTTATTAACGTTATCTTTGTATTTTTCATTACTAATAAATTGTATTTCATAGGCTGGACCAATAAATCACGCTATCATCAGGGTCGGAAATCGAATTTTCTATTCAAGCGTATTAGAGGAGGAACTGAAGCACATACGAGGGGTCGAGCACGCCCGTATTGACTGTTTACTTTGTTTAGGACGCAGGATACGATATCCTCCTCAATATGCGGTAAGTTTTATTGAACAGTGATAGTGGTAGTATAGGCTTATACAAGATTTTTTTTAATTTCTATTTATTCCTTTTCTAGACTGTTGTGGAGTATGCACGTGCAGCTGCAGCACGTAGCGTAACGACTGATGCACTACATATGCTAAGACGGCTTGTATCGGACCTAGAGGCGGCGTTGCGTAAAGACGCGTGTGAGGATAGCTTCTACGCAGTCGGCGTATGGAGGATTATGATTGGCGAGCTGGACAAGCTAGTTGAAGAAGGCAGAAGAAGAGTGGCTGTCGCTGAAGCGAAGGCAGTAATGGTCGAGCGAGACCCTCCATACACGGTCGTAAGTATTACATTTTGTAGCGATACCTGTATTTATACTATTCGTGTACAATAATATAAATTATCCACTTTGTACGTGTGTTGATACAGAGAAGTTCGGGAGAGCAGATTGAAGGAGGCGGCTATCGTATAGCGGACTGCACTGTCTGCTTGGGAAAACCACCATGCACCGTCATCGTACCCTGCGGTCACGTTTATTGCAACGAGTGTGCTGAAAAGGTGCAGGTGTGCCCCATATGTAGGAAACACGTAGACAGACGCTACCGGCTATATCTGAACCTGGAGTAATTGTTCAAAATATTCGTTAATAAAGTCTTACCTGTATATCCAGAGTTTTATTTACACCATCATATTTCACAGCATCGATAGCCGCTTAACTATTGTTAAGGGTTGACTCCAAGCTAGCTTTACCTAAGGCTCCGGGTTGGCTTTACCTGAGACTTTGCTCAATGATTGCCTTACCTAAGGCCCTGGTGGCTTCACCTAAGACCTGACTTCAGGATGGTTTTAACCTAAGTCCAAGGTGGCTTTACCTAAGACCTGGGTGGCTTTACCTACGACCTGACTCCAGGGTAGCTTTACCTAGGGCCTACCTGAAAGGTAGCTTTACCTAAGTTAGTATGCTGTAAATGATACAACATACCTAGACAGGCCTTGATGGTTTCTGCATAGATATTTTGGTATGCGTTGGTAGCTATGTCTAAGGCCTAAGGCTTTTGCCGGTGCCTTCACTAACCATAACCCGTTTGAACCAGGTGTCAGTTTGCTGGTTGATTAGCGTAAGTTTTTCAACGTTGATCTGGGCATAGCCGCCATAGCCTATTTGGACTTGGTGTCAATGTTGTTCGTTTGAACTTCGCGTAAGACAGTAGTTTAGTTATTTGATCTGGCCTACACTGGCCATCACGGTATCAACATAGCCGCCATCTTCGCCCTGGATGACGTCATATTCGATCCGGATACTGTGTGTTAGCCTTAGTCGAGCCATTCATCGGATATGTGTTAGCCCTAGTCAGGCTAAGCATAGGTTACTATGTGTTATCCATTAGCTAAGCTACGCATCGGATACTGTGTGTGTGTTAACCATAGTCAAACTAACCATTAGTTATTCGCTAGCCTAGCTATGCTTTGGATACCATGTGTTAACCATTAGTCAATCTATGGTTCGGATACTATGTGTTTACCCTAGTCAGACTGTGCATCGGGTACTATGTGTTAATCATTAGCCTGGCTATGCAACAGGTACTATTTAATAACCATTAGTCAGACTGTGCAATGATTATTATGTGTTAGTTTGTAATCAACCTACTCATGTGATAATCATAGTCAAGCTATGCTTTGGATACTGTTTGTTAAACCATACTCAAGCTATGCATTGGGTACTACATGATGAACATTAGCCTGGCTATGCACTGGAGATTATGTGTTGGGGCCTACTATGTGTTAACGATCAGCCAGGCTAGTGTTTCTCTCCAGCTGACTTTTGAAATGACATGTGTGACTATATCTAGACCATACATAATTGATATGCCAATTTTGGGGAGTTTATGCTTATTTAGCTAGGCTATGCACCGGATATTATGTGTTGGGGCCTACTATGTGTTAATGATTAGCCAGGCTATGCATCAGGTAATTTGTGGGCAGCTTGTAGGATAGTGTGTGATGACCGTTAGCTAAACTATGCACCGGATATAATGTGTTATACTTTGTAGGCCCATGTCTTCTTAGCATAATATCTATGCAAGCTTGCACACACATATATGTTTAACACATTATGTAGGCCTAACATAGTATGATAGCATGCATGACGGTTTAGCATAGTATTTATTTGGTTTACACGCATATTTATTTAACACACTATATAGGGTAATTACGTATGCGGGCCTAACATAGTATATAAGCCTATGTAGGATAGCATCCCTGTTGGTTAGCATAGTATTTATGTCGGTTTACACGCATATCTGTTTAGCACAGGCTTAGCATATTATTTATGTAGGTTTACAAGCATATTTGTTTAACACACTATATAAGCTATCATTCATCCTGGCTTAACATAGGCCTATGTGGGTAACGGGGATATTTGCCTAATAAGGGCTGTATATAGGTTAACCTGCATATTGGTTTAACAGCATATATATATGGCTATTTAGAGTATATTGCATGCTGGTTTAGCATAGTATATATGCCTATATTGGTTAGCATTGTATGTATATAGGTTGCGTAACTTTTTTTTAAATTATATTGTAATATTTTGTTGACCGTCATGGGCGTGATATGTTATGCATTGTTATCTATACCATATTATACGGCTGCCAAGTTCTACCTGATAGACGAGGTGTAAATAGCTCAGATCATATAGGCTTTGGCCAGTGGTTTACCGACATAGCGGGCACATTTAGGGATTCATGTAAGTCGGCTTAGCATAATATGTATGGTGGCTTACACATGTTTGTTTAACGCGCTATGTAGGCCTAACATAGTATATACGCCTATCTATGATAGCATGCATGTTGGCTTACCAGAGTATTTATTTGGTTTACACGCATATTTATTTAACACACTATATGGGGCAATCACGTATCCAGGCCTAACATAGTATATAAGCCTATGTAGGATAGCATCCATGTTGGTTAGCATTGTATTTATGTGAGTTTACACGCGTATCTGTTTAGCACAGTATGTAGGCTTAGCATATTATTTATGTGGGTTTACAAGCGTTTTTGTTTAACACACTATATAAGATATCATTCATCCAGGCTTAACATATTATATAGGCATATGTGGGTAACGGGACAATTGGCCTAATACAGGATGTATATGGGTTAACCTGCATATTGGTTTAACACCGTTATGGCTATTTAGAGTATATTGCATGCTGGTTTAACAAAGTATATATGCCTGAATGTTGGCTTAGCACTGTATGTATATATAGATTGCGTAACTTTTTTTAATTATATTGTAATATTTGTTGACCGTCATGGGCTTGATAGGTTATGCATTGGTAGATGTACCTTATAGTACTTCCCATATTATACGATTGCCAGGTTCTACCTGATATATGAGGTGAAACTATCTCTGTTCATATAGGCTGTGGCCAGTGATTTACCGACATAGTAGGCGCATTTAGGGATTCATGTATGTAGGCCTAGCATAGTATGTATGCAAGCTTGCGTATTTGTTTAGCACATTATGTGGGCTATCGTATATATTGGTTTAGCTATACCTTATAGTACTCCCCATATTATACGGTTGCCTGCCCGTGGTTCTACCTGGTATATGAGGTGAAACTATCTCAGTTCATATAGGCCTTGGCCGGCGATTTACCGAGCATAGTGTGTATGTAGGCTTGCATATTTGTTTAACACATTATGTGGGCTGTCATATATTGGTTTAACACGTTATATGGGGCGTCTCGTCTTACATTGACCGTTTACGTAGGCCTACCGGGCCCCTGCGTTGTGATTGGTCGATTCAACTTGTTGACTATTTGACCTCTATGTAGGTCGTTGGTCGTTTGATCTAACCGATCATTTTTTGGTAATTTCATATATTATTTGATAACCACCCCCACTTGATGCCTGAATCCGGGGTTACTTTACCTATCGGCTGGCTTCGAGATGGCTTTTACCTGAGTCCTTGCTCCGTGTTTGCTTTACCTATGGTCTAACTCCATGGTAGCTTTACCTAGGCCCCGACTCCATGGTAGATTTACCGATGGTCTGCCCCAATGGTAGCTTTACCTAGGGCCTGGCCGGCTCTACCTCAGGCCCGACTCCTCGGTTACTTTAACGGAGGTCTGACACCCGGCTGGCTTCGGGTTGGCTAGGCCTAGCTCCTGGGGGCTTTACCTCTAGCACGACTCCTGGTGTGACTTTACCAAAGGTCCGACACCTGGATGGCTTTACCTAAGGGTCGGCCTAAGGGATGGCTTTTCCTGAGGCCTTGCTCCACAGATAGCTTTACCTAAGACTTGGCGGAGGTATTTCTCTCGGTAGTTGATATAGCAACCGTCCTAGCCCTGCTCTTATGTAGCTTTACTTATAGGCTGACTGCATTGTTTATTATTTTAGTAGCATAGACAAATTTTGAGTTTGCCAAAGGTGGAGGTATTTCTCTCGGTAGTTGATATAGCAACCGTCCTAGCCCTGCTCTTATGTAGCTTTACTTATAGGCTGACTGCATTGTTTATTATTTTAGTAGCATAGACAAATTTTGAGTTTGCCAATCATATACCCCTGGGCCCCTCATCATCAAAATTTTTTTGGGGTAGACCACTATAGTTACGGTGAGCCTACTACTTGCCTAGACTCGCTCAAGCGCTGATACGTCATCAGATAACCGTTAAATCTTTCCAAAAGTTACCCCCACCACCAGAGCTATTCCTGGGTTACTTTACCTAAGGGTAGGCCTCGTGATGGCTTTACCCGAGGGCTAGCTCCGTGTTAGCTTTACCTAAGGCCTAGCTGTCAGGTGGCTGGGCTCGGTTTGGCTTTAACCGAGACCGTGCTCCGTGTTAGCTCTACCTTGGCGGCTTTAACTAATGCCCAGGTGGATTTTACCTGGGACCCCAATTATTTTTGGCAATCCGCCCCACAACGGTCCATTATAGAATTTAACCATACCATATACGGTCATTTGATCCAGCCGGTCGATTTTCGGCAATTTTATATTTTTTGTAAAAACTACCCCTCGGTGAATCCACCCCCGCAGCGTTCCTTATTGGACTCTAGACATATCCCGTACTGTCTGTTGATCCAACCGCTCGATTTTCGGCATTTTCGTATTTTTTTAAAAAACTACCCCTTGGTGAAACTACCCCTACCGACGCGATAATACACTCTAAACTCACCCTATCAGTCAAGACACGTTTTTCCAAAATTTTTTCGAAAACTACCCCCTACCCCTCTAAACGTGGTCGAAACCACCCCTTGGTCTAGGGTCAGGGCCGGGATGACCTTGAGCATCATCCAAAACTACCCCTATAGTCCTAGGTTACGTAGCGGCCGAGTTTAGGGGTGGGCGCGCCCAAGTGCCTCAACTTCTACTAGTATAGACCCAGACATAGTGAAATCTGGTTCACCGATGGGTCCAAGATGAAGGAAGGAGTGGGAGCAGGATTTAGTGGACCGAGACACCAAGACAGATTTTGTCATCGTCTGGAGGACTACAACTCTAACCTCCAGGGGGAGGTGCTCGCGATCAAACTATGTACTGAGGAAATAATAGGGTCTGGCAGGAGGGGCAAGACCATCTGGATTTGCTCGGACAGTCAGGCAGCTCTGAAGGCTGAGACTATGGCTTCTCTAGCAGAGCTGAGTAACTATAATTCACTCAACCTAACCTGGATTCCCGGACATTCTGGCTGGATAGGGAATGAGAGAGCTGACGCCTTAGCAAAACAAGGGTGTATAACCTAAGGACCGTTGCTGAGGGCAGTGGGCATGCCGCCTCAGGAGGGGCGCAAGAGGATCACGGCACATATAGACAGGTTGTGCAGGGAAGAATGGAATGTAACCTTGGGGTGTAACAAATCCAAGGTACTGTGGGGTTACTCAGGAGATTTGTGGGGCAAAGAACTACTCTCCTTAAGTAGACATCAACTCAGAGCTGGTTACAGGCCATGGGAATCTGAGGGGGTTCCAATACAAAATTAGAAAATCTAGAGATTTGTGTGCATCCCCCTGTGTACAAGAGAAGCGACGAGGACCAAGAGGAAAGCCCAATCCATGTACTGTGTGAGTGTCTTGCTTTGGGAGCTACAAGGAGAAAGTGGTTTGGCTGGCAGGTATGTACACCAGAGGATATCAGAAGATCTAGCATCAGGTGGGTACTTGATTTCTGCAAAGAGGTAGGTATCCACTAAGCTAGTCCGTGGTAGGGTTGGGAAGAGAGTACAAAGGCTACAGCTAAGTGCTCTACACCGATAAGGTCCCTCCGAGTTTTAGTAATAATAATAATGTATGTATGATCCAATGTAATCCAATACTAAACCACTGATCCAATCGCCATGAAACTTTGCAAAATTGTTGAGTACATGTATCTTTCTAGCACTTCAAAAAGTCCATTTCTATACAATTATGCCTCCCACAGGTTTTCGATGTTTTTCAACATAATATACTGTGTAGGCCTACATGGTCATTTTTTTGACATTTCATTAAATTCCATGAAACCTTTGGTTGCTATGAAACGCTCAACAATTAATATATCGACGAAACGTATGGGAAAATGAAGACAAAACGACTTTCTCTATATTCAATGAAACCAAACCAGGTTGTGTTCAGAAAAATACATACATTTAAGTAATGCAATTGTTAATGATGGCAATGTAAATATCAACGATTTGTGAAAAATGGTCATTCTGCTGGTTACACTCGCGGGATTATATGTATGTATGTATATATATATATATATATATATATATATATATATATAAATATAATATTTTATTGTATTGAAATAAAAGCATTACAACCTTGAAAGTACTTACTAAAGCCTCACGCAAGCAACATTGTTAGAATTATTAAAAATGAAAATATAAAAAAAAGTCAACGTTTTGTATAACTTAAATATTAGTTACGCCAAAAACAGTATTTTCAGCGTTATTGGTGAACAGTGAAAATATGCATGAAACAAATATCCTTAAATATTGTTTCTAGTAGGAGGTTCCAAAACTATCCTATTTATTTATAATAATATTTTATTTACAACTCAACACAAATTTACATAAATCTACTACCTTGATATTAAACCTTAATTTATAACGTACAATTTGTATATCATTAAATCTTTAAACATATCGACCTAAATCTTAACAAGGTAATAATGAACCCGTGCTTCATCTCCCCCTCTCCTTCTGCAGTTCCTACATTCCTCGGGTAATTTCATTCCTCGCCAACTAACTCTGGATATTTTCTACCCACTGAGATTAATTGATACAACCTGGTCTAAACAGTAAAATATATATAAAGATAATGGGATTATTGTTGTCTTTATATTATTGACACTATTAATCATCTAAAAGTGTTGATTTACGAATAACAACAAATTTGTAAAGAGATATTTTTATTTTCGATTATGAATTACAATGTTGTATTTAACTGGCAGGATCGCCAAATTTCTTTCCGCCTAGAAGACAATAGATAGTGTGTTAACATTTGTTAAATTTAATTAATGATTTGATAGCATAATAATAGCAGAAGTTATAGTAGTCGTTTGAGCAAAGCGTGAGAACAAAGGTTCTTGATTTAATTATATTTATTGAAGAGCACTCGGATATACAATGTATAGGCTACGCAACGATTATCGACCTAAACAACATTCTTCCGTACTTTTAAAGTGATGGATTTGTTGACATGTTAATTTAACCGTCGCGGAGAGAATATCCGCCATTTCCAGTGATAGAAAGCTACTAAAGCTCTTAGGTATGGTTTCGTGCATATCCCATCAGACGACCATGGTGAATTGTTGGTATGTACATCACATGGGCCATAAATAATCTTTTTTTCTATATTTCAAATAAGTCTGGAATGCTGTAAACATCTGTTATTTCTGCTGAGATGACCCCTATAATTTGATCTGATGTGAGTTTTGTGATCAACCAAATTAAAAAGTGCGCATATGGCAATCATTGTTTTTGCAACTTATAGAAATACATCCATTGCTAAATTTGTTTGAACACGTGTGCAGAAATATCATGTCGATCCGAAGATGATTGTGTAGGTAACAAAAGGTCACGTAGGATAGCATGCAATTTAACAGAACTAGGAGGCGAAATGCGCGAACATATGTCAATCCAAACTGCGCGTATTCATGTTAATGCATACGATGGCTTCCTGTGAAGGTAGCCAGCAGAAATACCACTTTCCACAATTAGTTGATATTTACGTTACCATTAAATATTACATTACGCAATTGTACATATTCTTCTGAAAACAACTTGATTTTGATTAATCGAATATAGAGAAGTCGTTTTGTCTTGATTTTTCCATACATATCGACAATTTATTGATTGTTAAGCGTTGGATTGGAACCAAAATTTGGAAAGAATTCAATGAAATGTCAAACGAATTACCCTGTACACAGACTATTATGTTGAAAAATATAGAAAACTGGTGGGAGGCATAATTGTATAGAAATGCCAGAAGCCTTCCAAGGAATGTACTCAATAATTTCCCAAAGTTGGATGCTGATCGGGTCAGTGGTTCAGTAACGGATAAGGATCATACATACACATTTACATACATACATTCATATATATATATATATATATATATATATATATATATATATATATGGATAGTAAATTATAATAGACTAATTCTAAAACGGAAAAGCATTAAGAAGTTTGTAATTTACAGTACACATTATTATTTCAGGTTAATATCTTATCTCATGGTTTAAAAATAAAACTAACTTGTCTTTTTAAAAATTAGTTGCAATAGGTCTCTAAATATTTCGTTATTTATAATATACCGATAATTAAATCTCTTTATGTATTCACTTATCCCTTACACTTTAATATACTAAAACAAAAATATTACTTGGTATATTGGCCAAGTACTCTTGTTATGTATACTCTTCTAAAGCTCTCTCGAAAGTCGACTCCCAAATATACCAAGTAAGAATCTTGTATAAGTACATAAAAGTGTAAGCGATATACCTTGAAAAGGAGATATAATATAGATTTGGAGATTTACAGCTGTAGCCTATAACGTGAAGAGAATTTATTCGATGTAAAGATCCAGGCTACGCTTTGGTTAAGCCGATTTATTTCCTGTTTGAAAAAGTCCTAAATAAAGGCTAAGTACTACACGTTTCTTTCTCAGACGATGCTCAGTATTTACACAGGAAAAGAATTAAAAATATTGTTGTCTTAGCTGTCCAACATTATTGTATTTTTCGAATATTTAAAAGCTTTTGCGTTGAATAATATAAGTTTAATTTACATGTGAATAATTTATCACGGTTTTTGTCATTAATATTCCATCTGGTGAAAGGGGGCTTTAAAGGGTCTAATATATTAGGATTTATAAGTGGCTGTTTCTTAGAAATTTATCACATAGGTTCTTAGCGCTTTAAATGTTTTAAACACCTCCGTTTCACGTATTAAGCCTGCGTTTTTACTAACAGATACCAACCCGATTATTTATTCAAACATACAGAGGAATAGCTTCATGTTGGCCTATTATATATTGATTGAGTAATATTTATATACTACCTTTATTATTTATAGATGCTATAATAGTTGTTGTCGTATAAAAATTGACTTGGTTAAAAAAAGTACCAATTTTGACATGGTATAAAATTATTTTATAAATATCGAATTTAAAAAAAAAGTAAGTCATAGTTCAAGATTATATCTATTTATAGAAAAAATATAGAAAATGATTACTGTGCCAGAAAGTTTGCAACGATATTAACAACTCGAAAACCATGTTTTCGTTACCGTCACTTTAACTGATTAAGGATAAATATCTTCTATTAACTTTTGAAATGTTAAAAATATTACAAAAGTGTTATAATTAAGATTTTAAATACATGTTGACAAATTTCATCATTACTTGTAAAATTGTGTTATATTTGCAGAATTTTTCTTTAAATAATATTTTTACAGGTATTTCAGCTACAAAATTCGAAACTGAAATATATAACAATGAAATTTCTAAAATCACAAACTAAAGAGTATTTACTAATATTGTTTCTATAACAACGAATTACCAAGTTTGTTTACAAAATCTGTAATGTATAGATGACTACCCTAGGTTCATTAAGGGTAGATAGCTCGGATTTATTGAGAAATAACAATTTAAAGATTGAAGTAACTTCATTTGTTTAAATTCGTCACAGAAATATTGGAAACTGTTTATAACTACTTTCTATGAACATTTAGTGACAAGAGAAAAATTTCACCAATTGAAAAATTGATATATATATATATATATATAAATGTTTTAGTTAGGTTCCCATATTTAAACTTGATTTCAATCTATGTAATGCTTGAGTTTATACTTACAATTTGGTTTGTCACATTTAAAGATATTGTAATTTCAGGTTATGTTTTAAATTAAAACGCTTTTAATAACCAGTAAAATATGACTTCCCATGATCAATAATTAATTCAAGAAGAATCTAAAACATTTTGGAATTGATATAACAAAACATTTTTAACATAGTTAATTTTGTGTAATGTACTGTTAATATTAATATTTGTTACATAAATAAATGTTAGAATACAAATAATGAATAATTTTTACTTTTAAATATCCTAATTTAGTCTCTAGAATAGTTATTAATTATTATTAGTTACTGGATAAATTACGATTATTACGTTTAGAGTGGTAACGTAAAACTGTGAGGGAATATAAGCAAAAAATTAATGATGTACCAGTATATTGAAATATAATGAAATTTGAAAAATTATTTTATTCCTGTAAATTACTCAAGCCGTTTACATAAGAAGCTAAATATTCTTAAAAATCGCAATTTTTAACGTCCTATGGATTTAAACATTGTTAATAAAAGACAAACAATAGCTTTTTTCAAAAACAGAATATGTAACGTATTTGTTTACTTAAACCAAGAAATTCAATTCTTAGTTCCCGTTATATCTATACGATAGCAGCACTACTCAACACCGTCTATTAAATATGTTATAACCGTATTTTGCTTATCTCGGAACAAGTAGAAGTTGACAGACAGCCGGATCGCTCGGACGTATCAAAACCACGTCTAATCAACACTTTTTATAAATTAGGTATTAAAATTCATATATTTGCATATATGAATATGGCATATACAAGATATGCCACTTATATGAATTCTGGTAAAACCGTTTTGTAATATTAGAATAGTTGTAAATTAATTCAGTTAATTGATTTAATGAAACCTGAAGGATCATGCGATGAACGGCATGTATAGAATAGCTT